>JBAWJQ010001149.1:0-315667 GCA_037783105.1 Bactrocera zonata | reverse complement strand
ACTCATGAAATATAAATCCCCCCTTAAGTAGGCTTTAATTTTTCCACGCAACAACAACAACATCTGACAATCATTAGCACAGAAGACGCTGTCAAATTTGTCTCCACTCGCAATTTGATATGCTAAATCGATTATTATTTTCCACCGTCGCTGTCAAATTGCGCCTAATCAAATAAATCACACGAAATACCATGTTACGCACACACACCCACACATACATATGTACATACAACCAACAACAGCAACATACGCGCATACCTTTTTTGAATACTTTGCGGAGGCTTAACATCATCCATCATGGCAAATAACAAACCGATTTGCCTTTTACTCGCAAAACAACAAACAACCTACAACAACAGCAACAAGCGAAGAGATGCCACATTAAAAAATTTGCAAAAATTGAAAAGCAGCTGACAGTTTTACCTTTATGCGGATTTCATAATGTTTTGCTCTTGTTTGTTCGTGTGTGTGTGCATGAGTGAGTGTGAGTGTGTGGGGGAGTGTGTCTGGGATTTGGCAAGACAATATTACAAGCTGACGTCATATTAACTACAAACACAGTGATTTATTTACATGACAAGTATTATGGAATTTTTATTGTTGCGGCCAAAAGAGCAGCGCAGCGGGGTAGAATGGGTGGGATGGGGCGGTTGAAGGTAGCGCTTTAAAAAGTACAAATTGCAGATTACTATTATAGGAAAAAGAGAGATGGCGGGCTACAGCAGTAAACAGCTTAAAAGCTGTATGCAAAATGAACCGTTAAGTCACTGGGGAGCAATCGGCGCTGACTGCCACAGCAAGGCAGCACACAAAAGCGGTCGGTATGCGAATATGCAAGCTTATGTGTGAGTGAACATGAAAAAACATGCGTATTTTTGCACGCAAACTCAACTGGTTACCTGTGAGGGTTGAAGCAAATTCCCTTATTCCACGCAGCAACTTTTGTTGCTAATTCTCGGGCGATTCTCTTTTGCTGTCGCCCAGTACCTTCACACGAGCAACTTGTGTTGCGCAACTCTGTTCGAGCTTTTTTCTCATTCTCTTTCACTTTACTTTAACCCATTGTCGTTTCTTTTTCCTTATAGGTATTTGGGCCGCTCTATCACATATATTAATCGGTTCTGTTAATTAAGAAATACATTTTATTTATAATTCAAAATTAAAACAAAGATTATATGACAGACTTTCACATATGTATATCACCCTTTTCACTATCGTCTGAATCAACTTGTATGGCTTTCTCCATACATTTCACAATATCTTTAATTAATTCGATTTTTTTGTCATACTCCATTTTCTAAAATATTTATATTATATTATGTATATCTGTATACATATTTGCAAATTACTTACTAAAAGATGAAATTAAATTTTTTAAATATATTCAAAATATTAATTTCAAAAAAATATACGCAAATGCAACTATGTACTACGAAAGAAAGGACACGAATGCCGAAAAAAGTCGCAGCGAACTGTTACGATAAGGAACCCAAAGCGAGTTGCTGAACACTGGAAACTCGGCGCGATTCTCCTCTCCTCGTCGCCCCCTCGCCTATAAACCAAGAGTTGCCGCAACAAAAGTTGCCGCGTGTAATAAGGGAAAAAGAGTGGTTTGCGATGGACGCTTTTTTGGAAGAACCGTTAAGATGTGGATTTAGAATGTAAATAATATCATATAATATTGAAAAGTTTAATTTTCGAAAAATTTGGGTTTTTATGTGCTCTTAAGATTACGGTTTCATTATTAGTTGATGTTAGTGTTGAAAACTGCTGGTTCCACTTGAGACCTGGAACGAAGATAAAAATTATTCTTCATGAAACCTTAGAATATAAATTCCTGAAAGCTCTGAATCGTCAAATATCCAGTATTTTCTTCATGCGCTGCTTCGTACCTGCCTCTTCTGAGGCCAGAACTCAAGCCGAGTGACTGAGCGCCAATGAACCACGAACGCAAACACCATTCAAGGCGCACCCACTCATACTGACATCAAACCGCTATTTAAAACACACTGCTTGAGAGAAAATGTCAAAGCGCAACAACAACAACAGTGTGGCACAATAGAGGTGGGGAGGGGTACATAATAACCGCACGCCCTCATTTTGGCATGCAAAAATTTTCATTTCATATTTTTAAAGGCGCCTGTGTATATGTGAGCGGCTAAGTATATATGTATGTGTGTGTGTGTGTGTTGGCGCATCAGTCGTCCTCATGAACCGTTGCCGCGCTGAAAATTACGGTTGAGTAGTGCGCGTTGAGCAAATAAAGCAATTTGTATTCAAAATATGGAAACAACTTTCGTTTTGTCTTTTGTAAACAACAACAACAACAACAACAATAACAGTACAACAACCCTATTATGCAGCAAATGTGGTGCTCGGTTGACAGCAACAATTTTTGCATTCCTTCATTTTTTTCTTTGCTTCTCTTGGTGTGAGTGACCCAGAGAGACGTGCAACGCAGCGACTGCGGCGGCAGCGGTGGCAGCTGACAAGTTATTCTCGATGGCACCGGTAGCACTTTGGTCGCATTTTTAGCATTTTGCGGTTTGGTAATTTTCAGTCAACAGGAATATCAAAGTTGAAAATGACGATGTGTTGACTCCTGTTTATAAACGCATATAACTGTGTATTTGTATATGCATGTATGTGTGTTTGTGTGTGCCGGAGTGCCTGACATTTTTGGCAGCATGTGGCAGGCGCTTAGTTGCTCATAACCGCGGAATATTTCGCCAGAATGTGTGTTATTTCCACTTTCGCTCTTGTTGTTGCTATTGTATGCCGAGCTCGCATTGACGATTGTGTAAGTTGTCAATTGTTGTTGCAATCAGCTTGTGGCGCCATTGTCAATTTGTCGCTGTTTCCGCCAATATCACTCGCGACACTCAAAACGCACTGATTGTTGTTGTTGTTAGCATTTGGCGTTATTACTTTTCTTTCAGTTTTGCTTAGATTTTTGTTGCTAAGAAACTCTTATTTGTCTTGTGTCATTCGCACTTGATTATCCTGAATTAGGCAACGCGCGACCGCTCGCGAGCACAGGAGATGGTTACGGAGTTCCGGTACATCGCTTCGAATAAAATCTGCTGACTTCGCTTGTTTATTCACTTTGAAACTCCTTAAGCACCCACTTTATAATTTCAGAGATAACAGAATCTAAAATAAACGTCAATTTGAGGTTAATAATGGAGTTGTTTGACGTCACCAAAATATTGGAAAAACATAATCTGGATTGTTGTTGCTTTCCTATAACAAATATTGTACGTGTGACGCAAAGTAACCGTTATATTTGATGTTTGAGTTCTGTAACATAAAAAATTGCTGTAATTTTTTAATTTCAATTAAAGACCCAATAACATAGAAAAGAAAACCAATTGGACTTGATCGGTGGGTCGGCGAAAATCCTTGTATAGGCAAAGCAGAAGTCTCATAAGCATTAAGCAAATTACTTAGAGGGAGATGTCGTTATTAAGGACAATCCACAATGGAATTTTTCAGACAATAGAAAAAACTTTGTTCCTTATATGAATTACACGGGTCAACACAAAATTTGACTATAACTATAAAGCAGTAGTTACATTTCTATGTTTTAGGTCGTAATTAGACGAAAAAAAATATATGCCATGAAAAAGTTTGTTTTTTCATTTAGGAAACTGCTTTAGCGATAATATAGTTATATATAATTATTATGTAGTATTATTACTATAACTTTTACAAAAGCAAACTTTATACGAAAAAAAGGCATTTTCTTAACGCTTTTGTTCATAATTAATCAGAAAATCATAAAATAAACTTTAGGACAAAGAACGAAAACTTTTTTGTAGAGTCGTGTTATCATATTCAAAAGACGATTTTAAAGACATAGTGCGTCAGTTCATAACGATAATATTGAATTTAATATACAAATTTACTTAGAAAAAATTAAAACAAATTGCAACCCGATTCAGAAATATTTGCTAGGTCAACTGAGGCTTATTTCATATGAGACCTATAAAGATATATGTATATATTGGCTAGTCGAAAAAGTCTTTTCGTATTTTGTCAATAGCTGTCCAGTGCTAACAATCACATTGTGTCACACCATATAGTGTTGGAAAGGTGAGATTTTAAGTTTCGTTTAAACATAAAAAACTAAATTCGGGGAAGTTGAAAAAATACAGCTGTTCAAAAATGAGGAGAAATAATGAAGAAATTTCCTATATTTTTATATAAAAAAGGGAAAAATGCCACGCAAGCCATCAATGAAACTTGTGAAGTTTACGGAGACGATGCCGTATCAGTTTGGGTAGCACAACAATTGTTCGCCAGCCTCCGTTCTGGAAATTCCGATATGAAAGATGCCGCTCGCTCTGGTCGAGCTATCGTTGAAAAAGTTGATGAAATTATGGAAAATATTAGCCAGTATCGTCACATAGGTAGCCAAAAGATCACTAAGGAACTTAATGTTCATCACCAAACGGGTTTGAACCATTTAAAAAAGACTGGCTACAAAAAGAAGCTCGATGTTTGGGTACCACATGAATTGTCTGCGAAAAAATTGAAGGACCGAATTAATATCTGGGATTCTTTGCTGATGAAACGAAATAAAGTCGAACCTTTTCTGAAGTGAATGGTAACGGGAGACGAAAAGAGGATCAAATATGACAATAATGTGCGAAAGAGATCATGGTCCAAGCGTGGTAAAGCTCAACAAATGGTCGCGAAACCAGGATTGATGCCTCGAAAGGTTATGCTGAGTGTTTGGTGTATTCGGAAAGGAATCATCCAGTATGAGCTGCTCCAGCCTGGTCCAACGATTGATTTTACATTTTACTGTCAACAACTGATGAGATTGAAGCAAGCAATCGAAAAAAGCGGCCAGAACTGATCAACAGAAAGTGCTTCGTCTTCCATCAGGACAACGCTAGACCGCACACATCTGTGATGACTCGGCAAAAACTGAGACAGCTTGTATGGGAAGTTTTGATGCATCCACCATAAAGCCCTGACCTTCCACCATCGGACTACCATTTGTTTTGGTCAACGCACCCTTAATGGAGTAAAGTTGACTTCAAGAAAAGTCGCAGCCACAGTTTTTCGCCGAGAAACCCTAAAAGTTTTACACTGTTGAACTAATGTCTCTACCGGAAAAATAACAAAAAATGGTCGACTAAAATGATACATATTTGGTTCATTAAAGTTCATTAAAATATAAAACAAAAGATAAGTTGAAATTCGATTAGAAATACGAAAAGACCTTTTCTACTATCCAATAATTTTTTTGCAGATTTAATTATATAAATTTTTTTTAAACCAATGACAACACAATTAACTCTTTGCATTCCTAAACCCCTTCAGTTTAACTCCCATAATAAAGTGTTTCTTCTTCTTTTTGAGTTTTTGAGTTTTTTGACAACTTTCCATACCTCTTCAGCATAACAACCAAAATATAGTGATCATTCTTCTAACTTATTTTACATCATTACAATTCTTAAAAGGTGGCAACACTTCATACAATATTTCACAAATTTGAGTTACCTCAGGCCATTTTGTAATCGATTTTTAATATTATCTTTTTTTCACCATTCGAGCACTATAATTAAACCATTCAGTCTTAACTACTGTAACCCTTTGTATACTGAGCGACTGGTGGAAGCTCCGAAGCTTTTAAGTCGTTTTCAAAAACGCTTTAGTAAAAAATTAAAAATGTGGAATAGTTTCTTACTCAACACCGGAAATGTAATCTAAGAAAACAAACAACTCTTAATTTAAGAAATATTTTAAAAAATTTTAAAAATTATTAAGTGCATAAAGCTTAATTACGAGTAAAGCAACTTCATTCAGATAAACTTCAAAGCTTCAACTTTAAAATTTCGGTACATATTCTTCTTTTCATGCAACTCATTTTCCTGGAGATTTTTTAAGCTCTTCGCACATTAAGCAGTACACAACAGTTAATCTGGTAATTATAATGAAAGCCGCGTAATATTTGGCGGACAAATAAAGCACTGCCCGGGTCATACATCAAACAGGCGCTGCGCCAACACCCTCCCACGCCACAGTGAGCTGTGCGACTAGCAACGGCATGCAGATGGGAGTAAACATGCTAGTAAGCCAGAGTAGCAACGGTCATGTGGACGGACGTGTTTCTGTAATTAGAACATTTCGCGGTTAATTTTTATAATTTCTATGCCGCGTTGGTCATCTGCCAAAGGCAGGCCAGTTGGCCGCCTTGAGTACGGGGGCGCAGTGACTGCCATCAAAGCGCAAAGAAGCCAACGCGAAACACATTATACACTAAGAGAAAGAGTGGAAAAAGAACGCTAGCGGAAACGGAAGGTGAATGCGAGAATGGTGAGTAAAATATGCTGCGGCCACAAGCAAGACCCCGAAGCGTAGAAGATGCTGGTGGCATAACTGCCGGCTAGCGGTTGTTACTGCTAGTTGATGACTGTTGGCTATTGGCCGCGTCGCTGGCAATGCGAAAGCGCATAATTCTCTTTTATGACTTTTTCATGACATTTGCGCGCGCACGGCGGCCCAACAAGCAGAGCCAGCACGAGGCGCGAACGCGGAAAACGCGAATTGCCGCCGCGCGGACAACAGCGGCGCATTATGAAAGCCGCGAAACGCGACCAAGAAGCAACATTAATTTTGTGATGCCGCGACAGCAACCCAGCGGCGCACACACAAACACGAATATTAGCGCGTGTGCTTGGGCGTTGGGTTGCGCGCTGCGCTGTGGCATAGCGGCAAGGTACTACTATTGCTAATATAATCATTTGCAGCCGCCACCGTTGACACCGCGACCGGTGTGACGCGCTCTTCACTTGGTCGCCAGGAGCCAACACCGCGCACCCACAATGGCACAGCGCGGCGCAATTTCGTTAGTGGCTCATTTATTTATTTGTTGTTTGTTATTATCGTCGTTTTATCTATTTGTTGGTGTATCTGCTTGATGTTGCACGTAGCAATTATTTGCCATCGTTGTCATTTGCTTGCTTGTAGTTGCTTGCGTTGTTGTTGCTTTTATTGCCGCCGTTATTATTATCATTATTGCCGGTGTAATGTTCTAGTGCGCCGCGGTGGGCGTGGGCGCTTCCATTGGCGCGGCCTTGCCGTATGTCGCCGTCTGCTACCGGTTGCCGCAAATATCCGTATTGCCGCTGTCGCAGACATTTACCGTAATTTACGTTCGGCGGCGGTAAACGACTGCCGACAACACAAAACAGGTGTCGGTTATTTATTGATATCGGTGTTCTGTTCCAACATTTGTGGCGGCTAACTCGGAGCGGCGGTAAATGAGGCGTCTGCCCGCTATTGGGCTGCCAACAATTACACAAGTTGTTATGCAAAGTGGCTAGACAGTGTTTGTTGTAGTATTCAATTCCGACTTTCCTTCATAAAATAAGGGAATATTGGAAATGTGTTAGATGCAGACACAAAATTTAATTGCAGGTAATGTTGACTTATTTATTGAAAAGCTATTAAAAGTCGCAGGTCTTTGTGGCTTGTGTCATAGGGGACCCAAAAGAAGATATAATTTATGAAATATTTGTATCTGAGTATATTTAGGCCAATAGGGAACAATCACATCTATCGATTTACGAGCAAAAAATCCTCTTCAAGTTCCGGAAAAAGTTTTAAAGTTTTCACTTGGATAAGAAGGTTTGCTTCATCCATCTATTACAACATGATCGATCTGGTTGGTGGCTTTTCGATCCGGAGACAGCCAGGTAGCTTGATGTATTTTCTGGTGCTGGAATCTAGTACCACAGATAATCGATGGGCGAAGTCGATCAGTCTCAACCCATTTGGGGATGTTTCCTCGTGGAGGCTGAATTTACCGACCGTCGTACCAAAGATACCTTTTTTGCCCACCCTGGCGCTCCAAGCGCTCATAGAAGGCATCTTTAGTCACATCGTTCTTTTATTCCGTCCGGGCGTAGGCGCAAATCAGCGATATGTTGAAGAACCTCGCTTTGATGCGGATTGTGGCTAGACGTTCATTCATAGGAGTGAATGATACTACTCGGCGACGGAGTCTCTCTCCCACCACGAATCCAACACCAAACTTGCACTCCTTTATATGGCCACTGTAGTAAATGCCACAAGGACCTACTTGTCTCTGTCCTTGTCCCGTCCATCGCATTTCTTGGACGGCGGTGATGTCAGCCTTTATTTTCACGAGGACATCAACCAGCTGGGCAGCGGCACCTTCCCAATTAAGGGACCGGACATTCCAGGTGCATGCCCTCAAATCATAGTCCTTAATTCGTTTGCCATTGTCGTCATCAAAAGGGGGGTCACTTATCCGAGGCTGTTGTTTATTTTTCCTTGGGGGTGTTTTTTTACGTGGTGGGTCCCAAACCCAGCGCACAACCCTATGCAGGGGATGTTTCGTCTTCAAACGGATGTTCTTAGGCTACCCAGAGTATACTTGGTGTAAAACCGGAAGTCGTGAGCTGCTTGAGCCATATGTAAAGTAATTGTTTCTGTCCACTCCCAAGCGAATGAAGCTCAGATAACTTTCCTCACTTGCGTAAACTTCTGCACATGGCTCCATCCTCCTCATAACCCCCTAAGCGGTATCTACGCCAGTGAAGACATATGTTAACTCAATGATTTACGTCAATCAACAAGCAACACTCAAAGAGCTTCAATACGATATAGTCAAAATTTCATCGAAATGCTGCACTGGGTCATCGAAAATTGATGTACACGGGGCGAGATGCGCAAACGAAGCCGTGGTGGCCATTTTGTCGACATTTCGTTCAAATCATAAATGGCATAAAATTATCTGCATAAAACTAGAATCCACTTGGACCCAACTTGAGTATTTCATTTCATTTTAACATCACGTCGTTCTTGTTGGTAGTATATATATAAGTATAAGTTGACTGTGGAAAAAGGAAAGGGGACTACTTTCCATAAATATGGTCTAATAGTTTTTTTAATCCTCCCAAGCCCTTTAAACGGCTTAGATAGTCACATTGTGTTGAAGGCTTCACATACCTAAAAGTTTTCGTATCTTATGCCTTAGTAAAGTGTAATCTATAAAATGCAAAATATACGCGGAGGATACAGAAACATTAAAACATTAATCTTACAGAAATGGCGTGGATCAAATAAGCAAGCTTGCTGAATAGCACTTTATTGGGACTTAGTACTTAGAGGTCTCAAATGAGACAATTTGCTGTTAGGAGTTCTTGAAGCCTCCCTCTTCAACAAGCTAAACAAATCCATGAAATTTGGAAAGAACTCGTTCACACATCCCGAAAAAAAGTTTGCAATTTTGTAGTGAAAAATGGAACTATGCCAACTTAAGCTTAAGAAAATGAAAATCCTAAATTAAGGATTTTATGTAACATCCAATCTTTTTACTTCATTTTAAAGCCACAGCAAATTTTAATTTAGTCAGGGTTGTAGTTTCTTCATTACTTCACTTTTTTTTCATTTTCCATTTTTAATCTACAACTTCGAATCGTACCAATCACCCGAACCAAAGTCGTACCACATGCATACGTCACACGAACACATGCCCGCCCGCGGTAAGTAACACGAACCAATTTCACGCTGAATTAAACTTGGAACAATAGTTGAAGTGTCCTGTCAACAATTGTGCAATTGCGTTTGCCCCACCTCCTCGCCGATGCGAGTTCGAGCTACAAACAAGGCCCGCGACAACTCAACAGCCTTTGTTGCTGGTGTGTTACCGTTAAATTGCTGTTTGCCGCTGTTGGCACCCTTCGCACGTGAGCTCCGCTTTTTGCCAACACCGTTCCTCATGGACCAGAAACACCTTTAGGCTATTTTTAAGAAAACTTTTGTATGCTGCTCATCATCAACACCGTCGCAGTGCCACACTGGCAGCAACAATAATGCAGCGAAGAACCTTTGCGGTTAGAGCAACTACGGTGCGAACCGTAAGGTGCGAGGACACGACGTTGCCTCAGCTGGGAATGCCGTAGTTGAAGGTGTTATTGTTGCTGACGTCTGTTGGCGCCCGTCTGCGCTTGCAGTCGTCGTGGTGTGAAATGAATAACGAAGCGAAATGAAGTGCACCTCGGGCGCATTGATGTCTCACCTAACAGACGTGCTTGGCATATTGCGAATTGAATGAGCGTGAAGAGGGTTAGCACACACACACTTCCATTCTGAGTACATATGTTTCCATCTTGAGTGGAAAATATGAAGGAAATTTAGTACTTTAAGAACTAAGAGTTTTCAGTTATTTGTAGAGACATAGTGGTCCAATTTTTCAATCCTTAAATTCCTTTTATATTACGCAACATTAACCGCTGTTCTGTTTTTGTCGGGAGATAGTAGTGATCTAATTTCCAAGGCCCTTAAAACTCATATCGACGTAGTTATTCTGTGAA
This sequence comes from Bactrocera zonata, assembly GCA_037783105.1. Classification (NCBI taxonomy): domain Eukaryota; kingdom Metazoa; phylum Arthropoda; class Insecta; order Diptera; family Tephritidae; genus Bactrocera; species Bactrocera zonata. The sequence goes on along the minus strand of JBAWJQ010001149.1, from coordinate 305,309 downwards.
TCGAAGAATCAAGTACCGGTTTAAACAATTTCGAAGTAGGCTGACGGACGTGCCGTCCAGGGTACGTTCATATTATACAGATTAATAAACGCCAGGATGGAGTTGGTACGGGCATATACTGTCCAGAGTTGAGCAAGAGACAACCTTTTAAGTTACCGCGAAGCTGGTCTCTAATGCACCTGCAGGGAATTCCAGAGTCAACGTAAACAGCCAAGCAGCAGTCAAGGCACTAACCTCGTATAGCACATCAGCCAGAATTGTCATGAAAAGCAGGACAGCAGTGGAACGAGCTACCTCGGCGCTAGATTGCAAAAGGCATGTACAAAACGGTAGATCGCAAGTATACAAAAATCCTAATGGCACTCTGTAGAGACCGTAGGAATACGATCGGAGTACTAACTGGGCACTGTTTGGTGACGATATACGTCGCAAAATGGGGCTGACAGAACGAGAAGATTGCAGGAAACATCTAGAGCAATGTGTCAGAAAAACAATGGACTACGCTATAAGCATCTAGGGTATACAAGGTATGATACATTGGAGGAGGTACCGATAGTTAGAGTCTGTTAAATTTGCGTCAAGTGCAGGAATCCTAAAGGACTACTACTTCTCATCGACCTAGTAACTGAACTCCATCCGGTAACGCAAAGGACCACAACCGGTCTATGCGTGGCTCATTGGCCTACGAGACTACCCTTACCGAACCAAAACACCAGCAATAATAAGATATAGTATCTACATATTAATTTATTCTCTAAGATAGAGATCAGAGTATTTACTTTTATAAGGGCTTGTAACAGAACCAGTAAGTTCTTATGATGATCTAACTTTGGTAGACGGAGCTAGATGGAGTATCATTGGTAACCCTCATAGAAATTTTAGAATACTCAGAACCACGTTAGGTAGAAAAAATAAATATTTTAAACGATGAACAATATCGAAATCCGAATATTCGAAGTCTGAAGTGGAAAAGAACCTCGGTATATAATCAATATGTTATATTATTCCTTTGGAGAGACTGCATTCAACTGAACTACAACTACATATATTTCGAACTCATAGATGTTACAAAATTTTACCCTCGAAAGACTGTTGAAAACACAGGTTTACAAGTCCTGAATTGAGGTGAACGCAATGCCTAAATCATAAAACTTTCCACTACCGCACCATTTCCTGCGCTCCACCTCTCACGGCGAGTGTTGCGACAGAAGCGTAGCCCTGCTGTCTGCACGCATTAAAATAGACATCTGCATTATGCAAACGTGTTGTGCATTTCGTGTCTAACTGGTTGGAAAAATAAGACGATATTATAAATCGTTGGGGCAAACCAAAGGCAAAGGGTTCGGAGAGTTGGAGTGAAATGAGAGAATCAGGCGGGCAACAACGGCGCATTGCTTCCAATTCAGTTGAAATATAAAATATTAGAAACTGACGGCCTACTTGTCGGCTAACGCAACGCGCTCGCACACAGTTGCTCGCCAGCCTGCGCTGCGCACTCGAATAAATCGCAGCGATGGCCATAAACACACCAGGCAACATCCGCCGTAAACTCGTGTTGCCGCTGCTGCCTGCTGCTGCAGCCGTTTCAATTGCTGCACCAGAGGATTTTTTGGCCCGAACGGCAAGGACTTCCTACCTTCGCAGTGCGCACAACGCAAGTGAGAGTAGCGTGCCGTTATTGTTGTTGTACCTTTGTTGCCATTAAATTGCGACTGCAGAAAAAGGCAATAACTGTGCGCCATAACTAGCGAAGGAGGGGCGTGGCGGCAGGCGTGGGGCTAAGCAAAGCAAGAATTATCACTGGAAGCTGAAGGCACACACTCGAGAGGTTGGGCTGCAGACAGTCAAACCGTCAGTCAGCCTATAGCCGGCACTATTTTCCACATGTCGCCACAATTGCAACACCAGCAGCAGTGCCACTACTGGCTTCTAGTTGCTGGCAACACGCTCCGCATGCGAAAATCGCATTAAGAGTTCAAAGTCACAATTCGCACTTTGCGGAGAACAAACGCACGCACCCGAATCCGGCGCTCACTCGAATTCACCTCGCCCTCTCGGCCTGTAAGTCGTCGGTTGTGCGAATCGTAAAAATTATGAATTTCAATGCGAGCCCAGCGCACAAAAGCCAAGAAACACTACATCTATTGTTGCCACCGATTCTGCTGCCACTTGTGCTGCCATTGTTGCAAATCATCAGCATTGCTGTTGTTGTTTTAGCACCGTGTTTCGTTGCCAAACGCTGCTGCCTGCGCCAGGCTCTTTGCCGGTGAATTATTGCGTGTTGCATGCCACCTCTCCGGCCTGAGGTGGCGACTTGCGGCACCGTGTCCTCACGAACGGCCATAAAGTTGCAACTACTGCATACACGCCTCAGTGTATGTATGTATGTATGCGTCTGCAGTGGTATGTGTGTGCATGTGCGCTTAAAGCTCTTCTGCTGCTGTGCCGCTGTGATTTTTACACATTTTCCGCATTTATGCCCCAGTAAAATTAATTTATAATTGCTCAAATGGAATTCTAGAACAGTGACTAAGATAACAGCCTCTTCCTCTGGCCGCCGTAGGTAAAATTAATGATGCCTTGCTTAATTTATTTACTTGCTAAATAAAGTTGTTTCACCACTGAGCACAGAAACTCGATATGGCCACATTAAGCCACATGAAAGACTCACAAATAGAGAAATTCCTGGCTTGTCGGCTTTCGAATATTTGTTTCGTTTTAATGTTAATTTTTGGAAAAATATTCCTTGGCGCTATTGGTTTTATTTTACCTGTAAAATAGATGTTTATATCTTGGAATATTGAACGATTATATAACTAGCATATTTCATTTTAGTCCATTACTTTAGTAGAGAACTCTTTACACATAGCAACTATATAGCAAGTATATTTTGGACAATTTATTAGTTCGAAAGTCGTATGACCTTTTGTGTATGGGAGGGTTTTCTACGTGACGAAGGGAGCGAAAAATTAATCGAAAATATTATAACCTTATGCGACCTCATCTTCTTAAAATTGAGAACTACAGTACAGCCGAATTATGAGCTCTTGAACGGATGTTAATCAAAAAAGAGAGTTATCGCTGAAATCAGTTCGGCCCTTGTGACATCACCGTGATTCCTCCGAATCTGTTTAGCGGCTGAACTGCATCTTTCTTCTTCTCACGTGATAAATGCAAAAAACGAGCCCTAGAACTAGAATGCAGCCTCATTTGTCCACAGCATGTACCAAAACTGTGTAGGCTTTTGGTTGTACTCTAAAGCAAATGAGAGGATAGCATCACTAACTTTTTTTCGAAGAAGTTGATTCGATGCTGCTGCAATATTTCTTTTAAATTTTTTATGAAATTACTAACTTCGAAGCTGAAACGCCACTTTTAGACTTGGTAACAATCTCCGAGCGAGTTTCAGTCGACAATTCCTTTATTTTCGGCAGTTTACCATCAGGGTTTTATATACACATACATTTTTATAGACTCGTTGGAAAACAAAGAGGTTAAAGATTCGAGATTTTAGAAATTAGTTGGATCTCACCGAAATCCCTGAGGCTTTACTTGGCTCCTTATTAAGAATAATAGCATACATAATTTGATGAACCAAATTTGTTTTACTTTTTACTTCTGGTTGTCAAAGTTGGATAGAGGAATGTGAGGTGGAAACATCCTGGTACTCTCTCCTCCTTTGTCAAGTCTTAGTCATGCACAAAGGCTGAAAGGTCCAGGTAGTCTTACCTTCGTCATATCATAGACATAGCCGAAATTGGCATTAGTTAAGGATAGGTTACAATGTCTCGCTGTCAAGCTAATGGTACTTTATAATGTGAGATGCAGATGTAATATAACTGAAGTTTACGTCGTGCAGGACGTCAACGCTTTTTGCATACTTTAATAGATACTTGATATCTAATGCTGATACTTTTTGCAGTCCCTTCAACTGCGAAGCTCCTCTAAGCTCTAAGCCTAGTTCCAGATAAAGTATTAGTAGAAGATGTGACTGATATTAGTCGTCTCAACACATTTGTGAAGGGCGCAGGGTGTTTTGTCAATTTGTAGGGTTCTTATGATCTAATATATAAGAGTTTTTGGGTACCATAATTGGCCGGCGTTCTAAGCTACCCTAAAAAATCTGTGTTGGGATCGACGTCCTAACCCAACCTAACCTATCCTTGTTGTAGCATAGAATCTCGAAAATTTGCACCATTTCATATCAGTATTGACCATACGAGTATTTTCCTTTGCCTTAAGCCAGGACGGGTAACTGGTCTACCACTGGTAGATTCATATTATTTAATAGAATTTTGTTCAAGAAATTGTCAGTAATTCCTAGAAGGACGTTTGTACCGAGAAATTCCTTAAAATGTACATATAACCCAGACTAACATTTTGGAACAGGCCACAATTTCTGGTGTTAAACTGTAATCAGGGTCCAAATGATGCAAAAAAGCAGTATCTTAAAGAAATATAGGAATGCGACAGGGACATTGGGTTACTTTACCTAAATTCTTGTCTTCGTAAGGAGGATTCGGATTTATTTTCCAAGTAACAAAATATGTTCATAGATCTGTCGGGGAAACCTGTTTTGCCTTTTGTTTTTGATGCTTTTCGTTTGGAGGATGTCTGCGTCTTTAAATAGCAACTTGATGACTCAACTCGAGCTTTGTAGATCTCTTGGTTTGTAAACCACGATGCTTGCCATAATCATTGTATTTTTTCAGTAATTTACTCTGGCGCACAAGTAGCTTTGAACGCTTTGCGAGTAAAGAAAGTGAAAGCAACGTAATTACTGCCAACGCCGCACCCAGCCAGATATGTATGTATGTATTATGAGTGTGCCCACGCGCATATCGACATATGTGAATGCATGAAAATGAAAGTTATCAGTAGCAGTTGGCATATGGGAGCATGTGAGTGTGTGCGAGCTATCGCTGTCTCCGTGTTGCGCACAGCTAATTACCTCCTCTTTGTTGAGTTTATGAAAGCGACGGTTTTCCGCTCGGCTGCGCGCGCCCGCTTTAAAACAACACGAAATACCGCTACTTCCGAGATGCTCTCACAGCAAGTGCAATTGTGTTTGTGTTGCTGTTTGTGTGTTGGTGTGAGTGCGAGCGAAAGGATTACAATAATAATTATGCTAGATTGTAATGGCGCGAGCAACAGTGTGTGTGTGTGTGTGTCTGTGTGTTCGTTGTATAGGTGTTTGCGTAAGTATGTGCTTTGTTGTTGACTGTATTTATACAAGTAAAACCTGCCGCAAACAAACTGTTGTGGCGTTAATTAAGTGCCAACACGAATTTCAACAAAATACGACAGCAAAACCACAATAACAACGCACACACGCACCTACATTCACATGCATGCACACATATGTATGAATGACTAGAATAACAACAAGTAATGATTACACAACCGCAAGCGTTCAACAGCAATGAAGTGCAGGCAATGGCGATATGCGCCGAGCCACACCTTCGTGTATGGTCGGTATGTGCAGAAGTGTGTGTTGAAAGCTCCAAATAGATTTGGAATTTATGCTTTAAATCATATTCTTTTCATACAAATGCTTTAATATTATTTAATGCTGTATTGTCCCACCGATTCATTCCCGCGACATTTCGTGACTCATATGGAATATCAAGCGCAATAAATCGGAAGCAGCCAAAAAATTCAAAAAGCTTAAGGTAAATGCCACAGTTTGTTTTGCTTGCGTAGACGGCGCGCATAATAATCAGTTCAGGACACACAACATTGTAGGTAGATGGGGGATATAGAATTCCTTTTTACATAGATATTGTCCACATGTTCATATACTTCAACGGTACATTTAGCTTTAAGCCCTTCTACATATTACCATGCTCTTTTCAATTGTTTTTGTATCTTCCCAATATATGCATTCCTTTCATTTTGAGACTGGTGGCGACCGGTTGATAATATTCCAGTTTCCGTATTTGTTTTCTTCTGCTAAGCAATCTATAGATAGGCATTTGATTTATTGCTTTCTTCGGCATAAACCAGGAGTAAACCGACTCTCACCCCCAAATCTATGTTGCGAGGAGAAATCAAAAAGCATAATATTTTCATTTTGTTTTCTGCAAGCAAGACAATCTTCAGCTTTTGTCATGTAAATGCCGTTGATTGAATTTGGACTTACTGCTTGCGTTGATTTATGAAATATACAAATGTAATGATACTATCTCCTTTATAACCTATACCAAAGAGAAACGGTGCGAACAGCCAAAACTGTCTGCCACTCGACTCAGTACCCTCTCAAAAATGAAAAAAGGAACACTTTTAATTCCTAGTTCCTAAAGTCAGTTTTGAGAAAAACGCATTTAAAGTTTCGCGTTCCGGCCGAACCAGTTTGGATGCCGGGTCAGAAAAATACCTATATATCCGAAAATAATTTGAATTTTGAAAAATCCTCTTGTACACATATTCTTGAATAGTTAAACTTTGAAAATATAAAAACAAAAATTTCGATTTTTTAAATTTCTAGACTAGAATACCCTCTTAATTCGAAAACCGTTTTCATTTTAGTCATTCATTCAAAGCGGCTATAAACTATTCTTTAATAACTAATATTTTTACTAATCTCAATTCTTTCTTTTGCGACTTGGTAAGTACTTCAAACAAAGATATACATACCATCACAGCGAACCATTGGGTTTAAAAACGGATATTGAGTTTGAAGGGAGTAGAACCAGTTTTCTAAGCAGAAAAAAATTATATGAAGGCTATACGGTTGGCACCGCTGTCGCAAATGGGAGACATCCGTCTGCAATCGCCGGATATAGTGAAATATCTAGGGATCATCCTGGATAGGAGTTTTCGATGAAGCCGAATATCGAAGAGAAAGCAAGAAAAAACATCGATTGCATTATATTAATGTGAAACAGCCGTTGGCAACAGGTGGAATCTCTCAACGAAAGTGGTACTCTGGCTCTACGACACCATAGTCTATCATCATCATTTCTGGTGTACTAAAGTCCACTCCAACCATGGTACTTAACGCCACATTGCACATAGTGTCCGTGGACATCGTGGGAAGATGTATGGCTGTGAGAATTGTTATCAGACTCAGAGGTTATGGGTTCCTAAAAGAACACGTGTCTGAATACTTGGATCGTAAGGTCGCCAAACCGATAGCTGGCGGCTCCTTCTCTGTCCACATACCGGCGAGGGAGTTGTGTATGGGAAGGAGGAGTTGATGGAGAGGGGAAGTGAGCTTCTTTTTGGATGGGAGGGTATGTTGATGGAGGGATTTACATCCATTCAAATAGCAGGGCGGCGATACTAGCCTTGAACTCATTAAGAATACGTTCAAAGTTGTCCAAGGAGCGCCTAACCTCGCCATCAATAACATCGAGTGTCTTTGTGTAGAGAAAATGTGCAGGAAATTGTAAATGATCTAGCAAAAAAGGCACCCTTCAACCGCTATCGATAGAACAGGAGCGGGTCGGTGCTCTCATATCCTATTGAGTTCTAGCACTATCTGGACTTCGCGGAAGCTTCGCCAACGCTGGGCCGCCATCGGTACATGCGCTGACGCGAAGGCCTTTTGGCCCAAGATCGATCGCAAGATATCTGATGATGCCTTTGCCCTCAGTACACAAAGCCTCTCCCTATGTAGATGTGGGACTTTTAACAGGCCCTATTGACGTCTATGCTGTAAGACTGAAACTTTATCAGACGCCATCTGCAGAAGCTGTATGGAAGAAGATGAGGTGAAAATTACTCAACATTTCCTTCCTGATTGTCCCTCGTTTGGGAGGTCGAGACTTGAACGCTTGTGAACGCGTACCTTCAGACATTTCACCGCACTAGCGGGAACGGAAATTAAACGCCTGAATTATTTATCTGTATGGTTACCAAGCGTTTATTAATTTATTAGTTTATATGTAGGTCTTCTTTTCTATGGCTGCACAAAGGAATACATATAGCAGTCCACGTGCCATATCTCTAGATAAACCATATAACCTAACCTATACCGGAAGAACTTTTAGATGCCTGGGAATAACCACCTCTTTGCTTTCATCTCGAAAATATTCATACCTAGGTAATGAAATTGCATTCCTTGCGAAACATCGGTCCAATGTATTTTGAGCTGTGCTTCACAGCATGAAATCCCTTCTACCAAAATGTTCGTTGTTCTTAATCAAGTTGGTCATTACGTTGATTAGTTACACAGAGTATTTACATTATCAATAATCGGTAATCTCCTCATTGTCATGAGCTTAGATTTGGATGAAACTTCGAACAATTTTTTAATGTAAAATTTCAAACTTATATTGCCTCGAAGCTGGGGCTTGAATATCAAGCCGATTTTGAATCAAAAATAGCCCACATTTTGAGTTTCTAATATAGATCAACATTCTCAGCTACTACTTATGCTTCCGTCAGCCTATCTATTAGAAAACACAAAACTAAGCATGGGATATTTTTAAAAGAAACAGTAAATATATCGTTTTGACTGATCTTTTTGTTATTAACAGAAATGCGATGTTAGAGAATATTGCTGCAGGCTTTAAAATTTATGGAAAAGGGAACTAAAATTATCTTTAGCTTCTTATTTCTATATGAGTGCAGTAATTACCGTACTTCAATATAACTAATTGCAAATTAATTTTTTTAATAAAAAAATAATAACTACGCTGCACAAACACTCGCCGAAAATAATCGTATAAAAGCACCATAATTCACGGCAAGCAAGTTAAAGCCATAAAACATTAGTTAAAATCGGTGTGCGCACAAAAGCGAAATTTATGAGGAATCGAGAAAAAGTTTCGCTGCGAAAATTATGGAGCGAATTCCAGCAAAGCATTCGCGGTGCATTCTTTACTTCCGCCTGATTCATGTGGCCACACATTGGCGCACCATTGGCATGTGCAACCACAACTTTAAGCGACCTTAGCACATGTAATGCAATGGCAACAGCAACAAAAATAACAACAACTACGCGTCTATGGTAATGTGCAACTGAATGAGGAGTGAATTAATTTGCAGCGCTGCTTAGCCAAGGGAGGGCGAGCGGGGCTTGTGTGTGTATGTGTGTGTGCATGTGAGCTTTTATTGTCCACTTCGAGTCCACTTTGCATGCTCCAGCGCGCTCCTGCCAATGCTCGCTGCTGCCGCGCGCCGAAAGTGGTGCTCGTTAATTAAAAAATCCTTTTTCCGTTGATTAATTTTTTGTACTGGCGCTAAGCAAGTGACCGGTATTGCGAAAGTACGACGAAAAAATGTAATGAATCTGTTGGAAGGACATCGAAACGCCGTCCTGAAAGCACATACAAGTGGCAGTGTGTGTATGGGTGTGTGAGGGAAGGTGTATGCGGGGAGTGTGTTGCCTGTTAATAGGTTACAATGAATCTATGTGGCAGATGCAAATTAATTATTGCGGTGCTTGAGGACATGTATGGGACCACCTACTGACAGCCTGACACGCTGCAGAGTTTATAATTTATTTGGGCTAAAAAATGGCATAATCAAACATATAAGGGTGATACTGGCACTCAGGCACTCATGCACAGCTTTAAATTTATTAATGCGTTCAAGCAAATTTACACTGAATAGTTATGAGTAAAGCGCGAAAAGATTCCTGGAGATCTTTCAGGAATATGCATAAAGGTCAACCATTCTTGTCCAATAAATAGGGGAAGCAAGAGGTCGCTTAGTTCTCAGGAAAAACTTACAGTGGACAAGTAGCAAAGAACCAATTCTCTGGGATACTGAAGTGTCTTTATCTTTTAACAACAGAAGGTACAGATAAGAAGTGAGAACTTAATGTAAATACGAGTATATGATCTTTATCTATACATTCCATTATTAAAGAGAATTTAATAATAGAAAGAGACTAGTAAGGTTATGGAGCCTAAAAACCTTACCTCTCTCTGAGATCCGTGATCAATCTATCAACTTCTGATTAAAGTCATCTGCTCTAGAGTTAAGTTAAGTTAGGTTTGCGGGCTGATTCTCAAGATGGGGATCGCACTTGAACTCTATCACTTTTGCGGCTTTAACACAGAACTCTTGTATTTGATAATATAGATCGACAAAGTCCTGAGGACAAACCAAATCTGCTTAGGCATTTAATCTTCATTCCCAATAGCCAGTCACAGGCATTAATATCTGAAAGAATGAGCTGCCAACTACTTAAGTCTCACATAGACTAAACAATCACGTGTTGAGATGTTTCTACCACGTCTTCTTTCAAATAAGTTCTACCGCAGACATCCGATAAGATTCTCAACCTTACAGCGTGAACGCCTATGAGACAATGGCCAGTTAAAAACCCTAAAACTAATCTTACTCAGGGTGAAGAATTCACTGGACCTCTTTTAGGCCAAGAGGATCATGCGAAAGCGCAAGAAGCGATGGTGGCCAACGTAGCTCCAACGAAGCCCAGCTATCCGGTGGCAGAACGTGGAGCAGACTCTTTAAAGGGCTGTTCTCAATTTAAATATTTTAAATAAACTCACAAGCAATATCTTCATTACCTTTTTGAGAGCCGCTCTAATCAGAACTCACCGATTCTCTAATTGAGTGAAGAATTGCCCATTTATTAAAGAATCTACGCTTAAGTGGCAACCAATTTAACAGAAAAGGCTTTATGCTAATTAAAAGGGAAATAAAAACAGCGATTGACGATGCCGGCTGATAACTGATTGCCGACGCGGTCTTATCCTGCCGCTGCCAGTTGCAACCTGCTGCCAGCAATAAAATCCAATTCGTTACGGTCATCTTAAAATCATTTAAAGTGACTGAGGTTTGGCATTTAGCATTCAAGAAACAAAAACAAAAAATGGAAGAAATCGCACCTTTTCGCAGCCAACCAACTGAGCGCCACTCCAAGTGATGAGTCGCCGAGATTTTAAATGGAAAGAAAATAGAAGAAAAGTGTTTAAAAAGTGGTAAAAGATAACAACCCTTTTTGCTTGCCGAGTTGAAAAAAAGCTTCGAAAAAGTGGAAAAGTTTAAATCTGATTTTTAATTGATGCATTCGTTGGCAGTCGCGAATAGCAGGACTCTTCTGAGGGCGTCGGCAAGTTATGCGCCATTGAATTGCTTTGCCACCCCGTTAAGCCCGAAATAAAAATGAAAAGTAAGAACCTGCGAAGCAATTTAAAGAAAGCACAAACAAAAGGTGATGCCAGTTGAGCGCTGGCAATCGCTAACTTTACCTTCCATTAGCCACTCGGCCGCGAAAGCGAGCTGAAGTACGCGGCTAATCACTTTAATATGGGCTGGGTCGCGTTGGGAGGGGGTTGCAGGGCGCTATCAGCGTTTAATAGGCGGGCAACACGTTGTTTTCATTGCTCATTAGTGGCGCACAACTTTTAATTAGGAATGACTGTAGAGACTAAGGCGGGGCAAGGGTTGAAAGCAATCGACCAACAGAAAAATTCTGGAATTTTGAAAATTGAAGGCCTTAATTCTGGAATTAAATAAAGGGAAAAGTAAAAAAATTAGATTTCGTTTTCAAAAGCAGAATTCTAAATATTTTTACCATTTATTCAGAATAAAATTCAAAAATCAAAACCCTTTTTTAAATAAAATCTAAATAATTTCAATTCCAGATTTGATTTAAAAAATAAATACATTTTGTCGGCAAAATTTCTGGAATACCCCAAGAGGTTAGAAGACATAATACGTTACAATGGGAACTTTATACTAGTCTAATATACAGGGTTTGTCTGGAAAGTAATAGGACTGATTTTATTCCCCCACGATTGGTTCATTAATTTTTTTTAAATTAAACCCTATATTCTCTATTATTTGGAAGGACTGATTTTATTCCCCCACGATTGGTTCATTAATTTTTTTTTAAATTAAACCCTATATTCTCTATTATTTGGAAGATCCAGTGAATTATGGTGTTATAATCAATACAGGCCTCTGCTGCAGAACATTTTTAACACCAAAAGATCAGAGCGGAATATATATACATATGTATCTAGAAAACGTAAAAAATAAAAACAATTTAAATCAACTGATTAATATGTAAGCCAGATTTATCCAAACCGACGATTTTTTTAAAGATCATAAAAAAAAGACACCACAGGTGTAAAATTTTACGCATCAGTGAAGTGTCTTTTCAAGAAATTACTTATACATATGTAGGTACGATGTTTGTTACTTACAAATGAAGCCTCAGAAACCCTGTAAAGTTTATTGCTACTACCGGAGTCGATTAACCCATATCCGACTGTCTGTCCGACCTTCCCCCTGGGCCGGGGATAGAATTTGCTTATCGTAAGAGGCGACTAAAATCCATACGCACTATGTCTTTCTTTTGGTGTTGCCTTGAAGCATAGTCTATGTCAGAAATAGTGATATAATACTCAGCTTGAAATGTTATTACAGACTTTGAATGAGTTTCCTAATAAAAGACATTTGAAGTTCAAACGACAAATGTCACCAGCCATTGAGTATGTGAGGTGTTTAACTGGTGTGACAAAAGCTACAAGGTCTGACCGGAGACTTAAATCTTGTACTATGGTGAGCGGTTGGCCCTTGGAGTTTGCTCAAATGTTATCATTGGGTTTGACGCTTTGGGGAGATGCGTAATGGCTGTGGTTTAGACCTAAAGGCAAGTAGATTTGAAAAAATCAATTCAGTGTAGAGGCGCACTGCGGACGGGTGCCGGATCCACAGCACGGCAAAGGTCTTAGATCGTCCTCGAACCCGACTAAGGTGGAAAGGTGTTCCTTTCAACCGGTCAATTGGAATCAGAAAATGCATGCAAAGCAAGTATTATTTGGGGCGCTGATCAACGCATTGTTTTGATCTATGTGTTTTTAAAAAGTACTTTTAAAATCAGTCCCTGTATATATAAACTAACCTTTTGCCAAAGGCGGTGTATAGATCATCATGATTTTCTTTTTCCCTAACAGCGATGTAACTTAAGGCATGAAAATAATAAAGAAACATCCACCAAATTCGCTACAAAATACCTCCTTCGTCATTCTTACGTGTATATAATATATTCAGGTTATATAAATAATACATATGCATATATATATCTACAACCTTAATTGGAAAATTACATAAATCGTTTATGCTTCTGCTTTTCTCTAACTTATTTTTATTAACACTTATTTATTACTAAAAAAATAACAAAACAAGGTGGCAACACTCATTAATACTGCAATTAGATTTCTTTCAATAACAAAGGATGCCTTCTACCCTCACCCGAACTTTTCTCAGCTAACGGTTTTAGCGAGGCACATAAATAAATAACGAATGAGAAGAAAAATGTCGAACAATTCGGAATCAATTTTATCGCAAAACTTCTCATCCTGTAGTTACATTAAGCTTTAATTTTTCATCTTCCAACGAGAACCGCCGTCGAACTATTAAAAGCGCACAGCACTCTATTGTAGTTGTAACAGTTAAGTGTGTGCGCTCTTGTGTGCCCCAAAAGTCGTGTGTGTATGATACGCGTTTGTTGCTGCTCGTAAGTTTATCTAATTGCCTTTTCGACATCCATTTAATCCCTATTAGTCCTTTACCTAGAACCAAAGCAACTTTTGTATCGGTGAGTGGAGATTGTGTGGATGTGTGTGTGGCGTGAAGTTTCAACGGCTATCCATGGCCAAGAGAGATACGCTCACATATGTGTTTACCTTTTTGGGGTTTGATTTTTGCTGAGTCCTTGCCGCTTCGACACTTTAACGAATTGCTTTGCGGACTTCGATTATTTCGGTGGCGTGTAAGCCGAGAAGAAACAACAAAGCTGCTATTAGAAACAATGAAGTTGCACACACGCACACATAAACACATATACAACAACATGTGGGCAAATAGTTTGCTTCGACATATGTAGTTTAAGCGCTGAAGTGGCCACTGCGGGCGCATGAGTGATGCGATTTGTCTGCGCTCACCGCTGTGTGTGTGTGGTGCATTGTTTTTGTGTTTGCTTATCTGTTTATTTGGAGCCACCCACTTAGTTGGCCTCGGAAAGGAGCGCACGTGTGCTGCCAGATAATTTTGTTTTATTTATAGACAGCGAAGCATCGCGTGCATATCAATATCCCCAGCTTCACGCCACCTCTCCTCACCCGATAGCGGTGTGTGCGATGATAGTGCCATTTGTTAAGGTGACTATGTTTGGTGGTTGCTGTGCTTCAGCAGCTGTGCAGTAGTAGTTGATGACCTTATAATTGAAGTTGTACTCTTTGCACCCGAAGTTAGCCGATGCACAGCAAGTGTTTACATTTTCAGCCAGAGGTAAGTGTGTGTGTGTGTGTGAGTGATGTGATGTACTTTTAATTTGTAGCAATTGCTGTGTGGGGAATAGGTAAAGTAATCACACCAACATCAATACTAATAAGTTCAAGTGGCGGTTGTATCGAAGCAAGTGGGGCTGTTCAATAACATTTCTAACCGTGTGTAGTTACAACAGGCATCAGCATCAAAGCATACTTTCCGGGGCGTATGCAGGTTACAGCGAGTTTAGTATTAATTGCCAAACACAGCAACTTAGTTGGTGTATAAAATGGGTGAGAGCTCCACAAATGATTTATTTGTATATTTATGCAAGATTGAAGGTGTGTGTGTATGTGTGCATTTATCACATACGTGACAAATTTGATTTCTTTCGCGATTTTTTTCGTTGCCAGTTGCATAACACAAAAGTGAAGACGCTTTGAGGATCAAAGACAATGTTGTTACATTTAATCTCAGTTTCTACTAAACATTTCCGTGTTTATCGTCAAATCTTGATAATCTCGCGCGCATTTTTATCTTGCGTTGTGAGCCTTTGAACTTTTATTTCTCAAGTAATTGTGTTGTTAACGATATGAAAGCAATTTCTGTTTAAAGGATAAGTTAAAATATTATTTTAGAAACAAAAGAAAGGGTTGCTCTTCGCTACAAGTAAAAGTACCACTCCATCTCCACTTTTAGTACAACTATTTATGCGTCAAACTATTTAACCGGCATCTTTATGCTATAGAGATCCGAACTGAACAATATGTTCCGAAGTTGTGGCGACGACTTTGTCAAAAAGCCATACCAAATTTTGTGAAGATATTTCGAAAAATAAAAATTAAAATAAGATTCATGTACAAAAAATACAAAAATTTAACTAAAAAAAAATTAAAGTTTTACATAAACATGATTTATTTAAGGGGGTATTCCAGACCAGAAATTTAAAAAAATCTAATTTTTTTTTTATATTTTCAAAGTTTAACTGTTGAAGAATATGTGTACAAGAGGATTTTTCAAAATTCAAATTATTTTCGGAGATGTAGGCATTTTTCTGACCCGGCATCCAAACTGGTTCGGCCGGAACGCGAAACTTTGAACGCGTTTTTCTCAAAACTGACTCTTTCGGAACGATACCCACGATTTCTCAGGATCTAATGGACCGATTTACTTGAAATTTTTTTAGAGTCCTCTTTATAGGCTTGTCTATGGCTGGAACTAGCCCCATCCCCATTTTTTATTTTTATTATTTTTAAAAAGTTAGAAATAGTCAGAAAAAGTGATCCAAAAAAAACTTTTTTTTTGTAGGCAGTCCCCATTTTGTGAAAAATTTTTTTCCCCACTTTTCCATTATTCCGGCCATTGCGACATTATTCTAGATTAAAAATCTTTTTTTTTTTTGGTTTCAGATAACTAAGAGGGTTGAAATCATGAGAATGGTCACGTGGAAATTTTTAGAGACCCCCCACTTCGTCAGCTCATAATTTTTGAAATTTCTTACTTTTTTTAGTTTTTAGTTTTTTTCTCTACTCTTCTAAAATTAACAAATAACTAATAAAAAAAATGGATGGTAAAGATATGAATTGCCTTTTTTTTGCGGCACTTTAAAAATTACCTGAAATTCATGCTTCTAGACTAGACTACCCCCTTAAAAATTAACAGCTTTACTTTATCTATCATGTTCCGCAGAAGTTTCTCTCATTAAACACCAAGCTCCTACATTATATTTTTTTTATCTAAATGTGATTGTAACAAGTGAGTATTCATCCGATGATGAAGAAATACGTAATCATGTCAGCGATCAGCTCGTCATAATATTCAGCTGTGGTTTTCAAGAAACCCGTACACTACTGCCTTAAAACTGTTCCAGAATTTTATCTCCTCACTGCTAATTAGCTTCGGGAAAATATCACAATATATATATTTTTTTTTATTTAAGAAGTCAAAAAGATTATTGTTTTTTTCGCTCCTGAAAGCTTTAGAAAAATATGTTGACCAGGTCCTCTTCACGACACACTAATCTTCATTCACAACGATACCAGCCTACAATAAAATGTAAGTTAACATAGTGTTAATAATGAAAAATAATTATGAAACAGAAAAGTTATAAACTCAGCATACAGAATATGTAATATTCTCGATGTGTATTGCATGACACATGTGGAACCCATTTGTTATCCTGGTTTGTAATAGGCAGATTGAATTAGTTTGTCCTTGATACGGCACCCGCCGTATTTACCAGACTTCGCCGCTTCCGTTTACCAATTATTTTCATCGATGCGCCACGCGTTGGCTGAGCAGAACTTCGATTTCAAAAATCTCTTAAGGTTGCTCTTCGTCCCAAATGCGGCAATATTGCTTGCTTACGTACCTATTGAGCCAGAAATAAGCCTCATTGTAGAACAAAATTTGGCTTGAAAACGTCGGATCTTCTTGGAGCGATGTCGATGGAAAGGTAAAACGGCTTCAGTTCCTGTATAAACTGTACTTTCTAGGCTTTCATTTTAAGATCTCGACGTGAACTGCGTCAAGTCGTTCTATTAGGTTGTCAAAAAAGTCTTGCGGTATTTTCGCCAGTTGGCGCTGAAAGCGCGTAGTTATAGTTTTATTCGCCGCATCGGGCATGCTATACCTTTTTGGAAAGCTCATTTCACGCGCTAACACGTGTTTGATTGATTGCCGTTTCTTTTAAGTCGTTCGTGAGTTATAGCGTCGCAAACATGGAGCAAAATAAAGAGGAAATACGGCATATTTTACAGTACTACTACGATAAAGGCAAAAATACATCTGAAGCCGCCGATAAAAGTTGTGCAGTTTATGGACCCGATACAGTTTCCATTTCCACCGCACAACGATGGTTTCAACGTTTTCGTTCTGGTGTAGAGGTGGTCGAAGATGCGTCACGCTCCTGAAGGCCTGTCGTCGAAAATTGCGATAAAATCGCTGAATTTGTCGAAAGAGACTGACATAGTAGTCATCAAACTGTTATAAACCATTTGAAGAAGCTTGGAGTCACTAAGAAGCTCAATGTATGGGTGCCACACGAATTGAGTCCGAGTTGCTGCGAACAGCGCTGGGACGGGTTAAGGTATTGCGAATAGTACGCTTAGTAGGACAATTGTGTTGACAATTCCTTATAGAACATGAATTTTTGAATAAAGTTGATCGTTTTGTAAAGGCTGTTCAGACGTATGATGAACAATCCAAACAATATTAAGCAAAAATAACATGACAGATCGACTTACGCGGGATCTGTCAGAAATCAGAATTAATGTGACCGTCCGAAAAATCACTGACTTTCACGATTTTTTTAACTTTGAAATTAACTAATCAGTCCGATTAATTTATAAGTAAATAGGTTTATGACGTATTATGTTTATTTATTGGGTGTACAATAGTTAAATAAATGCTTGAAATGACACGTAAAAAAGGTCCTGTGCGATATCCACGATTGGGACCGCAATTTTGGTCTAAAGCAAAAATTTCTAAAAATATTATTAATCTATAAGAAAGTCGCCATCGCACTATGGAAGCTTTTTCTTTGTTTTTTTTTTTTTTTTTTTGAAATTTGACAAAATGGTGGCGGTTTAAACAAAAAGTATCTAATTTGCGTCTTTTTTTCGACAGTTTTTCGTAGAAAAAAAGGCAGATTTCAAAAAGAAATTAAAGATTTCATAGTGCGATAGCGAATGACATTAAAAATGTTCTCTCCAAATTGGTGCTAGACATCTCTCTTCTTTTGAGAGTGAAAACCGTTTTAAAAAACACCATTCTGAGAAAAATGTGTTTTAAGATTGGAGTCCCTACGTTCTGCACTTCTACAAAGTCTGTCGCAAAAGAAACAGGATTGCTAAAGAAACAACAAAAAATTAATATTTTTCAAAAGTTATATTTTTTATTCAAAGTAGTTTCCTTGTGCTTCGATACAGCGTTCAGCCCGGTCAATTAGCATTTCAAATGAGTGTTTAAGGTCATTTTTCGGAATGCTCTTGAGAATATCGGTCGTCGCCTTTTGGATAGCTGAAGTGTTCTGAAACCAGTGTCCTTTCATGGGCAAATGAAGTTTTCCAAATAGGTAAAAATCACAGGGTGCCAGATCAGGTGAGTAGGATCATTGATTAATGGTTAATACGGAGTTTTGTGCAACAGGCGCCAGGACCCTGCCTCATGGTATTGTGATCGAGCACGACGAATGCGTGACAAAAGACGCTTCATAACATCAAGGTGAACACAGCATTAATCGTTTGGCCAGGTGGAACGAACTCTCGGTGTACAATACAATTGGAATCGTAAAAATAAATCAGCATTGTCTTTATTTTTGACTTCTGAAGACGACTTTTTTTCGGTGACTTCTGATCGTCACAGAGGTCCTCACGACCTTTTTGGAATCGCTTAAACCATTCATGCGCATTGATCACCATAAACTTTTTTCATTATTTGAAATGTTTCAGTAAACGTTTTCCCAAGTTTAGGACAAAATTTAATATTTGCTCTTTGTTCAAAATGCATTTTACGACCGATGACCAAAACCTGCTGTCACTTTTTGATCGATAACAACGATTGTAGTTATCCAATTGTTTTAAAATTATTACGAATTGTCAACAAGAGATCAAACTTTTTATTTCATATACCCACCAATAGGTGGCGCTACTAGAAACAGTTATATTCAAAAAGTTCTGTTTCTTTTGGGACAGACCTTGTATTCCCTTTCTACAAGAAATGTTGTAGCGGCCGTAATAATTTCAATTTCGATTTAAAAATTGGAGATAACGCTTAATTCATGTATACTATTCGATAATGCAAAAAAAAAAATTAAGTATACTTAATAAATTAAGTATATACCCTGTTCAGAATAAAAAAATGTTCTTTATTGATTTTACTTTGACCGATGAAAGAGGTTGAAGAAAGTTTGCAATACACATGAACGCTAAATATGATCCCTGTTGAATACTACTAGCCCAAATAGTATTGAAAATTTTATTACGGAAAACAAAATTATGTCCTCTAATAAGTTAATCGAAGAGTTAACTTAATTTTAATTTTATTCTTCCTTGGATCATCTCTCCATTTTAGAAAACTCCATTGATTTAGATCATAAAACTGGCAAAACGCAGTTCATCATACAAAATAATACTCTTTAAAAGTTATTTTTATCAGTATTTTTCTGAATGAGAAAAGCTAAATGGCACCGAAACATATTGAGCCCATCAGTACAGAGCCAAGAAATTTGAATCAAATTATTAAATTAAGCTTGTAATTATTTTTGGCTTGCGACCTTTAAGACACACCGCATAACTCAAGTTCTCCCACACACATACGCACATATAACTCCGGAGTTTCGGCAAGCATTTTCGAATAAAATTTTATGAGTGCACACGAAAAATGTGTAAACGAAAAACTTTCGGCGTCCGCCATACCTTTTAATAAGCCGAAATTCTCGCGAAATGCCGCTGGGCATTAATGTTCCGGCAGAGTGGGAACCAAAACCAGCAGCTTGACAACAACAATAGCAAAGCGGTGCGCAAGGTGGCAGCAATCAGTGCCAACGCCGAAGGGAGGTGGGGGGTGAATTCGCAGCAACTTATTGAAAACAATGAAGCCTGGTGGCGCTGGCCCGGAAGGAGGCTGCGCTATTAATTAACCCTTTTACGATAACATAAGACAGCTAATACCAAAGGCAAATAGCCAACAACAACAACAACGGAGGCAACAACAATAAAGTGAAAGTAAGGAATGCCGCGTGAAAAGTTGGACCGTTATTGCGAAAAGCCACAGGAATGAAAAGCGAAAAGTAAAAATTTATGAAGCGTTTAATTGAATAAATTAAAGAAAATAATACCTTGGAACACTCCCGGTTGTGCGGCAGCGCTTTAGGTGTGTTGGGGGCGGTGACCAAGAAATTGCAAAAGTTTAATTACAAATAAACAGATTTAAATGATAAAAGCCGCGAAAGCAGGAGAGTGCCGCAAAGACAAGCAATTAGGAGGAGCGGGCAGCAGGCAGCGGCGCTCGAAGAGTAACATTTTAATCAATTTGCAGCGATTTCACTAAGCGAGGGTGCGAAGAGTGGGTTAAAGTGGACCGCCAGTGCAAAGAGCACACACAAATCATAAGTCAAAAGCGCACTGCTAGGCGACTGACTGCTGCGGCGGCATAAATCAATGCAAAGGACTCTGCCACAAGCGCTCACGTATCACACTGCCGCCCGGCCGCTGCGTCGCTCCGCCACTCGGCGTATCTGACGGCCGAGGAGTGCTTCCTGCTGCTGCCAGCGAAGGATTTACGGCGAGCGAGGCGCTTATGTGCGAAAGAAGCCGAGCAGAAGTAGCTGCGGAAGAAGACCCCGTCAGGAGATAGCAGCAGAAGCAGAAGAAAGCGGCGATTGTGTCAGCATCACACACGGTGTATCCACAACCGCAAGAGCAAGACACACCGCCTCCGCCCGCGCGCTTACAATGTAACGAATCGCTGCTTTGTGAGCTTTCACTGTCGTGTGGCATGAACCAAAAAGCGCCATAAGTCAAATTTATCAACAAGCCAAAGCGCAGCCTTAGAAGAATTACGCACACGAAGTGGAGCAAGCGTGAGGCAGCATATGCGACGTGTACCTACGTTGGGGGAGTGTGTGTGCTACACGTACTTTGTGGCATAAGTCAACTTGCCGGTGGCAGTGCGTGTGTGTATGTGTGTGTGGCTGCCTTTGCGCCCAGAGATGGATTACTTCGCACCACTTGAGCGATTCCAAATGCCAACTGCCACAAACCGACCAAGTGGCAGCGCAAAAAGTGTCACGCACGATGCGTGCAACATGCCGAAAAATATGTCTTTGATGTCATAAATCAATGAAAGTTGGATTCTGAAAATGAAGCTCGTTCGGTGCAAATATTACGAATGTCAGTGTTGTTAGTGTAGCCGAGTGTGTGGCCTAGCGGGTGGCTAAGGAGCTTTGCAGGTTGCAAATTAACACGCGGTAGGTAAAGGATTGCGGGGCGCTTGCCACCAGAATAGTTTCCAATGCATAAATGCGTGGACAATTACATAAATAAATATATACACATATACTTAGACACATGTGTGTGTTAACTTAATGATATCTCAGGAAAAAAACCTCAATTAATGAAGACACCGAATTCCCTCAAGGTGTTCGGTACATTTCCAGATCCACTGGGAATAAATATTTGCTCTGGCGGAGTGGTAATCATAACTGACAACAACAGCAGCAGCAACATCAACATCAGCATCAACCACCATTTTCCAATTCCCTCAAACGCACCTTCACCCTTTTGCCGATTGTCATATGATAAATAATTATTTCCTCATCAGAATCGAAATGAAATGAATGCGCGCTGGCGAAGAGGAGATTCATCATTGTGTATTTAGTGAGCACTTTTGTCCTATATCTAGATGCCTCATATGTATGTGTTTGGCCATGTGACACTCATACATGCATATGTTTATTTGTTGGGGCAGTGTATGTTAACACTCTGAAGAATACCAGCGCGGAGTTTGTTGTTTATGTCAGTCTGACTGTCATTTGTGACAGTTGAGCTAACGTGACACACACACACATACATCTTTTTCGTAGTAGTTGTAATTTCGCCGAAGTGTAATTAAGAAATTCCTATTGGGCAAATGAAAGTGAAGAAAGAGCAAATGACAGTCAATGCCAAAGACAGATGCCTGCAAGGTGACTGCCGCACTTGGACTGACAATGAGCAGAACTGTTTGAGTAGACACAATAAAATTATAGAAAATTAAGGTGAATGCTTTGGTTTATGTATAATATACATATATATATGATGTAGTATATATATGAAATTGTTTATATGTATGTGAATATGTATTACGTATATACTCATATGTATGAACAGCGTTAATGTAAACAGACGACTTGGATATGTGTCTTATACATACCTATGTATATTAGGAATTTGGTATAAATCTGCTCAAATTTAATACAGATTGATTCATTTAAACAAATTTCAATAAAACAATAAGAGGCTTTGCTAAATAATATATTATTCCTTCTAACTTTCTTATATCTGTACTCACAAGTTTTTTCCTATTATAAATAACTGAAAGGAAAGAGTGTGTCGAAACATCGCAATAGAGCTCAGTTAGTTGTTTTCTTGTTACACCGCTTCCTATTCTAAAAGGACTTTCTTTCATGTCTCGGTTTAAGTATCGGCAAAAAAAATAGTATTTTTTTATACTTTAGTGATTCTTATATACATACGAGTATGTATATACTACATTTTTTGCAGCACCAAATCGTTCTTCTCTCACATCCATGACACCTGTTGATTGAACAATTGATTAGAATATGAAAAATTGTTTAATCAATATTCTTCTAATATTTTGCTATCACTAGACAGCTTATTTACACAAAGCTGTCTTATGGATCATTCACTAACTATTGGTTCCATTTAGAGGTTCTCTACTTTTTTAAAGAAAGAAAATTTTTATTATCATTCGAAAGAACATTCTTCAAGCTTTTCTATTGAAGATTATCTCTTTCAAAGTTGGCCGCTGCTAACTCTCAGATGAACCATCCGTTGAGTCCAATTTTCAATGACTCGTTCGACAGGTAACTGGCGAATGACACGCTTGATGTTTTGCTCCAAAGCCTGAATCGAATCGGGATTGTCCGCATGGACTTCAGACTTTACGAATTCCCAAAGGAAAAAGTCTAACGGATCCAAAACTTCAAATCATCTGCTCACCAAAGTGTTATCTCAATAAATTCATTGATTGATACGTTGTGTGGGAAGTAGCGCCGTCTAATTGAAACAAAATGTCGCCGAGATCACAAGCTCAATTAGTCGGCTATAATGGCGCGATAACGCTCATTTTTGATAAAATATGGCCAAATGATCCCACCGGCCCACAAACCAAATTAAACCGTTTTCTTTTTTGTCTGAATGAAATGGCAGCTATTGAATCTCTTCAGGTTGTTCTTCAACACAAATGCGGAAATTTTGCTTGTTTACATACCCATTGAGCCAGAAATGAACTCACGGTCGAATAAAATATGGCTCAAAAACGTCAGATATTGTTGGAACTTTTCAAGAGACTTCGCTTGGGAAGGTCGAACAGCTTCAGCTCTTGCACGAGATGTATTTTGTACGGTTTCAATTTCAGATCTCAACGCAAAATACGCCAATTCGTTCCATTCGAACGGCTTCGAATCGACCCTCCACGGTCTTCGTGTCCACTCTAGCTACGGCTGCTATATAATCTTCAATGCGTGCTGGACTTAGTCTCTTCTGTCGAACAATATCAAAATTAAATACAAAAAGTCACTGGTATGTTCTCTGAGAACCATTGATCGGCGGCCATAATATCAATGTGAAACGCTATAAAGCCATGATTAATGACTTTCTCGTGCCTGAATTGTAGGATGTTCAGTTCGACGTCCTTGGGTTCTAACAAGATGGCGCTACATAACATATAGCCATCAACATGTCAAAAAATTAAGAAATTGTTGCTTAAGATTAGACGATTAACTGGCAGAGATCTTAATGGCATTGTTGGAGTGTCCACTACATTTATTCTTCGTGAATTTTTTGCCAATTTTCAAGCAATATCGTGCTGCAAACTAAAACGACCGCTCGGTGGAAACCGTTTTGAGTTAATTGAAGACTTTAAACGCGATTCGTTACTGGCATTGAATGCTACTTCGGAAATTTACTTTAATTAAAGAATAAATGAAGAGCTTTAAAATTTTGAACAAAGTCTTGCTATTTTTTCTATTATAGTATAAAAAATGTTTAATCCACTGCACATCTACATTTTCATATGTACATTTTACAATGACACTACTTCTGTTTATTACATTGAACGTATGTACGTATTTCTCGAAGAAATTTCCATAATCAACATAAATCAAGTAATTAGTCACACTCACAGCGAAATATTAACCCTTTTCACCACATTTCTACACCAAAAATCTAACAATTTCCATGTTGGCGCTGTGGCAAATTTGCCGGCGTACAATTTGACTAATTTTAATGTTTCCCCACGGAGACATTTTCTTCATTTGCCCAGTTCCGAAAACTATTAATTTATGTATTGTAGTAATTTGGAGTTTCTTAGCAGGAATTACAAGTTTCCTTGCGCCAAAGTATTGGTGTGTGTGTGTGTGTTTGTGACATAAATTGTAGGCAACGGTTTACAATTACACACATACTCATATCCAAATGTTAGCTGCCAAGGAAGCTCCATATGACATGGTTGAGTTTACCTACAAGTGTGAGCTCGTAACTCATACGGTCCGCTTTGGGCCACTTTCACAACTTTTCACCATCAAATTCGTAACGCGAAATGCCATTAAGTCCTAGGTCCACCGCAATATAATTTATTGTCGTACCTTACATAAATGTCTTTGCTTTAAATGAACAGTTATGGAGTAAAAAAAACGGTGTTTATGTGTAAAAGTGTATACTCGTATTCCTAACTGTAAAACTAGTGTTCCCTGCAAATAAATTAAGGAAATGGGTTAAATCATGCAAAACGGTGACTATAAAACAGGCCTGCTCCGACATACATTTTCTCGTTTTCTATGTCTAGCGCTCTAAGCTGTAGTCTATTAAAGACATCTTCAAATAATTTCCATTAATTATAGAAATATCCCCGTATTGAGAAACATGAATAAAACAAATATTCGCAAGTTATATTTTCTTCAAAAAATCTATATGTGACAAAGTATTAGATCCCTAAAACTTCAAGTCAAAATATATTTATTTCCCAAAAAGTCTTCAATACCAAAAAACCTCCGTTCGAAGCGCCATCATCTTCCAAAAATAAACACAAAAACTGTATTTTTTTTATTTTTTATTAAAAATGTCTTGAACTTTTCCGAAAATTGTAAAAAATGGGTTGACCTAAGTTCTCGATATTGCAGATGAGTTTACAAAAATGTCGCGCTGTCTTATAAAATTATTCAATTATTGCTCAAACTCCACTTCAATGGAAATCGGCGGGTCCTCCTTCAATTCCGGTGTGTAAATTTTGCCCGCAGCGAGCACAAACTCTTCCTCGCAGTCCATTACGAAATACAAGAATGGACGGTTCACTTCAATCGAATCGATTTCGGGTGCAGCAGCTGTGCGTGCCTGTGTGTCAGAGGCGGTGAGCCCGTTCTCGCTGCTGCCGCTCTCGTCGACACGCACACTCACGAATTGCACCACTTCGTCCACATGCAAATCATTATCGGCAGATAATAAGCTGAGATCGGAGTCTTCCCTCGTAAACAGCTTGGTCAAACCGATGCTCTTCAACATGGCTTCGGAACGTGAAGTCTCATCGACTTGGAACTTGGGCAGTATGAGCCGCAGCTCCTTCTTTTGTACCTGCGACTTCGCCTTCTTAAAGTCTTCGGGTTGCAGTTTCTCGATGAGCGGTCGGAGGCCCTCTGTCTCGTTGGGCAGCACAATCATCATCGCATATTTTTTGTTCTAAAAAAAATGATTAAGGCATTAACTGAGGAGAAGTGGTTCCGTAGTATTGCTTTTATCTTACCTCATATGGCAAACAGATCACTTTTGCATTCAAGTTCTCCAATTCGGCGACATGGAATGTGCCCTTGGTTTCCATCATTGGTACTTTCATTGCATCCTCGGCTGTCATGAAGAAGAAACTTTCGTCTTCTGAGCTCAGTTTGGTAAATGGTTGCGCCCAGAGACCGGCAAAGTAGAGACCATTGAATAGCAGCATTTTAGTCTTCGAAGCAGCTTCACGACCAGTTATTGAATTAGCGCTCAATGCGTGTGCGATGTCCTCTTTGCGGAAGAGACTGCGGGCGCCCAAAGCCTGTTAAAAAAAAATGAAAAATATAGAACCGAATCTTTATCGTTTGTTTGAGGGTAACTCACCCTGCGCACCGAGCTGATGTGGGACTCTAGCGCAATCATTATCTCGCCTGCGTTTTTGTTTGCCGTATCGAGTGCGCTTTCCAGCTTTTGCAGCGGCAAAGAAACCTTTTCGGGCTCATTGGAGTCCAACACTTCCTGTATCGGTATAACACCATCACTGTCATCGCCATAGAGCTTTTGCAACTTCTCTCCCGAATGCACCGTCTCATTGTCTTCGAAATTCACATCCTCCTCGCGTTTACTAATATCCTTGGCAATCAACTCGTCTTCATGCTTGGGTATTTCTGCGATATCTGCTGCTTCAGTTTCTTTTAATTGTTCGCTCGCTTCGTCGATTGTGGTAGCGCTCTCTGAGCCTTCAGCTGCTTTCAGTGGTTCGGCGTCAAGTTTCTCGTCCTCTTGCTTCTCAGATTGTTGCTTCTTAATCTCCTCCAGAATAGCTGGTTTTTCCACATACTGCTTATCGTCGACAACGCGATCGAATTTAGATGCCTCCTTATCGATCACCTCCTCGCCGTATGTATCAGTAGCCTGTGTCTCTGTAGCAGCGGCGGCCAAGTTAGCATCGGCTCTCAAGCGCTTCAGTGTCTCAAAACCAATAACATCTTTGCTGTTGATCACAGAACTGGTCTCGACATCCAACGAAGTATTTGGCTCATTCCAATCATACTCATCGCTGTTGATGTCTTTGACCATGACAAAGTAGTTGTCGCGCACCAACTGCTTGAACTCATCGCGCGCAGTGTTGTTGCGATAGATGTACAACCAGGTTTGGAATGAAGGCGCCGTGGAATATTCTTTATTCTGGTAGCGCGAGAGTATGCGCTGAAAGGAGGCACGTAAATTAGCGCGTTCGGCGGGGAAGCCAAGTGTCTTGCTGAACTCCTCGTATGTCTCGCCTGCCGCACCCTCCGCTAAGACAGCCAGTATGGAGCTGATGCCCAGAGGTGAATAAACTTGATTGGAGTCGATATCCACATTGAATTTCAGCATGTTCAGCGCGATCTTCTGCGAAGCATCGCTAGCGAAGCGCTGCGGCGGCAGTTCGGCGCTTGCAGCTGCGTCGCCATTCTGTGTGGGCAGTGCCACCGCGAGTGTGTAGCACAAGCACGAGAGCACTAGAATTAAAAGATGCAATCAATGAACCAAAATCACCTTTGTGTTCTTTAATTTGAAAGAAACAAACTTTCTAATGCTTTGAAACTTACACACAGTTTTAATTTCCATATTGGCTGTGCTACTTTCTAAAACTTCACTCCCTCTAAACCACTTCAAAGTCAGCTAGTATGTGTGTGTGTGTGTGTAGGTGCGTTGGCGTAGCTTTCTACCTTTTCCTCTGCTGTTGACCAAACGAATGCCAAACGACGAATGAAGAACTTTGTCGTAGGCCAAAGAGTTTTAACAAAGCCAAGCGTTGCAAGCATTCTTCGCCGCAGAACTGAGCAAGAACATGATACGGCCGGCTGGCTGTTCGATTGTCAACGCCAATGAAGAACAGGTTATGGACAATAATTGTACCAGCGGATACATAGAATGATACATATGTAATTGTAGAATCTATGTTACGCGGTAAAGTTGGAAAAAGAGAGCTTAAGAATTTTCATTATATTTAGCAGAAAATATCGAGAAAATGCTTACTTGATAGAGGATAAACAAGTTTTCACAGTAGATCTGTGATCTTAAGATACCCAAATAGTTCAGATTTCAGCCGAATCATTTTAGGCTTTTATTGAAGCTGAGTAGAAGAAAGATATTCGATGTTAAAATTTGGCGATTTTTTAAGTATCGTTTGAAATCTGAAATAGCAAAGGTTCGGCTTTTAAGATACCTTATATACCATGCATTAAAGACTACCAAGTAGATCACTATGGAGACTCCTGGCATTGATATATTTTGTCAAATTTCTCAAAGAAGCAAAACTAGCAAGAAACGCAAAATTTATGAATTTATCTCTAATAACTTTCTGATAATGGATTTCCTATTTGTACGAATATTCATCTGGGAATTTGAAAACTTTAGCTGAAACGTTATGTTGTTCCACAAAATAGAATCTAGTAAAGCTAAAGGAGTAGGTTGAACAAATCACATATTAAATCTGATAAAAAGGATAGATGCCTTCGTAGCAAATAGAAACCGGGTATGAAACTAGCAGCCAATGTTACAAGGCTCTTGACAATCCAATGGACGGCTTCCTAGGTGTCCAATGTAGGCACAAATAATTAAGATGTATTAGAAAACCCGCCCTAAAAAAGTATTTTAGGATAAGAGATGAAGGATTATTCAAAAAATTGAGATGAATGGATAGCATTAAAAGAGAAAATATAATGCAAAAGACTTTCCGGAAAGAATGCAGCAAACTCACGATTCGCTCTGTCAATCTATCGCAGATTGGTTTGTTTTTCAGTCGATAGTTTTTAAAGACTATTCATGGATTTCTGAAGCCAAGATTTGCATATCGGCACCTAAAATACAAAACAACGTATCATCAAAAAAATCGAAATTGAGTTTTTTTATTTCTTACGATACACTTTTTAATCAAAATGGTATCAAAATATATGAATGTCTATGTGTCTAAGTGCTTGATTTTACAATGGCTCTTAAGAAGCCTTCTAAGTACCAAATATATCCATTAATGTGCCAAAAGAAACTGCAAGATACTTGTGAGTTCGTCATAAAAATGCTTTGCTTCCAAACAACTCAAGTGACAACATGTTCTCTCGCATGCAATTCGCTCTCCCAAATGCGGTTAATGTTCGATTGACATTGATAGCCCAGCTAAGCGCTGAGGCGCAGTAAATAATCGTGGTTTTAGGCCTTAAGAAGAGCTGTTTGTTTAATGAAAGTGGAAGTACATATGTGCCTACTATATGTGTACAAACTTACATATATATCAAAATGTTAATGCATTTTCCTAATATTTAGGGCGTGAGCACGTGTTAAAGCGAAGCTCAAAACAAGAAAGCAAGCGAGTCAAGCCCAAACGCAATAGAAAATAGGTCAACGGGTTATCAGCCACAGAAAATAGTTTCACAATGAAATAGAAAACCTAAAGCATTTGACTTTCTAATGGGCGCAGCGCTTTGTGGTCAAGGCGATTAACGCCAACGCGCAGAACAAGACGAAGCCGTTTCGGTACTTCGAACGTGCTTTAAATCGCTGATTGCCGAGGTAATCAAATATATGCAAGAAACATAAAAATCCGATTAGCGCTGAAGTTTAAAAGAATGGTAAAAATATATATAGTACATTCGCGTCTGCTGGTCTCTATTGCAGGTTAGAGGCCATAAACTGCAATTTATGGATTTCTCCACGCTTTTCTCTGTCAAAAAATGATTGCCGATTATTTCGCATTGCAGAAAGCTCATTTCACTTGCAAATCGGCGTTTGTGTCGGATGTGGGTTTGGACTTGAACTTCACTTTGCCAACTGCCGCCACCATGAGCACACCAACAACAACAACGCCGATTAACCCAGTTTGTATGTAAATTAGTCAGTCAAGCCAAAGTAAGAGCCAACAAATTCTGCTCTACGTACGAATATATGTATGTATGTATGTAGATAAGTAGAGCGTCATGATTTGAGGCCGCTGAACTCGCCAGGCGAATCTCGTGTGTTTTGTTTGTCGCTGCTTTACGTCTCAACTTTTTCGGTTTACTACAATTTTGAGTATCATTTTTGTTTATGTTCTTTTGAATACATTGTGTTATTAAATTATTCATATTTTTCATTGATTTGTCCCCCATTCTCCTTTGTTGTTTATTTTCGTCTCGCGCTTGAGCGGAAGCGACGCAAAGAGATCGATTTTACAGAGCGTGAAGATTTCTGAGGCGCAGTGGCTCAGCTGAACAGCTTACAGAGCCACACACTCGCACTCGCGCAGTGAAACGAGTTTTTCAACTTGACTTTGAAAGTGGGGGGCGGGCGAGTGCGTTGATCGCGGTAGGCAAATGGGCATCTTTAGAATATCGCGCGATTCTGTGCAGCGAAAAGCTTTAGTTGTTGGTGCGTAGTTGTTGCTTTGCCTGAGTGCAGCGAACTTTTGAATCAGATTATATATGTATACAAATTTACGCGTTAGGGTGGATCTTTTTTGGGAGTCATGTTAAAAACAGATTAAAATATGATACCTACTATATTGATACAAAAAACACCCACTTTCATTGACAAGCATAAGTAATCATCTGAACACTCGAAAATTGTCACACACTTTGACTACATACCGATTCAATTGGATAATAGAGTCGCCTAATCGAGCTCTGGCGGCTCCTTCTCTGTCCATAAACTGGCGAGTTACATAGTTGTGTGTGGAAAGAAGCCATTGGCGGAGAGAGGCATAGAGTTTCTTTACGAATGGGTCAAAGCTTGGAGGAAGGTCGGTAGGGGGGTTTACTGTCAGGAGCTCTCTATCAACTACAGCTTCGGACTTCCTGCAGAATTTTCCAAGCCGGGATAGCAGCCATTAAGGCAGCAGTAGATCAACTGAACTGAAGTTCAGCATCCTTCAGAGAAGTGACCAGTCACTCAGATAGCAGGGCAGCGATACTAGGCTTGAACTCATCAACAGTGCGTTCAAGGTTGGTCAGGGCGAACCTAACTTCGCTAACAATGGCATCGAGTCTTTTTGTGATAAGACTAGTATGGGTACCAGGTCACAGCAAAATCACAGGAAATTATAAAGCTGTTGACCTAGCAAGGAAAGGCACTTTAGAATTGCTTTCAGTAGAATGGGAGCTTGGCCAGCGCTGCTGCAAAATCTTTGCCTTTATTAAAGCTAACCTCTCCCTAGTTGTGAGGGTTTTGACAGGCCATCTATTGACGTCCATGCTTTTAGGCTGAGAATCTTAAGACGAGGTGGGAACAACTGAACACTTCTTTCTTGACTGTCCCGCAATTGGAAGGTCAAGTCTTAAACAGTTGGGTGCGCATACCTTCAGAGATCCCACCGAACAGGCGTTCAACTTTTCTATGGCTTCACTGCATATTTCAGTCCACGGGCGATCTCTCTAGATCAGCCAACTAACCTAAACTATGTGAATTCATAAGATGATGTTAAAGCCTAACTTTCCAATAAAGGATTGTGGGATTGCGAAGAGTGGAACGCGAAAGGCCTATGGAAGTACTGGCTCTTAGCAAGGTTCCTAACTAGACACTGACCCATTGACACTCACACGGTGAGTTTTAGACTCACTTTGGAGGGCGCAACATGTCAAAGTTGCTACGAGGAATATGAGTTCGAAACATCAAAACACTTTCATTTTCATTGTTCAGCTTCCGCCAGACTAAAATCTTGGTTGCCATATTATCTAGGAATACGAGTATTAGCCGGCTCAATAATTTCGTGACTGGCTCTAGGCGCTTTGCAGATATATGACGATATTTTTGGTACATACTTAGAAGATCTGGGTATCACAACGGACAGTCATCTTTGGCGGTCCAAGTGAGATTATACATGTCCTCAAGAAAATCACCCAATTTACCTAACCTAACCTAACCTCACCTTGTCAGATCTACAATGATTCATCTATTAACAAAAATAATGTTTAACTAAAATTGATAAAAACACCCCACTTACCTTTATCCAGTTTAACCCGAGAACTAATGCTTTCAAATGTAATTTTTTTGACAAGAGAGCAGTGTTTACAGTTAGCAGGGCATTGGCGAACAGATGCCGGCTCAGGTTCCATTAAACATTAAATCGAAATGATCTATAACACAACTAAGTTGATAACTGTCGCCTTTAGAGATAGGTACCTAGAAAGTTGTATGTAAAAGTATTTTAATGTGTTATGACTGGCAATGACGAAAACATCAGCAAGAATGACAATGGTATAGTTTCGATGTACAGTATTGATGGAAACCGAAATAATTTTCATAAGAAAGTGCTTCCAAAATGCCTTCAGTCATTAGTTTGACTAGTTTAGTCATTTCATTTGACAAATTGAATACCACACATTAGTTAGTATTTCAAACCGAAATACGGTCTGCAACAATTAATCCTCAACTAAATGTCTTAAACCTAGGATATCATACATTTTTTCAAAATGAACAAATAATAATAGAATTTTTTTCAACTTTTTGTTAAATGAACCGTTAAGAACCCGATTTAATAAACTCTAAAAACTGCAAGTGGTTAATATTTCAGAGTCTACACTCGTATAACTGCGGAACTCGTTTTTAACGTGAGATGAAGAACTCTCAGACATTGTATTTTTTCAGTAGATATCAACGATAATATTACGACATGTTCACTGAGCACGATTAACGAAGTAGAGCGTGGCTACAAACAAAGCTTCTCAAGAAAAGAAATCTACAATCGCCTTGGTTGCATTTCAGGTCAATGTTGACTCGATCTTCATTCAGGTGGAAAATATAACTATGAGTTTAATGGTCGCAAGTTTGATGGACTACTATGTTTTGCTATGAAAAGTTATTTGTAATTATTTACATTGCTCACGGACATATGTATGTATGTATGTATTTGTGTAATTGTGAGCACTTCAAATTGAGAAAAATTGAAAGCCGCTGTCATCGCTTCCCAAATAACTTTCTGGCAAGATAACGGGATAAAAGGACAGGGTTTACATTAGAGACACTGACGAAAGTCATTTTTAACTGGATTCGTTGTGGTGCGCAGGACACGTGACGGCTCTGCAAAGAGGGCTACATGGGTATAAACATATGTATTTATCGAGGCAAAACTTACGCCTGAATGCCCGCTGAGTGCTCGAGCGTGTGTGTTGGCACACGCGAAACGATATACCGTTAATAATAAAGTAAAATAATAATATTGTTGTAGACGAACAATAAAAGTAATGATAATGATGAGTATGATAAAAAGCAGAAAACAAAAACACACACTGTTGCAATTCACACACACACAAGCACACCGGTGCTTTGCATCTTTGGCAGATGACAGTTGCTTTGTGAGGCAACGGTGGATGGAGTTGAGGATCAACCCTCAGTGCAGCGCCAAGGTGATGTGTGGAAATAGTTGACAAATTTTAACGGTAACCACTTGAGTGGATGCTTGGCTGGCAAGGTACATTTTAAAATTCCACGCGATTTCCCTTCGAGGGTTGTTCGGCTGCTCACCGGTGTTTTGATTCCACTTCAGCGACGAATTCGGTGTGCAAGCAAAGATTTAATTATTGCGTTGATTGCTGTGATGGCGTGTTGAATGTTGAGTGTGACGATGAGAACTTTTTCGGTGATTTTTTGGACACACTTGTGTGGGAACCAATTTCTGAAAAAACACACGTGATTAGTTGGGAAATTAAATTAAAGTTTTCTTTAATCCAATTGTATCTTGTCTGTATAAGGGCTAGTACTAAGAATCCATAACCTTTGGATTAAATTAAGGAGTTTATTTAGCTTAATTAAAAAATCCGATTTAGGTCAAATATGCAACGGTTTGTTCGCTTGTTTGACACCATTTCAATAATAATATCAGAATCCCACTGTTATGGAAACCCAAGCTCTTATGGCTGAAACTGCGACCGTCAATTTTTACAAGCTTCTTTTGAAGCGAAAAGTATTCGCTACCCATGATAGAAACAGGTAGTAATTACTTGGTTTCCGGTCCGAACTATAAGGTAGATATAAGAGAGCCTCCCAACCAAGCTTCCGAAGCTTTTGCTGTCACTATTTTTGTCTGTGGCTTGGCGTTGTACTGAAGGAACAGTATTCTTCTCCTCTAAACCAAAAATTACCGCTTCTGGACGATTATTTCCTTCAGACGGTCCAGTTGCTGAGAACTTATGTCAGAGCTAAGAGGTTAGCCATAGGATCATATTAGACGATCGCCAACTAACAACTGACAAAACTTCTTCGACCGTTAATCTTGGCTGGACACCGTTTGCGCTGGCTCCCGGCGATGAGATCACGAACGTTTTCACTTGAGGTTGTAGTAAATCACTCACTTTTCGTCACCGGTAACCATCCGCTTTAGAAATGGACCGTTTTTCTTGCGGATCAGCAGCGTTTTTCGGTTGGAAATTTGGTCCATGATTTCATCTATGGTATTTCGTTGCCAAACTACACCTCACTACACCCACATCTACAAACACCGCTTAATTGCCAGCACCTACTCAATTTTCTCGGAATATTTCTTAAAAATTCTTACGGAAATCCACTTTCTAAATCCACAATCGACCAAGTGCAGTGGCCACTCTTGGACATTCTGCACAAATTGTATTTTATTGCCAGGTCCAAATGTCACATTGCACTCTTTTACGAGGCGAATTTTCGGCAACAAACACGTACATAACTCTTTTACTTTAATACTTTGCTGAAACAGCTGAATTTTTCATTAGCCGAAAGCATCCAATTCGTGGGCACTTTTAATTCTCACACAGCCAAGTGCATTTCCATGCGAGGTAACCGAACCGACACAAACACCCAAGCACACAGTCGTGATTGCTTGCGAGCACTTAGTATGTTGCCGGCTCGTAAAAGTTTTACGAGTCTTCCTACATTCTGCATACGTGGCAAGTGCAACAATGTGTGGTAATATGAATTTATCAATTTGCTTCACAGAAGCACAGCAGCGCAGCGCAGCGCAGAGTGTTGCACCCACTTTTGTGGCTAATCCAGATGGATGCAAATTTGCATCCGGCACCTAGAAATTCGAAATAAATTTACTCGTAAATATTTATGAATGTTTATGCATTCTTCTAACTATACGAAGAGAATTAAATGTAATTTACGGTAAATAAAATATATACATATATATGTAGGCAAGATCAATTATACTTAACAAATTTAGAATGTGGTTTATTAATTAAAACTGATTTAAAAGATACAAAGAAACGATTTATGTAATATTAAAATTAATTCAGCCTTCTCTTGCCGCACGTACACTTCTTATTCGTTTTCGCGTCTTACTTCTCTTGCTCGTCTTTCTCCTCTTGATGGTACTCTTCTTCTTCTTCTCTATGATGCCATATCGTTTCATTCCCACATATCGGCCATCCTGCGTGATATTCGTCTCGAATAACTAAGTAGAATCGTCGTCATCAAATGTATTTAGCCATTCTTTCATAAATTCTGCGCACGTTGTTGTTGTTTTTGGACCTTCGCCGTTACCCAGTTTTTGGACATCGTAAGTGTTGTTTGGTTTTATGTTAGTAATTCGATAGGGGCCTAGAAACTTTTGTTTGAGCTTTAAACCGCTACCAAATTGTGTACGCTTTATAGCAACAATATCATTTAGTTTGTAAATATGAGCTTTTTTACGTCGCAGATTGTATGATTTTTTGTTTTCTTCTTGAATCTTACGGATTTGTTTTTTCCCGTCGTTGCGCATTTCATCTCGATTTTGGTTGAACTGTTGCACTAATTGTTCTTCGATGAGTTCTTTAATATACATATCTTCTTTAGACCTCATTCGGGTCCCAATCATCATTTCAAACGGTGTCATATTTATGCTTCGATGATATGTAGAATTTAGCACCTGTTGTACTCGGTCGACATAACGATACCACTTTGTTGCATCTTCGATGCTTAGTTTCGATAAAACTGCAATTATTGTGCTGTTCAATCTTTCAATTTGGCCGTTCGCACGTGGTAGCCCTGTAGTTATCTTAACGTGTTTTATGTTTTCTGATCGACAGTATTCTTTAAATTCGTCGGACGTGAATGCCGAACCTCTATCAGAGATAATTTTAACTGGATTACCAAAATTGGTGCCTTGCGTCGTTAGCTTACTGATGACCTCTTTTGCTGACGTTGATTTGGTAGGATATAACCAAGAAAACTTTGTAAATGCGTCGATTACTGCAAATATATACTTATACATTTTACTTGTAGATTCTAATGGTCCTAAATGATCGACATGGTACGTATGTAATGGAGTATCTACTTTATGTAATGGATGTAACTCGCCCTCTTGTTTTCCTCTTTTGCGATTGGCAACGATGCATTGAACGCAATTGGAAATACACTTTTGAATTTTTTCATTCAGTTTTGAAAAATAGAATTCTTTGGATATAATATCTTTAGTTTTTGCTAAAGCGAAATGCCCTTTTTCGTGAGCTCGTCGTATAATCTCTTTTTGCATGTTTTTAGGTATGACTAATAACTCGCAGTCGTTTATTAATTTATATAAAATGTCACCCTTCATAAAGTAATCTTCATAACTTTCTTTTTCTTGTAAAATTTCTTTAATTAGTCGCAGTTCTTCATCTTGTGCTTGCGCTTCTTTGATTTTTAATGTGACGTCATCTATGGTAATTGTTAAAATCGGAAATCTACTCAATGCATCTACGTGCTTCATACTTGAACCAGAACGGTGTTCAATAGCGTAGTCATACTCTTGCAATAACATTATCCACCTAGCTACTCTCGTACATAAATCTTTTTTGTCTATTGTTTTCGCAAACGCATTACAGTCGGTTATGATGGTAAAATGTAAACCCAATAAATAAACTTTAAACTTTTTAAGAGCTTCTATTACAGCGAGTACTTCGAGTTCGTAACTGCAAAATTTTCGCTCAGCTTCCATCGTCTTTTTACTCATATAATACACGGGGTGCCATTGACTATCATCTGGGGATTTTTGTAATAAAACAGCGCCGTAACCATTTATGGATGCGTCTGTGTGTACTTGCGTTTCATACGTCTGATTGTATATACTTAATACTGGCTTTTGACTTAAAAGGGTTTTTAAAGTATTAAATGATTTCATTTGTTCATTCCCCATATTAAATATAATATTTTGCTTCTTCAAATCATTCAGCGGCTTTGCAATTAATGCAAAGTTGCGAATGAACTTTCTAAAGCACCCGGCTAGGCCAAGAAAACTATCTAACTGTTTCAACGTTTTCGGTAATGGATACTTCATAACTGCTTCTATTTTCACGCTTGATGGAGCGACTTGGTTATTTTCTATAACGTGGCCTAAAAATTCCACTCGTCTTTGCAAAAATTGGCATTTCTTTTTGTTAATTTGAAGCCCATAATCTTGGCACAAGTTTAGAACCTTTTCTAATCGAATTAGCGCTTCTTTTTCGTCAGTTGCCGGAATTATAACGTCGTCGATGTAAGGGAGAGCAATTCCCTCTTTCGTAAAATCTCGAAATATAGCATTTATATACCTCTGAAAAACGCCAGGAGAGTTGCACAATCCAAATGGAACCTTGAGGAACTGGTATTGACCGTTATGTGTTACAAATGATGTATACTTGCGGCTTGCATCAGACACGTCAACGTGGAAGAACCCGTTTGTTAGATCAATCGTGCTAAATATCTTGGAGCCTTGTAGTCGATCGAGTTGGTCTTCAATTAAGGGCAGTGGGAATCTGTCCTTAATTATTACCTTGTTTATGCGTCGGTAGTCTATACACAGCCTGGGTGTGCCATCGCGTTTTTTCACCAATACTACTGGACTGCAGAATTCAGACTCTGAAGTTTCAACAATCCCGTCTTCAAGCCATTGTTCAACTTGCCTATCAATTATCTGCCTTTCACAAAAAGGAAGTCTTCTAGGTGCAGAAAAAATTGGCGTATCGTCTTTTAACACTATTGTCATTTTTACATTTGTTGTTTTAGTTTTATTAGGCGTATATAGTTCAATTAAATCAAAAACTTTTTGCTTTGCAGCAGCACTAGCAAGTGGGTCCACGTTTATATCGTCTATACATTTATCAATCTTCATCAACGCATGTTCTTCAAATATATCACACGTATTTAATTTTTGTACAAAAACACCACTTGAATTAATTCGCACCTCAGCTTGTGAATATAATTCTTCACCTATAATCATGTTAACGTCTATGCTGTCTGATGGTACGACGTGAAAATTTAAATTGAAAATGTTATTGTCTATTTCCACACTTTTTTCAAAATGTCCAATCGGTTTCACTTTATTTTCATTTGATTTTTGTCCAAATCCAACTAAATAAAAGTTTGATTCTATCAACTTCGGTTTCTTTAATAATTCGTACATTCTATATGTAACAATATTAAATTTACTGCCTGTATCAAACAAAGCTAACCACTTCTTATCTGCCATCCCTACTTCTTTCATCATTATATCTTTACTTGTTTTAACAATTTGTAAATTACGTTTGTCACTTTGTATGTTTTTGTTTGGACAATTTTTCGACATATGGCCAAAGTTGTTACACCCAAAACACTTTACACCTTTCTCTCTGTCTTTACAATCAATACTTTTATGACCTTTTACACCACAATTATAACAACGAATGCCCACTTTTGCTTCAACATTATTCACTGTTTTTCTGAATCTATTTACATTTCGTTCTTCTGAATTTATTATTTCTTTGTTAAAATCACTATTTACTTTCTTGTTCTTAAATATTTCTTTCTCTTCATCTTTTGATTTCGATCGCACCATTTCGTATATTTTAAGCTTTTGTTTAAATTCCGTCATATCACGAGCGCCATACAAAATGCTTTTGTTTAAACTTAAGTCCCTTATGCCATCGATCACATACTGGATAAAAACAGCATTCTCGACGTTTCCCCTTGATGCGATTTCTTTCATTTTAAAAAAATAATCTTGCACGTTTTCGTCTTTTTTTATTTTTCTTTCACTTAATTGTTTGTGTATGGTAGCACTGTTTGTTGCTGTTTGAAATTCTTTCAGCAATGCACATTTCAGCTTTTCCCAAGAAACAATTCCCCTTTCGCTGTTCAGAAATAAGTTTGCAGTACCTTTAATGGACTTTTTAGCAAATACATATTTCTGAAAATCATCCCATCCCATAACGGCTGATGTTTCCTCGAATTCTTGTATCCAAACTTCAACTGGTAAGCTGTCAGTTCCATCATATTGTCGTATTGTTTCTTCTACATCACGAAAATTCATTGCAAATCGGGACAATTGTGATGGTTGCGCTCCTCTGCTTCTCGGTGTTATTGTGTTCTCTTTTTCGGTTACGTAATCGTTGTTTAAAAATGATACAAAGCAATCGTCGTTTTCTCTTTCCTGAGTGTTGGTTGTTTTTCTAATTGGATTAGGCTGATTAGAACACTTGGCCGCCAATTTGCCACAATTTCTGCCGTTTATGTTGAATGTTGCTGCCTCACCGCTGCATTCGCCTTCACAATCGTCGTCAATTTCTTCGTCGTCATTTTCATCGTCATCATTATCGTCTTCGTCGTTATCGTTGGAACCAAGCAAATTCCCTTTTTGCAGATTTCGAAAGATATGCAACTGTACATTTTCCTCTTTGCAGCTCAGTTGCAGCAAGTTGCAAATGGAAATCAACTCTTCTACAGACAAATTTGATGCAATGTATGCGGACTTTTGCGCATACTCGTCGTCGTGCTCGTCGTAATTAAAACCTTGAAATTCGCGCAGCCTCTTTCTATTTTGTCTATCACCCTCGTCTTCGAAAATAAATCTATGCAATGCGCTAATGGTCTCTTTTCGCATTCGTCGTATATTTTCACGTACATTACCAAAACTTTGTAGGTTCGCCATTTTGAAAAGTCCA
Source organism: Bactrocera zonata (assembly GCA_037783105.1). Classification (NCBI taxonomy): domain Eukaryota; kingdom Metazoa; phylum Arthropoda; class Insecta; order Diptera; family Tephritidae; genus Bactrocera; species Bactrocera zonata. Next base: position 265,780 of record JBAWJQ010001149.1, on the reverse strand, counting down.
ATTACACAATTACGCACAGATATTACTTTTAGGTTGAGCCCCCAAATTTGTAGGCAAGATCAATTATACTTAACAAATTTAGAATGTGGTTTATTAATTAAAACTGATTTAAAAGATAAAAGAAACGATTTATGTAATATTAAAATTAATTCAGCCTTCTCTTGCCGCACGTACACTTCTTATTCGTTTTCGCGTCTTACTTCTCTTGCTCGTCTTTCTCCTCTTGATGGTACTCTTCTTCTTCTTCTCTATGATGCCATATCGTTTCATTCCCACATATATAGTTTTGCAACGCTAATTTTAGTTTGTGATTATTTATGAGAGTATATAAAAATAAGAAAAATTAGCGGAAGTGTGTGGCTGAATTTCCATAATTTTTTTTCTATTTGAAGCATGTGCAAGAGATCAAAACCCTTCCCCTTTGACCAACCGAGAAAGGTAGGTGTACATTTGGGCTAAGATCGAGTGAAAGCAATTTACCTATAATATTACTCGCTCATTGCCCGATCTACCCACAAACATTGATCGAATAAAGTTAAGACGCAACCCACCGAGATGAAACTCTAGTCATGTATCTAGCATGGACGCTCACCATTTTTTCGACCATCAAACGCATATGTCGTCGAGAACTTAATTAAAAAAAGCTTTTCTATAGATGCCAAGTTGCTGATGGGGTTACAATCTCAACAGATTTAAATAAGTATTCAATCTCCATACGGACAAACTAAGGCTACTTTGCGCATTCCACACTGGCCACTGTAAGCTCAAAAAGCACTTATTTAACTGATAGCCGGTTGTGCGACGGGAAGCTTGAAACTCCATAAGATCTGCTGATTGACTGCATAGTAGTCTGCAGACGAAGATAACGGCCCTTGGATCCATGTTTCCAAATAGGGATCGCATCGCCTTACTAGCGCCCAGCATTAATTTGGAAATTGGCTTTATGATGGGGATAAGTGAGTCGTGATGACTTAAGAGAGGGCACAATAGACCTTAGATCGCTGGACGATCCTCATCTATTTATCTTATCTTATTTTACAGATTATTTTATTTAAAAATATATATATTTATTTGTTAAGTGCCATCCGTCTGACTACCGAACAAGCACAGGGAATACGCAAGTCACTAAGAACAATACACAACGAAATTTCCGAAAGAGCAGACAGGCGGATCAAGGCGAGAAGCATTAAGTATATGTAGGATCGCTAAGAGATCCTTAGGAAAACTCGTTTTCTTCTTACTCACACGGTCTCGAAAGGAGTGCCGGACGGCTGTTGGCCTCTTGGCAAGTCTCAACCTACTGGCATCATATGCGAGCCGGATAGGCATAAGTGATGCAGAAAGTGACAAGTTGACGTGAGAGAGATGCTGGTACGCCTCTTATGGCTTTATTTAACACTATCTATAACTCTGCTCAAGTATCTAGGAGCTTCGAAGTCCAAAGTACAAGACGAAGTATCAAACATAGACATCAAGTCGCTCTTAAAATTCGCAAAAAACGTTGACGTCCTATGTGGCGAATTCTTCACCTCAAAGTAGACTGGAGATTCAGGCATTACTAAGAACCGGTAGGCTTGTGTTTGGTGTGATAGCCGGCCAGTATAACCTGACCTTACTTATATGCTACCTAAATATAACTACTTTTCATTTGTATTTTGATGTAACTAGATTTGCATTATTTTCGTTTGAAGAGCAAATAGTGGCGTGTTGACCTCGAGTGAGTGAAAAATAGATGAAACATCAAAAGGAATATTAATTATTACGAATAATATTTCTTAAGGCAGTAGAACTGATAACAGTAAAACAGATTTTGCCTGAAAGTGATTTGATATAGAAGAAAAACCTTTGCAATGCTACGAATAATATAGAGACAAAGATATCGGGTAAGTTACGAACTCGCCCGCGACCGATATGACGCTTACGAAACTATTAAAAATGATTTCATTCAATGATATCAGAATAGTTTGAGGAATTTTTTTTAATCGAATAATGTTCTGTATCGATTTTGGTCAAGAACCGAAGAGTAATGAACATTGGCAAATAATGAATGATCTTTTGCGGTTTTGGTTACTCATATGTTTCATGACCGAGTCCGAAGTTATATGCTAAGACCAATATGCTAACCACTTATGATTCCAATGAAAAAAGTTTATTTTACTGAAAAACTTACCTACAATGAATTAATCTTATCCTACTTCCACATTCGATTGCCATTTATAAATAAGTTCAACTCATAGACTCATAAAGCTCAATCATATTTAGAGTCAATAAATCACTTGTTCTCCCCATTTCTATTTAAAGGAGCATTGAAAAAGCCTCAAGCTAAAAATTGAAAGTCAAAGAAACCCAAACAAACAAGCGTTTGCAACTAAAATAAAAAAGCAAATCTCAAAAAAAAAAAATTAAACAGAAAACATCGGATTCTTCACTTATTTTCAGATGCAACACAACAAAATGAACAATCAGCAAACGGCTCCAAATAAGCAAACGGTAATTTTTAATCCGGTCGTTGACTACGAACTGGTGCTGTCGCTCTTTCTGGAAGAATTCAACGGGCGTTGGAGCAATGTGCAACCCTCACCGGAGACCGGACTCGAGGGCTATGAAGAAATAACCATACTCGGCTCGGGCTCATTCGGCCAGGTGGTGAGTAGTAAAGCGAAACGATCAGTTTAGGCGAACGCTTTGACTTCTGCAACGATTCCATCACAACAGGCCTTATGCAAGGATAAGTCCACGGGCGATTATTATGCAGCGAAACTTATGCTGAAAGAGAAGATCGTCAAGATGAAGCAGGTGACACATGTGCATAATGAGAAACGGGTGCTGGCCTGCATAAAATTTCCCTTCCTCATTTGGCTGGAGTTCTCGCGCAAGGACTACGATCTGCTCTACTTGGGACTGCCATTCGTCAATGGCGGCGAATTGTTCACGTATCATCGCAAGTACCGTGTGTGCCCCACACCAGCTCATTGCATCAATAAATTTTGATCCTTTTACCTTTTAGAATGCGCAAGTTCAATGAGAAGCACGCCCGCTTTTACGCCGCGCAAGTGTTTCTCGCTTTGGAGTATTTGCATTTCCTGCACCTGATCTACCGTGACTTGAAGCCCGAGAACGTAATGATCGATAAGAATGGTTATATCAAAATAACGGACTTCGGATTCGTCAAGGTCGCTCATATTTTGCGGTATTAAATCATCTTTGTTATACTTAATGATGTTTAACTCAGCAGAAAGTCGAGACACGCACTATGACGCTGTGCGGCACGCCCGAGTACCTTGCGCCGGAGGTCATTCAGTCGCGACCCTACGGCTCGTGCGTGGACTGGTGGTCCTTTGGTGTGTTCATTTACGAAATGGTCAATGGTTCGTCACCCTTCTCGCCCTTCAATCGCGACATAATGGTTATGTATGGCAAGATTTGTGAAGGCGAATACAAAATGCCGCAGGGCTTCAGCTCCGAACTGAAAGACTTGGTTGAAAATTTGCTGCAAGTTGAGTTGTCTAAGAGGTGAGTTGGCAGAAGGACATATGTGCTCTTATAATGGTGTGTCTCATTTTAATTTTTTTAGATTTGGCAGCTTAATCAACGGCAATAAAGACATCAAAAACCACGATTGGTTCAAATCCATCGATTGGTTTGCGATACTCAACCAGGAAATGCCAGCTCCCTACGTACCCCAGATTGGTCATGCTGAGGACTTGTCCAATTTTGATAAGTATCCGGAGTTTAAGCGTGGACCGAAGTCAAAAACTTGCCGTTATTGCGAGGCTTTTGCCGAATTTTAAATTGATATTATTTTTTTTATATTTTCATTGTGAATTGTTCGATTAATGAATACTTATTAATTACACATATTCAATACTATGGAATTAATCTAACAATATACATATGTACAGGGTAGGCCATTTAAAGTTGACCCATCTGGCAACGCTGTAACTTTTAACAGCGCTGACAAATCGGCTAATGTCATACCGCGTTAGAAGCGTCATTCGAAGACAATTTATACCATGGAACAGTACACTCCAAAAGAACGCGCTGAAATTGTTCAGCTTTATATTCAAAATAACTTTTCAATTGTGTTAACTCAACGTGCGTTTCGCAAAAAAAAATAAAGTGAAAAGTGCTCCAGTTAAGAACACAATTAAGTCTTTATACGCAAAATTTGTGAACACCGGTAATCTCAGTAATGCCAGTCATGCATCCAGACAACGCACAAGACGTTCTGATGAAAATATCGAAGCTGTACGAGCCAGTATTGAGGAGACTCCATCGACATCGAGTTATCGCCGCTCTCAGGAATTAGACATCTCTCGCACCACTCTCCGACGCATAATTCATAAAGATTTGAAGATGTTTCCATATAAAATTCAAATGGCACAAAAACTAAACCCAGCTGATTATCCGCGACGCCTTAATTTTGGCAAACAAACAAATGGGTCAACTTTAAATGGCCTACCCTGTATATATCTTTTGAGAATATCGAAAAACATCTGAATCACAGTACCTAACTGCTCTTGTTCCAAGATTAACATGACTACAGAGCGTGAGTGTGCTGGATTTCAAGCCAGATAAAATAGGACAGTAGGCGGAACCTTCTCCTAGTAGCATCAAGAAGTCTTCCTACATCTACCTCGCCGACATAAAACAATACCGACGAGACTTCAGACAAGCACTGACTGCCTTTCACATTGGAGCCATTAACACCTTCACCGACTCCCTCTCAGTGAATGGCGTGCTTGGAGTCAAACCACCGCCCATTGCATACGAAAAGCTCGAGTTGCTAACCGTACATATCTGACACCCCTCTCCCGGAATTTTAGGAATCATCTAATGATGTCCTGATTGTAATCAGAGAACCTGAACCGAATCTTTCGAACGCCAGTTAACTGAACTTGTGAGTTTTCGAAGTTTCTTAGGATTGAAAGACCATCGAATGAATATTTTTTTCTTTTTAGTTTTCTCAGCAACATATTTTCACAAATAAATCTTTAACAGTCACATTCTTTTGTTCTTAATCGCTTTTCTTACACTCAAAAAACAGCCATAGAAAGCTCGTTTTTCCTCCACCTCACCACAGCGGAGTGAAAACACATGTTGGGTGCCCCATTTTAATGAGTGTTTTGCGTAATTTCTCAGAGCTCCATCTCCACCACATATTTGGTGGCGCGAAGAGACACACCACAAAGTGTCACCAATCACGAATTTTCTTCTTCCTCTTATGTTTGCTTGTAATTTTTCACACATTTCGAAGTCTTGTATCTAATGTTTCCAATTTGGCGTTCTTCTAAGCAATTAATTACCCAATTTCTCTGGTGTTCCAAGAAGAACAGCTGTAAGACAAGTGCCGAGCCAGTGATCGCCGAAGCTGTTGAAATCTTTCACTTTTCCCATGCAAAGCGCTGCGATATCAAGCACCACATACAAGTATTTACAGTTATGCATGCTTCTACACTCTCGCATGCATGTTGCATGTTCGCTTTCCCCAAGCAGATGTTTCAAGTTTCGATTGGCGTTCCCTAAATTATTTAAGTGAACTTTGTGTTTGTGTTGTTGAAAGCGCTTTGATCTTAGAAATACTCAAAATTTCGAAATTTCGAAAATTCCAAACAGAATTGCAGACCAATCAGCTCGATAGAGAGTTAAACCAACTTCTGTGCAGGTCTACACGTATACAGGGTGCCGTTTCATCCAGTTTATTTTACAAAATTATATAACGTCAATTTTGTACTTAATTTCTTAAGAATATTTACTTTCCTGGAAGTGGCTTTCACTTACTCAATACAAACGCTCACTTACCACACTTTAACTGGCCGCCACTTAAATCGTGTACAATTTATATTTACAATGGCAAAACTTTCAATGGATTACAAGCAATACAGCTCAGCTAACCGGCGCCCCACTCGACACATTCTCGCCACTTACCTCAGTTTCAGGCAACAGGACCGAAGCTCACAAGCGCGCTACACGTCGTTTTCAGCAAGGCGCGCTTGGAGCGACGGCAAGCAGCTAGAAGAGCAACGCAGAAAAAGCAAGCAGGACCTTTGCTACTCGACACACAGGAAGGGGCTGTGCACGGGAATGGGCAGCGCTGGCGCCGGACTGTCGGGCGCCAAAAAGCAGAGGTAAAATCAGGAGTTTCTCAAAACTATGATTATGGTGATGACGATTACAACAACAAAGAGAACAAAGCACTATAGCCAGCCGTCCGTGTACATTGAACCGGCGGTGGAGGACCGGCGCGCGCCAGGCAAAGCAAAGCGCAACAACAACGTGGCAGCCAAGGATGCCGGAGACGATGATGTTTCATCTTTTCCACATGAAAACTCACGTAACAAAAATTATGATTATCATAATTTTGTGTTTTTTTTTTTTTATTCTCCATTTCTTTTTTCCACACTGTTTGTGTATTCCTTTTTTCGCATGCAAAGCGGCAGGAGCCACAAAGAGCGATAGCAACAACACAGGTCCTGCCGTGTTCAGCTGGACAAAAGACTTTGTCCTTTAATTTCGCTATGAAAGCGGTTACTCGAGTTGTACAGTTATTCGGTGGCATGGGCATGGTGGAGTGTGCAAATTTTCCGAGGGGTGATTGTACGCCGAGATATGAGACAGTTGAGTCAAGCGACTAGAAGAGCAGATGACTTGTGATAGCTGGAGCGGCGAGTGCTGGCTGCCGGCTGCTGTGTTTGTGCGAAGAAAGGTGCTTCGGCCGAAGAGTGGGATTGGCGCTTTCAGATAAAACTGTGAATAAATCACAGCGTCGAAATGAGATGTTCGCCATGATTTATGTTGATTTTGGTAACAGGAGTACTTTCTACGCAATTTTTTTCCTTGTTCTTCATTTCGTTACCATTATCTGCTGTGTGTTTGATATTCCACATTTATTGAGTGATGCTTAAACGTTACGGAAAGTCTGTAGTTTTTATAAAAATCACAAAAATTGAGAAGGATGTTCAGAAGGTTGGAAGTGCATTGGAGTAATGTAATTTTAGACGACTGCCTTCAGAGCTAGGTAGAAACGATATTTTAAATACAACCAGATCAGGTAATCATAATCGGTACCAAATCTTAGAAAATGTAATAAAGTATGGTCTTACTTAGCAAAAATGAGTGCAGATAAAAACTGAAAAATAAGTAGGTTGCCAATCAATTATTGTCTTTCTCAAATCTTGTCTTTCTCAACTTATCGGCCTACTGAGCATACTATTCGCAACCCATCTGTAGGCCCAGCATTTATTACTGGATAGTATTCGACAGACCACCTCTGGCACTCAGTGATGAAAACATAGCCGCCGTAGCTGAATGCGTACCAAATTTTATTCAGACCAATTTCTGGTTCAATAGGTATATAAACAAACAAAACTGTAGTAAAAACGAAGAGTAATCTGAAGAATTTCAAGAGTTGCCATTTCATCCAGAAAAAAACACGGTTTGGTATGGTTTGTGGGCCTGTGAAATCAATGGTTCATATTTCTTCAAAAATGATGCCGGTGGGAACGTAACTGCCATGACATCCAATTATTTGATGTCTGAAATTGAAGCTCGCGATCTCGGCAACTTTTGGCTTCAACAAGATGGCGCCTCTTCACATCAATCAATGGATTTATTTATAGAATAATTCGGTGAGCAGATAATTTCACGTTTTTGGCTGGTCGATTGGGCACCAAGATCGTGTGATATCAAACGGTTAGACTTTTGCCTGTGGGAATAGGTAAAATCTAAAGTCTATGCGAACGATCCCACTTCGATTCAGGCTTGGAGTCAATCATCACGCTTGCCTTTCGACAGTTACCAGTCGAAATGTTCGAACGAGTCATCGGAAATTGGACTCAACGAACGGACCATCTGACACCTAGCCGGGGCAAATATTTGAATAAGATAATCTTCGAAAACTAAATGTCAAAAAGTATTCTTTCGAATAATAATAAATATTACCCTTTAAATTTGAAGTTTCTGTGTTTTTTCTTTAAAATGTAGGGAATCTCGAAATAGATCACCTTTTATATCTGTCTTGAGCTTGTCAGTGATATGAGGTTTAATGTCATATTTTTTGCTTTTAAATCGTTTTTCAAACAGAAGTCAGTGGTAGTCAAATTGCATAATCTGTTAGACTTATTTATGTATGCGAAGCATGGTTATAAACAGTGTTTCAGTGACAGTTTCCACTCCTTGAGCCATGTAGTCGAATATCCTTCAGGACCTCTAAAATGCTTCACTGAACTGAAGTATTGACTTCTGGAAGTTATTTCCATGTTTACTGATTTATAAAAAACATTCTGAAATTATACAGCAGGAATAATGAGCCAAAATATAATTTAGTTGATTCAAAATATGTGAAGTAGTCCCAACAACCCTCTCCATTTACCTTCTGTATGCATATCTTTGTCTATATGTAGATTTATATCTCACACATGTGTTCTCCCAACTCAAACGCAATTACAAATATTTCGTAACAATTGTTGCAATTAAATTAATCCTCTTTATTCACATATGTACATATTCACTTGAGTAAATAAAATACGTATGTAGGTAGGTGTAATCAAATGTAGATTTGTCTGTATGTCGCGCAAGCTTTCTTTCAGCGATAAAATCAGCAATCAGAGGACTTTGCTTTCAATAACTGCACTCAAAGAAAATTAGCTTCCATCAATATGGATGAGATTGCCAATTGCGATAAATAATTTTCCGTTCATTCTTGCTCAACAACACCTCAAGCAGCTGCAAGCTCATCAAGTTAATATTGTGAGGTATGATATTTTCATAGCTTTAGACGATTTAATACTCGCTGTTGACTTGTGTGTTGATAATTGATAAAGTAGAGGAACGAGTGACTTCGGTCTGTATGGTTCATTGCTGAACTTGAGTATATGAGCTTTGAGTCTAGTGATACACAGTCTGAAAGCAATACAATTCTTATTCAAGTTTTTCAGATTCACACTTCCCAAATATGCTATTAATGCTTGGTCTTCTTTAAGGTCATAACTCTCATCTTTCTGAGCTCAAAGGCACTCCCCTTAAATTTTGAGCATAGAAGTATTTCAATATTAAGCACTCAGCAGCAAGTATTTAAGTCCATCACCGTCTACCTATATGAGCACATACCTTCCGCATATATGTCCACGGCAGCATCTCATCTCCACTTGCCGTCTCTTAACCTTCACCACGTAATTGTCCAATTGCTTGGTACTGCCCACAAATACTTCATATAATCGCAATTCGTCCATTGAAATCAACTATTTATTTTGACCGACATTTCAATTACCCCGCAGACAAACATCGCCACACAAACCGTCAGCCGCGCTGAGGGTTCTGAGGAGTGGCACACCTAATATGGCTGGCGCACTGCCACAACAAAGCCAAGGTGGATTGACAAATTTCCTCAAGAATAATTGCTGTGTGAAATGCTCTTTTCCGGTGGCTACTGCTACCCACATGGATACATACACACGCACATGCTCACATATAAACATATATCACAGCAAAGCGCTAAGCGTTCTTCAGCACTCAAATATATTCTTCAAATGATATACGCACATATACATACATACATACGTGTATATATTGCTAAACACTAATAGTTGTGTCTGCATGTGTGTGTGGGTGTATGTGAGTTTTTGCGTACATGTGCCATCTGTCAGCGTGACTTCTTGACGAATTCCAGCATTTCAACGTAAAAGTAAGAAAAATTACCTAACATCCAGTTGATAAATGATGCCAACCAAGATTACATAAGTTGGTAATTTTCTAGTACATTTATTTCGGTCCAGGAATGGTACACTCGATACAGCTGGATAAAAGCATACAAGCATACAGATATGCATATGTGTGCAGGCAAGTTCGGTTGGTGGATTGAAATCAGACGATATTGCCACTAAAGCTGCCAATGTGAGCTTGCGCTCTCTTATACAAATTAATACAAACTTTTTTTTATCTTTTCCTTGTGATTTCTAAAGTTTTAAGGATAGATTTTGGGACTCTTAGGATATTTAAGAGCTGTCCGGATAAGAATGAGTCCTAACTCGCAACTTGTTATTTATTTTGCAATTATTGTGGCAGGAAAGAAATATAGAGGCCGAAATGTAAGCTAAAAAATTCTCACTTGGAGATGATCTTTTCTATGTTTCATGCCTAGAATGTCATGTCGTTTTATTCTTTATTCAATAAATATCTTTAATGACCCCAAAAACTCCGAAGCTGATGTTTTTTGAATCTCAATATGAAAAGGGTTCAATTTCAGCATACATACTAACCGCTTTTTCAATAATAGCAACAAAAGTTGTTTTAAATAAAACAAAAATCAAAGATATCAATGAAATTCTTTATTTATGTATGGAACTGGACTTTTTTTGCATGGCCAACACGGGCATGTTTGCAGAAGTCCAAACGCTAAACCCAATTTTCGACGATTTCAAGCATAAATCGGCCGATACTGCTGCAACTTCACATTCGGTATGCATACGAAGTTCATCAGTCGCAGCTGGCTTGTTGGCATAGACCACAAACTTGACGTAGCCCCACAGGAAATAGTCTAACGGCGTCAAATCGAACGACCGAGGCGGCCAATTGACTGGGCCATTTCGTGAGATAACACGTTCACCCAAATTGGTTTTCAATAAATCGATTGTGACATCCGCTGTGTGGCTTATGGCGTCGTGCTGTTGCAACCACACATTGTCCAAGTCCATATCATCCCATTCGGGCGAAAAATATTTGATTATCATTGAGCGGTAGCGATTCCATTCACAGTAACGTGCCGGTCTTGAACATCACGGAAGAAATATGGCCCAATGATGCCGACCGATCCATAAGCCGCAACAAACCATAAGTTTTTCGGGATGCAATGGTAACTCATAGAGTACGTGTGGCTTGCTGCCTGACCCATAATGCATATTTTGCTTATTGACGAAGCCATTTAGCCAGGAATTAGTCTCATCGCAATAGATGATTTTTCGGATAATTTTCAAGTTGTTGTCCAATACAATTCACGATCATACGACGATTCTGGTGGTCCAGTGGCCACAGTTTTTGCGTTAATTGGATCTCATAAGGATGTAGACCAAGATCTTTTCGCAAAATTCGCCACAACGACGTCACAAAGATGCTCAACGCTTGAGAACGACGGGTGAGAAACTGATTTGGGTCTTCTTCAATTGATGCGCTAGCAGCAGCAATATTTTCGACACTACAGCACTGGCGCGGGAAAATTTTGTACTGCGTCTGTGGATTAAAATTTTTCCACTAGACGTTCACTTGTTGATCTGACAGGACGATTATGATGACCATAAACTGGAAGTAGCGCTCTTAAAATTGAAGCCACTGACTCCAAATTTCGGAAGTAAATTTTAATAATTTCGACTCGTTTTTGGATCCTATATCTTTCCATAATGAAATGCCAGATCTTTCTGAATAGAAATTTCAAAAGAGCGGGAAAAACGGCGTCGTTTGCTGTCTCTATCGGTCTACTTTTATAGTCACTATTGGAGAACCCGTTAGAAGAATCAAAAAATAAAATTTTACTTTCAGAATGAGAACAGATTTCCGGTAAAATAGTTTATACACTGTTGGAGTGAGATGGGTGTAAAAAAGGTAAATGCTTTTACAAAAACGCCCAACCGGTATCCGAGTAAGCAAGCGGCTGAGTGTGGATCAAATCGACAATTAATCATTATCTTCGGGCATTTATTTGTGTTTAAGTTCAGAAGGTGAAGAGACGTGTGTGGGTGTGTATGTATTTGTGAATGTGACAGCAAACTTCGGAAACCTGGAAATGTCACATTGATGAGCTCTCAAATGCCAGGCAAACCCTCGACACATACTCATTCGCACACATACTAACATTATGGAGGTTGAGTGAAGCGCGTTTAGTAGGCGTATTTGGGCGTTTAGTTGGGTGAGGAGCAGGGGGGGAGCAAATAGTGCGCAATTATTTATGCAGAAAAGCATAGAGTTAAAACTAAGCTGTGTCAACCGCTGAGATTAATTTTATTCTACCAGCGGAATTAAGTGCCATCTATTACGACGGCAGTGATACATTTATTAGGCCCCCGAAATGGGTGCTGCGGAGCGCATGTGGAATTTTTATAATTTTAATTTTCTTAAAAGTTGCATGAAAGTCACGTATTAATCTTAACAAAATAGGCCGCTCAAAGGCAAGTGAAGGAACCAAGGAGTTACGCAGGCATGAAATTCTGTAGACAGATGGAGACAAAGGCGAGTTGCGTGCAAGAACTGTGTAATTTGAATGCGGCTAACAAATCGCCAGCAAAGCGCTTTAAAGTGGCCATCATTCGGCGCCTTTTGCGTATCGCCACAACAACACTAACATGTTGATATGCTCCATAAACATATGTATAAGCCTCGCATGTTGCTTAGACCTATGCGTGTAATCTTCGTGGGTGCTTTGGTTTAATTCAATTTTCCATCTTTTGTTTTTCTTATCGCCGAAGGGGACATGTGTAGGTATGTACTTAAGTGTGCCGAAAAGATACAGAGCAGCAGATATGTTAACGACTGCAATAAATAAACGGATAATATCTGTTAGGCCTCAAATAAATGCGACACTACACGCATTCAAAAGTGGATAACGGATAGTGGTTTGGGCGCAATTGAAAGCAAACGATGCCTCGGCATAATGCAACATTTGCCCAGCACCCGCTCTCCCACTCTTCCAAGCAACCGAACCGATTTAAGCATGTCACTTTCGCCGCATACACTCTCTTAAGTGCCGAAGCCGGAGATTAAGTCATTGCTGTGTACGTTTTCACTCAGTCTTCAACGGTAAATTGCCTTGGGAGAATTCATTAGACAAAGTGTGTGTCGTGTGCTTTCACTAGCCGCACGATTACAGGCGATTTATGCAAAATAATTGACGCCTCGATGAACTGTTGACACATATGACAATTTGTCTCCTTGCGGCTGTGGAGCTGAGGGGCACAACTACTCACATGCCACGAAGCCCAAACAATATGCCAGTAAATATTTACTTTGGCGCGGCAACAAAGCAAAGGCGCTCATAAGCTTTTGCGGTGGAGATGTGAGGAATCTGCGGAAAAACTAGCGCGTGGCTAAGTTTTCGCAAACACCGACAAATTACGCACATTTTTCAGGCTTACCGCCGACTTAAGGAGGTGAAAGTGCCGCTTATGCCCTTCTGCTGCCGGGCTCATGGTCTGCGAGTGGATAATTCAATTATGGTGAAAGCTTTTTTTGCAGAATTTTCGCTTTCTTTATTTGAAATAAACCAAATACCTCTCCACCTCTCCGGTGATTGGTTTATTTAATTAAGAAAATCAGGCGTTGGATTATTTGTGTGATTTCGCAATTCTGAAGAGATGTAATGTATATGTGACCACGATTTTGTTTAATGGTGATAGATAAAGGTACAGAGCCTTGCAATAAAGCCTGATTAAAAATGAGAACAAATCCTTTTACTTTAATGAATTATTACTCAGTAGCGCTCATTTCAAAGCACCATAAAAGCTCACAATTAGTAAGCTAAAGCTCAAAAGCTTTATTAAAGCTCACAATTAGTAAGCTTAATCTCAAAAATGTTCGAAGATTTACCTCTATAGACTATAATTTTTGATTTCTGACTCATTCGAAGGTACCTGTGTATTATTGGTTGTACAGCTATAGCGGGGATTTTCCAAATTTGGAACATATATTTAGAAAAAGGTATACAATATTCAATATATTGCGCATCTAAAGCTATGAATTTGTGGGCCCATACCAAAATAACTGCGGCTGTTTGCCAGGCAGAATTTTGATTATCTGTTCCAATGCCAATCCTATTCCAGAGAGAGTGTATTGGATCTAACAGAACAAATGGTTGTTAGAAGGGCGAGGTCTGGGCTCGATTAAGGTAAAACTGAATTGTCTAATAGTTTTTGACCGGTATTGGAGCATGAAGCCTAGTTTTCTCATGATGGAAAGTTATTGTCTCATATCTAGTTTCAAACTCTGGCCATTTTTCGGCAGTCGCTCGCTTCAATTTAATGAGCAGTTCGATACTCTTCCCCAGTAATGGTTTTATGCGGTTTCAGAAGCTCATAACACCGCAAGTGCTTCTGATTCGACCAAATACCTTGACGCTCTGGATATTCGGCTTTGATTTGGCTGGCCGTCCGGGTTTTATACGATTTTTTGAGCTTAAGGTTGTCGTCATTGATTCATGTTTCATTAGCAGTCACAATCCAATGCAAAAACGACTTCTTTTTGTTGCGTCCAAGCAGTAATTCCGTCATGAAAAATTGTCTGTCAGTGTTTCTTGGCTTCAAGTCATATAAAACCCATTTTTCTAGTTTTTGAATATATTCATCGGCTTTTAATGAAATGGATTTTTAGTTCCTCCGAAAGACTTTACGAACTCTTCTTGCATTTTACCACATTCTGCATCAAGTAGTGCTTTCAGTCGCTCATCTTCCAACTATTTTGGAAGACCAAGAAGTTGTTCGTCAGTCAAACCAAAAGCACTTTCACAGTCCACATTTTTACGTTTACAATTAGCACCGATATTTATTTGAGTCTTATAATGAGTATAATCAGTTTTAAAAACTAGAAAGATTACATCGAAGGTGTCGAGCGAGTTTGTTGATGAAAAATGGAGAATATACATGGTGCAGCTCTGCTATTGGAATATCAAGATGGGAAAGTATGCTCTGCAACTATTTCCAATATGACAATACCTTATGGAAATAACGGGTGATTTTTTTGAGGTTAGGATTTTCATGCAGTAGTATTTGACAGATCACGTGGGATGTCAGACATGGTGTCAAAGAGAAAGATGCTCAGTATGCTTTGACATTTCATCATGAATAGACTTACTAACGAGCAACGCTTGCAAATCATTGAATTTTATTACCAAAATCAGTGTTCGGTTCGAAATGTGTTTCGCGTCCGTGTCCGATGAGCGATGAGGCTCATTTCTGGTTGAATGGCTACGTAAATAAGCAAAATTGCCGCATTTGGGGTGAAGAGCAACCAGAAGCCGTTCAAGAACTGCCCATGCATCCCGAAAAATGCACTGTTTGGTGTGGTTTGTACGCTGGTGGAATCATTGGACCGTATTTTTTCAAAGATGCTGTTGGACGCAACGTTACGGTGAATGGCGATCGCTATCGTTCGATGCTAACAAACTTTTTGTTGCCAAAAATGGAAGAACTGAACTTGGTTGACATGTGGTTTCAACAAGATGGCGCTACATGCCACACAGCTCGCGATTCTATGGCCATTTTGAGGGAAAACTTCGGACAACAATTCATCTCAAGAAATGGACCCGTAAGTTGGCCACCAAGATCATGCGATTTAACGCCTTTAGACTATTTTTTGTGGGGCTACGTCAAGTCTAAAGTCTACAGAAATAAGCCAGCAACTATTCCAGCTTTGGAAGACAACATTTCCGAAGAAATTCGGGCTATTCCGGCCGAAATGCTCGAAAAAGTTGCCCAAAATTGGACTTTCCGAATGGACCACCTAAGACGCAGCCGCGGTCAACATTTAAATGAAATTATCTTCAAAAAGTAAATGTCATGAACCAATCTAACGTTTCAAATAAAGAACCGATGAGATTTTGCAAATTTTATGCGTTTTTTTTTTTTAAAAAGTTATCAAGCTCTTAAAAAATCACCCTTTATATTGTCTCTGGTCCCAAAATATCAAGGTTTATAATCTGGGCATAAAATTAATGAGTCGCTAATCGATTCAATTTAGACATCTTCGTAGATCGACAAACAAACTGCGAATTTATAGGCACATCCTTCAGAACATGGCCTTACTTTTACAAGAATCCCATTAAAGCATACTTAATGAAATCTAAGGGATTATATTTTTCCATATAATTTTCAGAATTTGTTCTCGTCAGCTGTCAGTAATCCTAGCCTTATACCACATACAGCAATATGAGCAACTGTGGGAACTACCAACCAACAAATCAACTGGTGAGTCACCTTATCACATAAGCATCAATGCAAATATGCTTTGGTGGAACGAAATATTAATCTGAAAAATAATTATTCGGCTTTATGTTCGGAAGTCAAAACGCTCACTCAATCATAACTGCAAATGCCACACGGCGGCGCATCCGGTGCGCACAGCAACAAAACATAAATCAGCAAATTATTCGTGCTCAATGAACCAACGGCAAAGGTGGTGTGGCCAGCGTAAAACACCTTTATTGCACCCCCCACGTGAGTACGTGGCAGTGGAACCCCTTTCACAATTCGGCGCAGCATTTCGGGGTTGAATCGAGTGAAAAAGTCACAATTTAGCCAACACACGCCGACGAAGCGCAATCAAAGCCTCCAAAGGTGGGATTACACGCATGTATGTAGACATGCAGATGTAGTGGTGATAGCGCAACTGTAAATGCCGATTCGTTACATCGAATGCCTGCCGGCGGCCTGTCCAAATGTCTGTCATGTCATGACGCGCGCTGCTTTGATTGCACGAATCCATTGAATACACCTTGCCGAAAGGGCTCGAACGGGACGCACACACATATACGAGTACATATGTATTGCTAGCCACATTCACATTCGCATCGCAAAAATTGCGGATAACGATTGAGTATCGAGGTTTGAGTTCGCATTCGCGCATATGCGTCCGATCGGCCTGCTTTTTGAAATTATTGCTGCAACAACGCTGATAAGCAACAACGACAACAAAGCATCGTTTCACCTTGTGTTTTGTGGGACGGAAGTGATGCTTTGACAGAGAATTGCGTTTTATTGGAAGAACGCTACCGCCACGAAGGCAATGTGCCCAGAGCGCATCACTCAAAGGGGTGCCATTGTTCATTGGTTTATTGCTTATTGTTACAAAATCATGCGGATTAGTTACACCTTTACGAACACGCCGATTGTGCGACCGCATGGGTTGTCTTGTGTGTGTGTGAGCACCGAACAACACGAGAGCGGTTTTTGGTGGGAAGTAAGTTGAGGTCCCGACTTACTTGTAAATATGTTGGATGTAAATGCTTAGGAGGATGGAGTCATGTGTAGAAGTTCACGCAAGTGAGGAAAGTTCTCTGATCGCAATTCACTTGGGAGTGGCCAGAAACGATTCTTTTACATATGACTCAAGCAGCTCACGACTTCCGGTCTCTGACCAAGTATCCTCTGGTTAGCCTAAGAACATCCGTTTGAAGGTGAGCTAAAGTGAGAAGGCGAAATATCCCCTACTTAGCGTTGTGCGCTGGGCTTGAGACCCGCCACGTAAAAAAACACACCAATGAAAACCAACAATCAGCCTCGGATGAGAGACCCCGCTTTTGATGACGACCTTGGCAAGCGAAATAAGGACTACGAATTGAGGGCATGCACCTGGAATGTCCGGTCCCTTAATTGAAGGTGCCGCTGCCCAGCTGGTTGATGTCCTCGTGAAAATGAAGGCTGACATCACCGCCGTCCAAGAAATGCGATGGACGGGACAAGGACAGAGACGAGTAGGTCCTTGTGACATTTACTACAGTGGCCATATAAAGGAGCGCAAGTTTGGTGTTGGATTCGTGGTGGGAGAGAGACTCCGTCGCCGAGTACTATCATTCACTCCGGAGAATGAACGTCTAGCCACAATCCGCATCAAAGCGAGGTTCTTCAACATATCGCTGATTTGCGCCCACGCCCCGACGGAAGAGAAGGACGATGTGACCAAAGATGCCTTTTATGAGTGCTTGGAGCGCACTTATGAGAGATGCCCCCGCCACGATGTCAAAATCGTGCTTGGCGACTTCAACGCCAGGGTGGGCAAAGAAGGTATCTTTGGCACTACGGTCGGTAAATTCTGCCTAAACGAGGAAACATCCCCAAATGGGTTGAGGCTGATCGACTTCGCCGGGGCCCGAAATATGGTTATCTGTAGTACTATATTCCAGCATAAGAAGATTCACCAAGCTACCTGGCAGTCTCCGGATCGAAAAACCACCAACCAGATCGATCATGTTGTGATAGACGGAAGACACGTCTCCAGTGCTTTAGATGTGCGTGCGCTCCGAGGTCCTAACATCGACTCGGACCACTATATTGTTGCAGCCAAAATTCGCACCCGCCTCTGTGCATCAAAAAACGCACGCCAACAAACACAAGGAAGGTTCGACGTCGAGAAGCTGCAATCACAACAGTAATGCTCGAAAATTCTACGAAAAGATGCGGCGGCTTACAGAAGGTTTCAAGACCGGAGCATACTCTTTTAGAACCCCCAAAGGTGATCTAGTCACCGATTCCCAAAGCATACTTAAATTATGGAGGGAACACTTCTCCAGCCTGCTGAATGGCAGTGAACGTACAACGCCAGGAGAAGGCGAACCCGATTCCCCAATCGATGACGATGGAGCAGACGTTCCATTGCCCGACCATGAGGAGGTTCGAATAGCAATTGCCCGCCTAAAGAAAAACAAAGCGGCAGGGGCCGACGGATTGCCGGCCGAGCTGTTCAAACACGGCGGCGAAGAACTTTTAAGGAGCATGCATCAGCTTCTTTGTAAAACATGGTCGGACGAAAGCATGCCCAACGATTGGAATTTAAGTGTGCTATGCCCAATCCATAAAAAAGGAGATTTGTTTTAACAAATTTTTTTTATAATATGAAAGTATTTTTAATAGCAATAACTGTTTATAGATCGGTTTACTCTACGGTAGAGTGGGTCGACTTTTTGCTATAAATTTGCGTATGCGTGAAATATTCTGCGGACCATTCTGAACAAATTTGCCTAAGAGACTATAGGTCATGATAATTCGGAATAATACGAAATATTGTCTATGTCGTCGCTATGACGAAATATCCATATTAGCTAGCATAGAGTAGTTCTTCCGTTTTAATTCAAGGACACAGCCAAGGATAGTCTCCTCGTGATTTGACCGACAAAACGACACACCTTTACCTGGATTTCCATTCTAGACTCTTCTAAAAATATTGCCAGAAAACCTAAGGAACTATTTGACTAATATAAGATACGGGGTTAGCATACTCTCAATATACAGCCTATAACATTTATACCAATCCACAAATGATAATTTGAAATAATGATATGCTTTAAAGCTCCGTCGAAGAGAACAACAACGCCATCAAAATGGCAGTGTGCAAAATGCAGAACTGCACGTGAACAATAAAATTTGGTGCTGATAGGAAATTTGAAAACTCATAAATTTCGACAATAAAATTAAATCAGTTTGTTCAACGAGCGCAGCACACACACACAACCTCGCGCGGAGGAACGCAGAGTGTGGCTGGAAAGCAGGGCGACCGGCGCGTAGGATGTTGTGCGTTGTTGACACAAAGGCGCACTCGGATATGCGCACCATGCGTGACCAATTATTGAAATACAATTTTAATTGAATTTCAATAAAATGTGCAATTCCAAAATCAAAATCGCAAACGCGCGCTGCGTATATATGTGTGTGTGTGTGGCTGAGCAGGGGAGTACCGGCAGTGTGTGCGAGTTATAAGCAGGGTGAGCTGCCATCTCCCCCGCTGCTGACTGAGAGGAGCGTGAAAATAAGTACCAGGCGTTTCGGACCACTCGCATGGATTTGGTGGCGGGGCCGGGGGTTTGTTTATTTAACGTAAATGTCGACGCAGTGCTTTGGTCCATAACTCCCAACACCCTGCACCACCAAATAGACTGATATTGCTTTGCATGTGTGTGTGTGTGCGTGAGCATTTATGCAACATTGGAATGCAACGCCAATTGTGCGTGCAGCATTATAGTTCTTCCTTTGCTTTGAATTCCGCTAAATTTATTTAGGCTGCGCTTACTCATCCACACATCTACAATCCCACTTGTTTTTGTATTATTAACATTTTGTTGTGTTTTAAAAAAATTGTCACGATTGCCAAGCATTGCCAATGCTATCATTGTTAAAGGTGCTGCATCAATGGCCATCCTGTGTGCATATGTATGTTTATGTATGAGTATATAGTTGGCTTTATCCAATTGATTTATTGGCAGTAAAATATGGGTAATAAAATCATTTTTAATTTGTCGTCGCGTGTCGTTGCGGCCATAAATGAACACGGTAAATGTTGCCAAAATGTAAATATTTGCTGGCAACAACAACAATGTGAAGTATTATATGGTCATATATAATTACGATAACAAATGAGGAGGAACACTGCTCTCACTGTTGATGGCGATGACAGCACACGTATATCTTCTCTGCTCTGGTACTCGCAACCTTCCAATGGTTTTCAATAAGTGGTTTTTGAAAATGGGAATTTTTTTTTGTAAGGCTAAAAAAAATAATTTCTCGAAGTAATCTTCATGATCGGTATATTTTTGCTTTCATTTAAATCAATTTTCGAAGGACTCCGGCTAGTTTTTTATAGCAGGAGAAAGCATTGAAAGTCGGAGTGCCGAACTTTAATCCACTAAACCTAGCCTACTCCCAACTGAAGACTCTCCCACGGAATCACCAGTTCAGTATTACTTCGAGGGAGGGACAGGAAATTTAAGTTTCCTTTATTCTAGGACTCACGGACGCCTAATCTGTTGAAAAAGTCTCAGTTTTGTCATTATGAGTGATGAGGTCCAGCTAACAGTTTTCCATATAGTCGACTGACACATGTGGGTCGTTAAATAACGCAGAGTATACCTCTGTACACTTCGAACATATCGGGATAATGTCATTGTGAAATCTGTAAAGGTGGCTTCTGAAGTGTCCATGTCTACTAAATATTTGAGTCAAATGGTTATCCAGGTCCCCATGTCATTTGTCTATCTACGAGTGGATGTCCGGTATAAGTCTGCGGGTCCAGCGCCCTTTGGATGAGGAATTCCACTACTGTTTCCACATTTTGGATCCTTGTTCCTCTCCTTAGTCTTTGCCGATACTGTTTTGGTCGCTGATAGCTGATATAACCGCTGGAATTTATTTCCCTGAATTTCAGTGAGCGACATACGGGCTCATACTTCAGCAGCGGTAGATAGAGTTCGACAAGCACGTATTACTCGAATTTCAGGAAGTCTATCCGTTCCTTAAATTTTAATTTGAAATCCAATATTACTCCCAGAAACATATGCTGCAGTAATCTCTCACTCCCCTATGGTGAGCTCTATTCGTTTTTCCACCTTCCAAGTAATTATGAGTAAAACTTCTGTTTTGTGATTCGCCAGTTCTAGACTCACAGAAGACAACCATTAGCGTAGACCATTTACATAAGCACTCATTGCACTTATTTCTTAGGTCGACTAAATGTTTGGCCACTGCTACCGTCAGTATATGCTATTAGTTTCACGTCTGTTGTTTGCTGTCTTTTTAGCATCCCGTCCTACATAAGGATACATTATAGTGTACCTAATACATAGCCTTCAGATACTCCACTTGAGATGGAGTAGCCTCTTTTTTATAACTCCGTATAATCTCTCTGATAATCCGCCGGCTTCTTGGATTGGAGTTAACGGTTTCGTATTATATTTTCCTACTCTTTTCCCATTGTGTCGTGCATACAAAGAGGTCGGTACGACGAAGGTTCCTCGCTGTACTTCTTACGAGTTCATTTTAGCGAACAGTTGAGGTTTTGAAATATAGCTTTCTTCAGAACTCTCTTGAGTATGCCATCCAATCCAGGCCTTTGGTGTTTTTGATATTCTTTGCTATGGCCAATAGCTCTTCTTCCAAAAATGATATAATTTTGAGGCCCAAAGAAACGAATTCGAAGCAATCGCTGCGGTTGTAGTGATCTCTCGCAGAGTTCTTACTGCTTCAGAACTATACATAGTGTCCCGTCAGCTACCAGTAAATGGCAATTAAGCTTCTAAACCTACGTGCTCATACTCTAGATAGAATTTTTACAACTTATACACGAATAAATGCACATTCCCTTTTTATAACTTTTCTTATCTTTTCTTATCTAAAACTCTTGTGGGTACTCGATATATCTTGAGACGAATCGCCAAATAACAGAAAGAGAAAAGAAGTGAACTACTCGCTAATACCTCTTACTAATTCCGATAATTTATTACTGTTACATAATTATTTAGGATAGGTTAAACCGGTAGGCCAATAAGCCACGCATAGACCAGTTTTGGTCTTTTACGATGCCAGATGGAGTTCAGTTCCTAAGTCTATAGCATGCCTCCTCCAGTGTATCATACCGTAGGGGTTGCAGATGCTTACAATTATTATATTATATAGTTAAGATCTTTCATTAATCTTTAAGGTTCATATAGAATCATTTTCCGAAAAATTCCAATTGAGTGCCTACATACAATATGCTAAAGCTTTAACTTCCATCGCAATTTCCGTAAACCGCACATACTTACATTTTATTTTCTTCATAGCAACACTCATTAACAAATTTGTTTACACATGTACCGCTACCGATTCCATCAATTCCACTTGTCCGAAAACATCGTAATAACGTCACTTTGAGTATTTTATGGAAAACGCTTTAGCGCGTCGCCCGGCGAGATGATAAATGTGTCTCCGTTATAGCCCAACAAATTTGCTCGATTTGTCAACTGACAAGCCAAGGAAATTCATCATAAAAATGTGCAACATGCAACGCGAAAAATGCACACAAAAATTTCAAAAAAAAGCTCCACAAATGCAAAACAAATAGAAAACTCCAAAGCGAATTCGCACCCCAGCGTGTTTGTGAAAATGCTAACAACAAATAAACATCATTTCTGCCAGGTAGTAAAATATTATTTCGCCGACATGCCGAGCAAATGCAACATCACACACAGCGGCGGCACCGCTCGGCCGATTCGTACTTTTTAATGTGGAATGCAAACAAATGCTGCCAGCCGCCAGCCGCCGCACGGTGTGGCACGTTTCGTCGCGGCTAATTTTAACCAAAATCCAAGAAATACAGCCAACGCATAATGAAACCGGTGGAAAGGTGCGGTGAGACGAAGGCGCAAGTGCGCGCCTCGGAAGCGGCGGTGCGCGGCGATCGGTGTGCCGACATTGTGGTAGGCATACGGCTAAACGGTGAGCAATTTGTTTGGAAAATATTATGAGCAACGCATAATTTTGATAAGTCATAACATCCGTCGCGCGCCAGCATCTCAGGCGGCGCGGTGCCCGCGGAGCGGTGTGGCGCGTCAATTGGCTCGCTCACCGAAGGGGAATGACGAGTGCCATAACGGCGCGCACTCACTACACTCTGTGTATTCACCGCGCTGTAGGTGTGCAAGCGTCGAACGCAATCGATCGGCTTTTTGAAATCGCATTTGAATTTGTTTATGATCTCCTGTTGCAGTTTCTGCATAATTGTGGCTGCCTTCGCCGCCACCCTGCTCCGCGCCGCTTGCCGCAACACCTTTACGCCGCTTTGTTTGTTGCGCGCTCGGCGCGGTGTGACTGCAGTCCGAAATGCAAATAGACGTGCGCGCCATACTGTGGCAGCAGTTGGCCAATCGGACAGCCCGTCTGCCAAACAACTCAACTAACCGCACAAACCAAATACTCGCGCGTTCAGCGCTTATTGCAGTCAGCTGCCCGCAATGATCAAAAGGATTGTGTTCGTGCAACAGTAGTCGTACGAGATGCAGCGGTGCATCAATGCGTGGCATGTTCGTACTAGGTATGGACACAGAAGGTGTTGCGCCCCGAAATACAATGTAAACGCGCTTCGCCGCAGCATTGATGAGGCAGTCAAATTGGCACGCGGTGTGTGTGGGGGGTTGCGTCTTTAGCGCGCCAACTGAACCGTCGCGGAAAAACGTCTTTGAAGCACGTTCGCGTAATATTTGTATACAAATAGGGCGCGTATGTATGGGCGTTGCATTTTCCTTGTCTGTTCGTATGAGTTCACATTTCTATTTATTATGAGCGTTCGCCGATGGAACGTCAGCTATGCGGTACATTCATGCAAGTAAAGCGATTTAAATATTTGCCTACTTAATTGGGGCAGGTGCAATTAGCGGGGTACCAAGTTTTACGTTTTATAGGGGCTTCAATCGAACCCTGCGCCTAAATACTTTTGGGTGAGCAACACATGTATGGTCCACGTCCAAAGGAAATCGAGGAAAAAGTGATTATTATTCTCGCCTCTTCTTCAAAGTGCTTCACTCTAGCCTTAGTCGACTTGTGGTCTCTCTTTTGTAGTTATTTAAGAGACCTGCTCTCTTGTCAAAAAGTTTGACAGGGCACTGCAATGCTGAATTCAGAAGAAGAGAGTATGGGATAGCCTTTTATACCTTTTCATTAATATTTCATTCGATTATCCAGCTTTTGGACTTAAGCTAGTCGCTTGTTCGATTCGCCACACTCCAAATTGCAGCTCATCGCTTAACAAGACACCACATTACATCTATTTGAGCATCCAAAACAGTGCTTCCGATGAGCACCCTGTAGCTACATGAGCCACTTGCAATCCATCAGCAGAATTATCACTCAGCTTTCGGCTCACCTCACACACAATAATTATGGCGCGGCGCAACTAATGTATGGTACATAAAATAACTACACGTAGCGCGTGAATGTGCAACAGGCGTGTGCGAATATGTCACATGGCACTTGACTGCTTGCCACATTTGGCAGGCGCGCGGCGGCTTATTTATTTAGATTTCACGGAAAATGCAACAAATTTTCCTCATCGCCAAATGCAAAATTAACAAGTTAATTAATACCTTTATGAGTGCTCGGACAAGTTGCAGCTGTTCCAGACGCGTCACATCACGCCGCCAGGGGCGCGCTGGCAGCGACGCTGTTGGTGTTGGCCCAAGCACTCTATCTCACCTTCGGCGTGAAGGCATGCGCTACCGTGGCGCGCTATGCCCGTGGCACGTCGCTTGATGTGGCATGGCGTGGTCCCGCGCGTAGATGGATCTTTGGATCTTAGCAGCCAATTTACCGCTTGCGTGTCGCGGCGCAATATCTACGCTAATTGGCGTGCTGAGGTGCATTACAGCAGTCGCAGCTTTTGGCGCTAGACACGGGTTTGTGGACACGAGTGCCAGACCTGAAAGAAATCAAATTTTCTAAAATACTTTATTTTCAGCTTCCAACGATGTCTTTTTTTTGCTGCAGCTTGCGGGCAAAACATAGTATTTTGTCAGCTGTCTGTGGTTACCGTCCGCGCCGCCAACCACAAACGCTTGTGGCGCGATGCTCGTTTGATACACACAAATTGCTTTTGAATTTTGAAAATTTTTCGAAAACATTTTGGAAACTCGAATGCAAGCTGGCAATTTGTGGTGCCGTTATATCGTTTGTCAATTCTAATTTTTACTAGTTTTTGGTTAGTTTGTTTCTCGGCAATATGGTGGCAATGAATTTTTGGGTGGCAAACAATGTGTTGAAAAAAAATTTAACGGTGCTCACACACACATTTCGCTCTCTGCTTTATCGCTGCTTTGCTGAGAGATACACGTGTAAGTGAGTTCTTTGCATGCAAAACACCTTCCAATCGCCATTTGAAAATCCCAAACTTTCGCATAAATGGGAAAAAATATTTATTCAGCGCTTTTTTACTCCGTTTCTCTTTTTTATTTAATACGAGTTGCTTGTAAATTCTAAAGTGGCATTCGCCTGTAGTGGCCATAACTTGTTAAATCCCTGAAAGAAAGGAGAGAACAAGCAATAAAAAATATTAAGTGGATTTGCCGTTATATGAGACAAGGCTGCAACACTTTTACTTGTGGCAATAGAAGCTGAGAGAAGCGCATTTTAACTTGTTACAGTGATACAGTTAGGTAGAATGAGTACAGTGATGCAATTTTATACAAGGAATATTTTTAGAACTATAATTTTTGGTACAAAGTGTGTTCCCGCCGGCTTGTCTACGTAAGAAACGTAACCATAAATCTCAAAATAGGTACCTGAAAAAGCTGAAAAATCTAAAAACAAGTTATTGATTGAACAGTTTCCCACCAAGTTCAATTTCTGGTAAATTTTCTCCAGAAAAACTGGATTTGGGACCCGCCACGTAAAAACACGCCCCCAATGCTGCCCAGCTCGTAAAGGCTGATATCACCGCCATCCAAGAAGTTTGATGGATGGAACAAGGACTTAGACGAATAGGTTCTTGTGGCATTTACTGCAGTGACCATATAAAGGAGCGCAAATTCGGTGTGGGATTCGTGATGGGAGAGAGACGCCGTCGCCGAGTTCTGGCATTCACCTCGGTGGATAACGTCCGGCCACAATCCGCATCAAAGCGAATTTCAGACGGAAGAAAAGGACGATGTAACCACATATGTATGTCTTCTATAAGTGTGTGGAACGTACCTATGAGAACTGCCCCTGCCACGATGTCTTAAATGTGCTTGTCGATTTTAATGGCAGGGTGGGCAAAGAAGATAGCTTTGGCACACCGGTCAGTAAATTCAGCCTCCATGATGAAAAATTCCCAAATGGGTTGAGGCTGATCGACTTAGCCGGGGCCCGAAATATGGTTATCTGTAGTACTAGATTCCAGGTATTTCAAGTAGATTTTACAAAATTTATGGAGCTTAAAGCTGGATTAAAAAATTTCCTTCTACATTTATATATATGTACGAGTATATAAATCACCAATCTGCAGTTCGTGGTCACAAAAGTCACATAGCAAGCTAGTCCTTCTTTCTTCGGTTGCAGCTAAGTCTGTTGAAAAGATTTATGTTTCCATTGTACTCCTTGAATACTTCGAGTGGATTTGAGACGTAATTAATAATGTATTTTATGCCAAATTCGGTTTTGATAAGCTACTTGCATACATACTTATTTTCCGATGTTTAGAAAACGATATTTGAGATCGCATTGGGTTAACCAAAGAAACCACGAATTTCAAATACCCGAAACTAATGGATCCAGAACAAAGCCACTTCTAATTAATAATATGATTTAATAATTATGCCAACACACTGTACTTGAAATAAAGGTATTGTCAACATTTCATACGTACCCTGCTGGAAATTGTCAACCAGTTCCGAAAAGTTAGAGTTGAAAAACTGGAAATATTTTGGCAAATAAATAAATCACGGACGTGAATTAGTACTACTCTGTAGGCTCGAAAACCGAACCAATTTTTCACTGGTACATTTCCTTACAAGGTATGCACAGAACCACTAATAGATATAAAAATCAGCACTTATATTTATCAGCAACATAATTTGCCCGCCAAAAACTTGCAGACTGCGTTGAACTGAAACATAAAGGATATTTCTGCGGTTACATATTCATATTCAAGGCAAAATAATAAAGTAAGCAACAGCAATGGCCCCAGCAAAGGCGAGGCTCGCACATCTATATAACATTACTACTACGCCAACTTAGCGTCCCTACTATGTCTGTAAGTGTGTATGTATGTGTGAAGTCAGGGCTGCATTGGCGCGCATTTCAAATGCAATCCTTGTTCATTTCGCAAAGGCGACAAAGTTTAAAGTAGATTAAATGCGCTGGCACGGCGGCGGTTGTGGCATGCTCCTCTCCTCCGTTTTTTTTTCTAGCTTAAGATGCGCTCGCTCGTTGCGCGCCTCCCTTCGCCTGTTGCCACTCGCAGCGGCGCTTAACCGCACTTTTCGTGCGGCTCCCGTTACATAAATCCGTGCTCAAGGCTCGTGTGCTCGTGAAATTTATGGCCCATGTTTGAGCTTCGTGCGACCAGGAGCGAAAGCGCAGCGGCGTGCAGGATTTACGTTGTCACATCCGCCTGAATGGCATGTGTTATACTATGTTAAATAAAATGCACGAACACGAACACACACACATATACACTTGCAGCGGCTGGCATAAAAAGTGCGTCTGTGTGTGTGTGTGACTGGCGGTGGCGCGATATTTATGAGCGCGGCATGACCTGCGAGCGTAAATGTCTGCCAACAAGCGAAAGAGCTTTTCCAAGGCTTGGCGCGCGCTGCCTGCCTTCGGTGGGCCGACATGACCACGTACGTGGCGGCTTATTAGTGCAATTCCGTTACAGCTTTAGCCCGTACGCCTTCATCCTTAAATACACTTTACTGCGACGAACACAAATACGTTCGTGTGCTCGTAAATCTGTATGTAACGCTCGTGTCTGTGCCGCTTTTTCTGTGCTTTCGTAAATTGGATTTGTGTTAACCGAAAAGAAATTATTTAATCCAAATCAAACACTTAAAATTAAGATTTATGCCCGCGCTGCTTCGGAGCTTTGGTTAGGTGAACGTGCGCAGCGAATGTGTTGGGCGTTCGGATGTGTCATGTCGGAGGCATTTCACTTTTGAACATAACTCCTGTCACTAGAGCTTTTGCAATTGAGGATTAAATGTTTAGTTGGAGTAGTTTTAAGTGGATTCAAGTTCTAAGTGACAAATTTTACATGCAGAAAAAGATAAAGATCCTGTCATATCAATATCAAGATAAACAAGTAAGGAAGGGCTAAGTTCGGGTGTCACCGAACATTTTATACTCTCGCATGATAAAGTGATAATCGAGATTTCATTATCCGTCATTTATATATTTTTTTCATTTTGCTGTAAAATTAATTAGATTAGATCAATTTGTGTACTTTTAGTATTGAATTGTATTTTCATTTATATGTATAGTATGTATTATACAGAGAAGGCATCAGATGGAATTCAAAATAGCGTTATATTGGAAGTAGGCGTGGTTGTGAACTATTTCACCCATATTTCGTACATGTCATCAGGATGTTAAGAAAATATTACATACCGAATTTCATTGAAATCAGTCGAGTAGTTCCTGAGATATGGTGTGGGCGACGCCACGCCCATTTTCAATTTTTAAAAAAACCTGGGTGCAGCTTCCTTCTGCCATTTCTTCCGTAAAATTTAGTGTTTCTGACGTTTCTTGTTAGTCGGTTAACGCACTTTTAGTGATTTTCAACATAACCTTTGTATGGGAGGTGGGCGTGGTTATTATCCGATTTCTTCCATTTTTGAACTGTATATGTAAATGCCTGAAGGAAACGTTTCTGTAGAGTTTGGTTGACATAGCTATAGTAGTTTCCGAGATATGTACAAAAAACTTTTTAGGGGGCGGGGCCACGCCCACTTTTCCAAAAAAATTACCTCAAAATATGCCCCTTCCTAATGCAATCTATAACCCTATATCTGACTCATTTAGTTTTAGGACTTACAAACAACCGTTATGTGAACAAAACTATAATACTCTCTTTAGCAACTTTGTTGCGAGAGTATAAAAATTAACATATTTATTTGTAGAAGTGTTTCCCTTGAACGCGATAATCAAGCATCCCTTCGACACAGACAAACATCACATGGAAATAAGAAAACACCTTAAAATCAAAACTATTTACCCTTCAAAAATACAAAAGTTTCCTTCAAAGCACTTACTCCGATCGTTCAGTTTGTATGGCAGATATTTGCCAAAGTTGTCCGATTTGAACAATTACTCTCCTCGTCTCGTCAACCTCTTGATTTTGATAGCTTTGTATGGCAATTATATGCCTTAGTAGTCCGATATCGGCGGTATTAGAGGAGAAAGGAACGTGTACAAAATTTCAGATTGATATCTTGAGACGGACAGACGGACGAATGGACAGAACAAACACGGCTAAATCTATTTTATACTCCCTCTGCATACCCTGCCGTATTAAAGACCTCTGCTGATATGAGACTATTGAATGATTGATAATACCATTATAAACTTTAGATAAGTTTCTATTAACGGGTGATCCAAGTAGAGGATCCATTACTGGATAATATTCGACTGAATAAACTACGTCCAGCACGCAGTGAAGAAAATACAGCAGCCGTAGCTGAGAGTATACACAAAGACCGTGGAACGTCGATTCGGAGCCGTTCGCAGCAACCCGGACTGGCGGGACACATTCTACGTCAAGATCTTAAATTGAAAGCTTACAAAATACAGCTTGCGAAAGAACTGAAACCGCTCGACTTTCCTAAATGACATCGCTACGCTTTATGACGTCTTTAAAAATTTCAAGAAGATTCGATGTTTTCCAGACAATTTTGTTCAGTGACGGGGCTCAGTAGGTACATAAACAAGCAAAATTACCACATTTCGGGCATAGAGAAACCAGTAGAGATTCAAGCACTGTCATTTCATCAAGAAAAAACAACGATTTGGTGTGGTTTATGGGCCGGTGGACTTATCGCTCTACATTTCTTCAAAAATGATGCCGTTGAGAACGTAACCATCAATGTCGACCTTCATTGTGCCATGATAAACGACTATTTCATGCCTGACATTGAAGCTCGTGCACTCAGCGACAGTTGCGTTCAAAAAAACGGTGCTACTACCCATTTATCGCATCAATCACTTCGGTGGGCAAATATTTTCACGATTTGGTCGATGGGCCAAATTAGCCTGAAACAAATTTACAAATTTGATCAGATCGTTAATAGGTTCCAAACAATCAAATTTCAAAGGAGTAAATACATATAATACGTAGGCTGCTATATATAGAAACCATTGGAAAATTTCACATTTTTTAGCATAACATCACTCAGAACGTTTTATCATTTAATCGTGAATTGTTTTATTTACAGGGAATTAAAAAATTCATCTCGGCCAAAAAATGGAATTAACTCGTGAACGTTTTCGTGCGATCATTTTTCACAACTTTCGACGTGGATTATCACGACAAGAGTGCATCGATGAACTAAAATCTTTGTATGGCTATGAAGCACCATCCTATAGTACTGTGAAAAACTGTTACAACGAATTCAATCGTGGCCGACGTTCGCTCAAAGGCGAATTCCGTGAAGGTCGTCCAAAACCAGCCGTTGTGCCAGAAAACATCGACGCCGTACGTGAACTGATAATGCAAGACCGTCATGTAACATACTTTCAGATAGAGGCATGCCTATGAAGTTCTCCCACCAGCATACCTGGCCGTAAAAAAGGTTTGTTCTCGTTGGATCCCGCACAATTTGACTACAGGTGACGAATCATGGATCTATGCGTATGAGCCCGAAACAAAATAGCAATCGACCGTGTGGGTCTTCCAAGACGAGCCAAATCCAACGAAAAAAAAGAACAATTTTCGTTGATAAATATGCCTATTTTCATTATTAGGCCAGAAATATATATAGAAGCCCTCGTACAGTACTTCCATTATAGACGGTTGAAGTATAGATTCAATATAAAAGCTTTAAAGTCATTTCGATTTTTGACGAGTTGCGTTAGACTCATTTAGTATGAGAATCTTTCAAGGCGACATCTACCATACTTCAAAAGAAAGTTGTCGGGCGTCGGCATTTACTGGACTCTTATGGGTTCTAAGCTTTTTTAGATTAACCTGCAAATCTGATTTTTGCCCTGCCAAGAGTAAGCGTAAGCGCGAAAGCTAGTTCTTCGAGATGTTTCTGAAAATTTCAAGGCACACCATGTTTTCCCATTAACGCTTGTAAAGCACATCGTTCAAAACAATGAGGAAGAGCAACGGTGGCATAAGTCAGCCTTACTTTACACCAGTTTTTAGATAAATTGGGTCGAATAATGTAGAAAAACAGCTACATTATGTTACAGTCAATTTGAGCGTTGACGTTGGACTCGGTTTCTTGTTAATTTGTGTGCTAAAACCGAAAATGATATTAAAAAATTCCCAACCCTTAGATTTTTTTTTATTTTTTGTGTTGAAGTCAATGAGTTTAGGGATCAAAGCCCCACCATTTACTAAAATGACAGAAACAGCTATATGAGAAGGAAAATTTTTTAACCCAAATTCGTAATCAGGACATTTCAAATACCCCACAGACCTCTTAGCATATCAGTCGCAAATTTTTTCTTCAGTTTCAGAGCACGTTGAAAAGATGATACGTATATGTTCGACATCTCAATAATATTTAACATACTGAGAAAAATACAGAAAACACGAGTTGGAGCTAAAATTTTTGTGAGAACTTTTATGTGGATCTTTTCCATATGTCGCTTATACTAAAATATGTTCGGCACAAATCATAACCAAATCGCGCTCCAAAACATATTAAAGTTTTGGTAAAATATTTTTTCGGGACCAGTTGGGCCCTCTCAGGACTTAATAATTTTATAATTGAAAATTGTGTCAGCTTCGTACTGTTACTTTTTTTGTGCGATTGAAATTTATTTTTTAGTGGTTTGTGACATCACGACCATAAGAGCTTCACAATTCAATTGCTTTATGACGCAGTATAAATCAATCTTCTACTCACTCTTGGTACAACCTATAAGACCAGATTCTCTCATCTAGAACAGAATGCTGATGTGCTCCTTTGGAGAAACATATTATTATATTCATTCAAAGGTCGTTGATCCCGAAATTTTAATACACAAATGTATTGGCTATTTTATTGTTAATGGATAACAGTAACGTATCGTCTTTAGCTTATTTTCGAGCCACCGCCTACTTATAACCATACTTCACCATTTATTAACCTTAAATGCTGCCTGAAGTTCGACATATCAATCCGCACAAAGCAAGCGCATATAATTTAGAGCTTACACCACCCGGTCAACATTTCAATTTGGGCAAATAAACATTTCCAGCTTACTTAACTATTAACGCTCGATAACAGCTTCATTCACAAAATGGTGCGCCTGAGTACCGTTGACTTTCGGCGCATCTTTTCTCTGCCATTGGGCGACTTCGTCAAGCGTGAAGCACCCCACTGCGCTCGCAACGCACAGGATAACGGTAGCTAATGCGGCGCTGACCAAGACTACTCAGCATTAACATAACAATAATTATTTTGCCAATGGGATAGTAAATATGCTCTGCAATGCTTTGAATAAACAAATAAATATATTCAAAGATTTGCGCCCAAACAAAGCCACAACGAGAGACTAGTAGTCAGTCTGCAGAACAGGGTCATCGTGGTCAGGGTGGTGGAGCCCAAGAACGGCGCACAATTGACATCCTGTCGCACGCGCGTACGCCCACAGTCGCTTCGCAGGATATGCGTCCTCACACACACACACACACACACACAAATACAAAAGTGAGGTCGGCCATTTGAGTCAGCCACCGGGCACATGAGCGCGCTGCGGACGGCAGGTCAGTTGGTCAATAGAAGATATGGCATGCATTGGCGGCATGCATCCTCTTCCGCAGGCCTCGGAGGCTGAGAAAGCAGATTGAACAAAGCAATCGCATATTTGAATTGATTTCGAATTCGTGCGCGTAGACCGAATTCCAATATCAATGAGACACACACATGCACACGGCATTTGAAGCAAGGAATATTTTATCATTCGCTTACGACATTGATGACCGTTAGCTCTGTTCCACATAATTAACTCGCAACGAAACCAAGCGAATGTAGACGAGAATATTTACCGTAAAGGCAGCAAGGAGAAAACAGAAAATTAGAAATTGTCGAGTAATCCACGCCTATGCTGCCAATGGCCACAATATTTGTAATAATTCTGTGTATGTGTCCTTGTGTCGCTCCCTTGCAGCTTCATGCCTCATATTTCCACATTTCCAGCAACATCGATTGCCACAATCAATTTCAGGAGACAATATTTTCGTGGCATCGTTTGCTGCCGCGTATTTTCATTACAGTTTTTGATTAATTCACTTTTGATCTGCCGTCAGTTCGCTGCTTGGCACGCAGCGGAAGACAGCCCTGCCGCTCAGCGCCTCACTAGCACTGATTAATAGGCTTGTAAGTCGGGTTTCAAGTGCGCACTCACCGATCGGATGTGCCGCTGTTTGCTTTATTAATTAGGCATTTACCTTACTTGCCGCAAATGGTTGCACGAACTCGCACACAAACACACACACAGGAGCATGCACATGCGGCATGTCTGCTTGCCGGTTGCACATGCCGCCCCAGCAGTGATTTCTATTTTGAGGCGTTGCAGGCAGTCAACGGTAAATACACACATATATATGTATGTGTATGTTGCATGTGTGCTTCTTTGACTGCGTACATTTGCGCTAATGCCAATTTGACTAATGAACTAGCGTCCGAGATCGATTAATTTCAAATGTCTGCCTTATTTATTTTAAAATCTTTTCTCCACACAAAATCGGCGTTTTGATTTTTTTCGAAATTTTTTTCCGGTTTCGTTAGAACAACTGCGTTGACAATTCAGCTCGTCAGCGAACAGATAACAAATGTTTGGCAACCGTTGCAAAGCGGTCTCGCATACATGTTCATATGTGTATTTATGTGTATGTGTGTGTATGTATAGTTCGCGCTGGAGCGCTCGACATCCTCGAATTGGACAGGCAGATGTGACAAGCGATGAAAAATCGAACCAACAAATTGTTTAGTTATGGCATCAAGTTCTTCAAAACTACATTCACACATACATACATATGCATATATATTGATATGTACATATATAAGTACTTACAAACAGTCATAAACGGTACATAGAAAATCAATTGTTGAATTGTGTTCATTAAAAATATTGAATTACATCGCGTTTGTTGGAAATCCCTTAAACACAATCATTAATTCCGAAAACATCACAGCGGGTTTCGATAACGACCTCAAACAATTTAGAGATTTTTAAATTAAATGAAACTGTTAATGAGCTTATAAGCGAGCATGAGTACAACTAGACGCGCTAAAAACTCTTTTCAAAATATTATAGTTTTTTGCAAATTTAAATTATTTTTCAGAATTTCAAAAATAAAATATTAAACAATCAAAATAAAAAAAATATTTATTCTGTAAGCAACTGCCAGCGAAGTCAGCTGTCAGTCAGAGGAAATCGTCGCCTGTAATAAGGGGTATTCCAAGCTACTTAGAAAGATTCCATTTATACCCAATATGACGTTTTTGCGACATCATACACAATTGATTATAAATTCAGTCCCAAATATTGCCTTCCTGTTGTGTGAGAAAGAGGCGAAGTGAACAGGCACGCAGTGATAAGCATACATACGATTGCGTTCAAACTAGATAATGGAGGGGAAGGTGATGTCTTTTCAGCAAAATTCGACACCAAGATCGCCTTCCGTCATCTGCAGTGTCTTCCATGTGGAGATCACAGCAATTAAAGAAAACATACTTGTGCTAACAAGAAGCCTGCTCACAACTAAGAATATATGTATGTAGCTCACCGAAGTCTCTCATGGATCTAATATTCTGTTTTACGATAAACTTGAAATGGTTCAGGCACATAGTGATGTTCCTGGAAACTGTGAAGCAGATAAACCAGCAAAAACGAACATCACACTACAATTAGACTCCTCAAAAGAGGCAATTTACTCTCCTCTTACTATCTGTAGGTATTTAATCGACAAACATGTTCACTGAGTCTCAGTGAAATCAATCTCTAACTTGTCATTTGCTAAAAAAGTAGGCAAACGTGGAATGAGGTCGAGGGTTTTTTGACGATATTTCGGAGATTGCTGATAAAATTAATCAGAATCACGGGATAGTTCAGAGAGGAAACCTCAGTCTATGGTCTGGTATGGAGATTGACAAATGTCGTAAAATTTCTAGAGCTGTTGTCGGAGATAAGCGAATTTAATTATTTTCTCGGAACAGCTGTACTTTTTTCATTTATTCCTAATTACGAACTGGCTCATACTATACCAATCAGCAAGTTCAAAACACTTTCAAGCTTCACTCACCAAAAAAGAAAGGTTTTTCTTTAGGAAAAAAACAAAATATTTTCTCTGTCATCAAATCTATCAAGATCATATCTTGTGGCATAATTTAATAAACTTCATGAAAAAATTTAGTCGTCCCGAGGGTGGATCTGTATATATACATATTTTTAGGTGATTCGGGTCTAATGGCATGCCTTTGAATACCAACAGTATTATATGACTATACCATGCAAATGTGCTTTGATTAGTTTTTTCTTTCTCAAAGTAAGACAAAGTAACACGCAAGATTCTTTACTGATCGCTTTAAATTGGAAAATGTCTGTAATTTATGCAAAAATTGGCTTCCAGTGGACCCTTAACGAATCACGCCCACTTTGAGTAGAAAAATTCACCATGGGTTCGCTGATGTTGACACTTTCTTCGCGCAGAAATTCGGCACTTTTGTGACAACCGTGTGATTGTATGCGAGAAGAGTTATCTAACACACGCGGATAGGTGTGACATTTGAAGTGATTGATGAAAGCGAAACAGTTGAAACCGAAGCGTGTCGAAGGAGCAACAAAACGGCGACGACAACCAGACGATTGCAAAAAACAAACAAACACGACTGATAAAAGTGCGATGTGAAAGTACAAATGGGCGGATGTGGCGACCAGGGAGCTGCAGAAAAAAAAACAGAAAAAACAATAAAATTGGGGACTCGCCCGGCACACGCGCGCCACAACAACAACCAACTAATTTCCACATTTTTCACATTTACGAAGACAAATTGAGGTGCA
This sequence comes from Bactrocera zonata, assembly GCA_037783105.1. Taxonomy (NCBI): domain Eukaryota; kingdom Metazoa; phylum Arthropoda; class Insecta; order Diptera; family Tephritidae; genus Bactrocera; species Bactrocera zonata. The sequence goes on along the minus strand of JBAWJQ010001149.1, from coordinate 229,598 downwards.
AACATAGGTCGGAACAATAAAAGCGGAATATCAAATAGTGGAATCTGTGAAACGTGAGGAAGGAGTACAAATTGGACACGCTAACACGCTTCGAAATCCGTGAAAGCGTTGAGTTGTCTACAAAATATTTGAAGCGGCAGACGTGAAAAGAGAAAGTTGTGAAAGGCTGCCGCTGAGCAAACGCTTAAAAATGTCAACATGTGAGTGTGTATATTCGGCTGCGCATTCGTGTGTTCGTCGTAAGGACTTTCTTCACTTAGCGGTGCTTTTCGATGGTCTTGGGCAGCTTAATAGCTGCAATAAAAAGTCAATCTCAGCGTCCATAATTTGTTGTTGTCTCGGTGTGTTATTTTTCGTTTGCCACACACGCGCACTCTTTTTGACTCCTTACAAAGGCGAAATTGAATTCGTGGAACAAACCGACCCAGACAAATTTCTTTCACATACTCGTACAAGAGCTTAGGAGCTTGGATTAATTTTCTCTTCTTGCTTAAAGTGTGAGTATGTGGACTTTTGGAGTCCTAGGCAGCTCAAAATTGGTATCGAAATGAGAAGCGTCCGAATTGTGACTCTCATTGCCTAGCGTTTAGTTTGGGTTACACCGCCATAATTTCTATTTAGCATAATATCACGGTGATTTTGATTAGATACGTATACATATATGATATACACATATACACACTCTCATATCTACTCTCGCATACTCGCAGCGTCTGAGCATGTCTCCATCTCCCACTTTCTCACAGCAAAAAACTTACGCCATCAATACTTATCAACTAATTTGATTTTATACTTCGGCATTTGATACTAGATTTTATTGTTTTCACACTGACGTTCCACTCCCCTCCCCTGAACATGTGTAGCATGGCAGTTAAAGGGTGAAGCGCGCCATCAGCAATTCGCAACTTTCAACGTAAATTTATTGAACTTCGCTTTGGTGCAAAAAACAAGCGTTCTTCCATGGGGGGGACACAATTACCGTTGCTAACCAAAATAAATAGTAGGCCAAAAGTTTTTTGTCATCTACAGTTACGGTCAAAAATTTAACACATAAAATTTTATTGCTAATTTATGCACATGGATTTTGTAAAAATCAGCAGTTAAGTCGCAAATGTAAACTTAAACATTGCAAATCCATGGATACAGTCACATCACAAAACATAAACAGAAACACAAACACATAACCTCACTGTTGGAGCTCGTATATTTTCCGTTTAAAGTACGAATGCGTGGCAATATATTTCGGACGGACATAAATTGCCGAACTTTTGAGTTTCCAGGCTTTTGAGTCGAATAAATAAATTATGTGCGTGTATTCGTATATGTTATGGTGGTTCACAAATTACCGATTTCTTTGGAGTAACGCAGTAATCAAATTTAGGTTATTCTTCAAAAAGGAAAAATTGTTACTTATTTCATCTGATAGTCGAAGGCAGCATTTAGATTTTAGACTCTGAGCTGAAAATTAAGAGTAAAGAAAAGGTGTCTTCCACAAACGATTGGCTAGTTTAACTTTGATCGACGAATCGGGCATAGCCGTAAGAGATTTCTAAAATCAGAAATGCAAGGTTTCTTTCTTTATCTAACCATCACCCTTGTATAAATTTATATATACGCCAAGTTACATATATGTTTTTTAAAAAATATTAAAAAATTACAAAAACGCTTACGCTTATTGCTACGTTTCGCATTAAGGGAATTTACAAAAATTCAAAAAATCGTTTCTTGATATTTAAATTGTGACGAAAAAGTACCCGGAATTTGTAAATAAAAGGCAAAATATTTATTTACTCATAAATATTTATTTTGCCGCCTTCAAAGTAATCCCATTCAGATGTAACACACTTGTCTCTTCGATCGACTGAAAACGGGTTCCACGCAACGGCAATTTCCCTTTGGGGAACAATGTGCTTAATCGAGGGTATTAATAGCGTTTCAAGCTTCAAATTTAGTCACAATCGTGGCTCGATGCGACGGTACATTATCTTCGTGCAAAATCCATAAATTGTTCTTCAATAATTTCGGCCATTTTCTACGGATGTTCTCATCTTCCTTATTGACCATCTATCCCTCCGGAACACATTCATGATGCACCAAACCACGAATATTGGAGAAACAATGGGCATCGCCTTGATTTTTGAACGGCTTTGGGGTGGTTGGTTTATTTTAAGCTCGTTATTTACCCTCTATTCCAATGACTGCTGACTTGTTTGCAGGTCAAACTCATAAACTCATGTCTCATCGGCAGCTATAATGCTCTCCATGAATGTGGGATCGGAATTCGCACGATCAACCTTGGACATGGTTGTGGACCTGTTTATGGTATTATTTTTCCAGCTCCAGTTTTATAGGGACAAGTCGAGCAAGAACGCATTTCATGCTAAAAGTATCCACCAAAATCATTCGAACGGACCCGCGAGAGATGACGAGCTTCTTCATCAGTTGAAGAGATCAAAGGTCGTCCAGAACGAGGCAGGTCTTCAACGATCTATCGACGGTCTTTGACGGCTTTGTACCACTTATAAGCTTGTATTTTTGTTAAAACAAAGAAATATATTCTTTGTTCAACATTTTCCTGCATTGTAAAAATCGTAACGCACTACCGTGGTGTACCGACTTAAGCAACTGCTGTAAACAAACTGGTTGACAGATTGCGCTCATATTTCTCATAGTAATTAAGTTTTTTTAAAATTTTTAAAATTTAGTTACAATTATCGGGTGCTTTTTTGTTACATTGTATGTTTGTTTATTGAATGTGCAGACATTAAAGTTTCAGATACACGAATGTATTTGTAAGTTTTCACCCGATCGAGTTTTCATCCAAGTTTCTTAGCTATTTTTGGTTTTCAATCATAGCAAAACTAGATAGTACTTTTTTGGGAAGACGCCATTTTGGCAAAAATTAAAAATTTAACTAGTATTTCAATCACTATCTGAATTCTTCTATCGAAGTTAATATTCTGGTTGTTTGATTTTGGGCTACGGAACCAGTGTACTATACCTTAAGTGAGCTTAATCTCAAACCATACATTTTTATCTGAAAAATTTTGACTAATTTTTTTTTTTTTCAGAGAAAGACCTTCCCTTTACAAATAAAAAAGTTTCCACACAAGAACTTTATTTAGATCGATCACTTTATATAGCATCTATACGCTAAAGTAGAACGAATCGGGTATTGTACCGGCAACTTGAGCAATATTTTTTTTATGGAAGAACTTGATTGTGTTCAACTTCTTGAGAAGAAAAGAGCGTGTGAATAATCTCAAACACTGAGAAAGGTCCCTCAATGAAGAAATTTGTAAGGCAAAAGATATTCATAAAAATAACCTTCAAAAGCTTTTACCAGTTAGCCTCGAATATATATAGTCCTTAGGATCAACACACTCCATATTGAGTCAATTACAAATAAAAAACTTAATTCAGTTTTATTATTTTTTATTTTAAGACCGAAAGTTTCATAATAGTACGCCCGTTATTTCAGCATGCAAGCAATAAAAGAATTTCCACTGTTAATAAAATAAAAAATGCCTCATTTCCACAGTGAATATATAATTATTTTTTAATATTTATTTATTTATTTTTAATAACGAAGCAAAATAAAACAAAACTTAAAAAATATATATTTTCCCAGAAAAAAAAAATTGTAAAAAAAAAAACAAAATGGTCATATGCTCATAAAAATTAGCTCATTAATTTCATATTTATATCATATTTATTTCATAACAGAGTGATCTATCATTCTAAGACCCTCGAAATCTTCCACTTTCCTACTGACCCAAATTGCGCCCGCGAAATGACCTTCAGACTTTTTTATAACAACTATCAACAACAAACCAAAAAACAACATCTCCTTTTTTATTTTTTATCGCACTCAATTTCGCGTTTAATTGAGTTATTCTATTTTCTGACACAACACTTGGACCATTTCTCCACGCACAAATCCGTTTGCACATTTTCATTATGATCAATATTGTTGTTATGTCTGTACGTTTGTGCGTTTAATATACTCTGCAAGCGCACAGGCGCGTAAGTATGTCAGTGTGTTGGCCTGTTTTCGATTGGAAATGTAGTTCAAGTGCGCGAAATTTCTTCCATCGCGTTTATAATTAAATATTAACGCCGCGGACGAGGAGGAGGAGAGCACCGGAGGAATCTATTGTGGATCGGACAAAGATGTGAAATGCCCGTGCACCAGTGGAGAGGCTGTCAATTCAGGCGATCCATCGCTCCATGTGGCCACCAACATACACACACACACACGCCACACACTTCAAACTGTCTAAGTGGGGGCGAAAGGGGGCAATAATGAGTGGATAGCAGATTTATGCGTTGGACGTGCGGGAATAAAAATGCCAATTTTCAAAGGCAATTAATGAGATTTCTTTAAAGAAAACATTCTAGTCAACAGCGCCAGCACAACAACTGTGCAACAAACAACAACAGTGCAAAAACATTTGGACAACATCTGCTTCTCGTAAACCGAGTCTAAGTTAAATACCGTCGTGCAGCACAAATTGAGGCATCGCACCGTAGAGCAATTGAAACCATCAAGTGCTGGGCAATCGGACGGACAGAGCACTGAAATCACCTCTATTCACAAAAATTGTTGTACCTTTGTTATTGCCATGGCTTTATTCGGCCACAAGTGGCATTTAAGAAAACACGGTGATTTGATTTCTTATTCATCGCCATTTTTACATCGCCGAAGGCAAAAAGCTAAAACGAAAAAGTATCAAAAAGTACTTTCCTTTCTTTCTTCGTAAGAATACATTGTATATAGTAAATATCTGTTTTACATACCTTTCCTGCGCCTTGAAAAACGCACGAGTATTATGGCAGCTCAAGGCAGAGTAAAGGCAAGTGTTTCTTCATTTAGTCCTTTCAAACGAATATTAAATAGCTAAAGGCTGACAGGTATAGCCCTAATTCCATTCAGATCTTTAGCGTCTGCAGTGGCCAAGGTGGAGCTATGACGAGCCGTTGTAGACTTCGACGAGTAGAACTCTCGATGTCTCGTCTTAGCTGTACCTTATTATTAAAATATTTTTATTCTTCTTAAGCAGATTAAATGTTTCGAATTCGATTGCATACTCATTTGCAGGTGGGTGTTATTTCTTCATAAGCCATATTGCTTTCGGTGCTTATGCTGCTTCCAAAATAGATGATTATCTATCACGTCAAAGTCCGACTTTTGATGGCTGCAGATTCAACGAAGCTGCTAAGCGATTGTTTCCCTCGAGGATGTCGAATTCATCAATAAACAGTTACAACGTTTACCATATAATAAGTTAGTTCGCCCCATTCGTTTTCAGTCTTCTGAAAGGTGGGGTGCTAAAGCGGAAATATAAATATATATAAAGGGTTTTTCAATATGGCATAGACCATAAACTTGACGTAGACCCACAAGAAATAGACTAACGGCGTCAAATCTTATGACCGAAATGGCCAATTGACAGCCATTTTGTTAAACAACAACTTCACCAAAATTGGTTTTCAATAAATCGTTGTGTAGCTTGTGGCGCTGTCCTGTTAGAACCATATATTGTCCAAGTCCATATCTTCCAATTTGGGCCAAAATATTCGGTTATCATTGAGCGGTAGCGATTCCCATTCACAGTAACGTGATGGTCGTGATCATTACGGAAGAAGTACAGCCCAATGGTGCCGACCGATCGATAAACCGCACCAAACCATAAGTTTTTCGGGATGCAATGGTGACTCATTTAGCAAGAGTGAATTGCTGCCTGAGCAACAACACATATTTTGCTTATTGACAAAACCATTTAGCCAGAAATGAACCTCATCGTTGAAGATGATTTTTTGATGAAAATCCGGATCATTTTCAAGTTATCGCTCAGCCCAATCACGAACATACGACGATTCTGGTAGTCAAACAGTTTCAGTTCTTGCGTCAATTTGATTTTGTGGACGACGTGTGAGAGACTGATTTGGGTTTTCCTCAGTTTATGCGATAACGGAGGCAATATTCTGGACACTACGGGCACTTCTTTGTGCCCCTGGTACTTTTTACTGTGCCTGCGGATTATCTTGCTCCCTTGTCTGGCAGGACAATAATGACAACCATAAATTGGAAGAAGCGCTCTTAAAGTTGAGATACTGACTTCGGATTTTGGTAGTAAATTTTAAGAATTTTGACTTGTTATTGAATCGTATATCTTTCCATGAGGAAATGGCGAATCTTACTGAAAAGAAATGTCAAAAGAGCAGGAGAAATATAGCATGGTTTGCTATTCCTATCGGTCTACAATAACAACTAGTTTATCAACTATGAGCGACAATATCTCCATGACAGATTAGAGACCATGAAGTTAAAAACAATATAAAAATGTACCAATGAATGACCTCTTGAAAGAATTAAATTCACACTCACTTTCCGTACGCCCTTAGAACTCACTAAATCTAAACTAAACTAAAGCACGACCTGACCAAACCTCTTTACCATATTCTTAGATATTGCCATTTTTCACTTGCCCATTTTTGCTTTTTCTGCATATATACATACATAAATATGGTACATATATTATAATATGAATGTTGTTTATTTTTATGTGCCATCAACCACTCGCCATCCACATGTGGTCGATCAAGCAGCGATCGCGCTGTGATGACTGATCGATCACAAGCAATAACACAGCGGCATGCGTTATTGACAAAGCAATGAAGCTCGCTGGGAATTAATAAAAAACACTCGTTATATTTCTACACATCACATAAAGCACATATTTATTTAGAACAACCGCATCCACTGCTTCGATTTAAATTAAAATATTTGGACAATACACACACACATACACAGAGCGCTACACAAACATCCACAGTAAAGAGGAACAAGGCGAGGTCTCACTGCTCATTTGTTCTGCAGCTCGCAGATGATGCGTTGGATTTCGTGCTCATCGCTGATGTTCACCTTCCCCGCACCCACCTTGCTGATGAAAGCCTCCATGATGAAAGGCAGGCGCTGCTTGGGGCACAGTCGGTGCCACAGGATGAGCATACGCTCCACTTGACGCTTGGCGCTGCGCTTGTTGGACTTTTTGCTGCCCATGTAGAAGCGCTTGAAGTTCTCGAAAGGGTCCTCGCAGAGTATGTCATTCGAAAGTGCCGCCCAGTAGAATGGCAGCTTCTGCCAAGTCTTCAAATCCCACCAGTTGGGCATTTTGGCGCTCGTGTTGTTGCGCACATTTGAGTTGAGCGCCTCCCACAATTTATTGGCACGCTCCTCAATACTTCGCAACTCCAACATTGTGGACGATGAGCATTTATCGGCTATTTTGGACACCACCTGCTTGCATACCAAATCACAGGTGCACTCATCATCAGCCTCCAACGAGTTTTCATCGCTCTCCGCACACTGCTGCTCACTCTTGAGATTGTCCAACAGGCAATCACTCTCTGTTAGACTTTCGTTGCTACTCTCTTGCAGCGGAATCGAGTCAGTGCCGCAGTCTTGAGTATGCGTCTCCGTCTCTTGCGCTTCCTCTTGTTCTAGCTCTCGCAAGAATGCCTCCAATTGCAATTCGTCCTCATCCAAGCTGTCTTCGTCACAGTCCATCATTTCATCGCCATTTGTGATTTGGGGGCGTGGCTCGTAGACATTTGCAATGCATCGCTCCGCCGACTCGCTGAAGCGCGGCGTGGAAAAGCTCATGCAACAGAGTCCACACTCGCTGCCCTTCCCGAAAATGCTGGTCACATCGAACTGCAGGAAATTCAAAATATGCTCGATTATCGTGTCCATCACTAAACTGGAATTTTTACTTTACTAAAGGCTTTATTTTAACTTTTTACTCTCTCTTTTTTTCTAGTAAATTGAATTTTTATTTTGCTTTTATTTCGTTTAACTAAGAAAAAAAATCGTTTATGAATTAGAATTTTTAAATGAAACATAAATTGTGATTGAATTGTCATTTCGTAAAAAAATGTTAATTCTCTTATCTTGGTATGCCTGGTAAATGTAATACAGGGTGCGTTGCCGGAATATTATAAGCTGTGTGCATACGAGGTGTTATGTTTTCTAATTCTTTCTTCTCTGCACTTTAGTATTTGTATATTTATGCTGCTTTATACTCATGCAACATGTTGCTACAGAGAATTCTAGTTTTCTTCGCCTAAAGGTTTTACGTATCACCTAAAACTGAGCGAGATAGATATAGGATTATATTTGAAAATGATCAGGATGACGAGAAAAGTTGAAATTCGGGTGACTATATATCCGTCCGTGCAAGCTGTAACTTTAGTAGAAATTGAGATATATTGATAAAACTTGGTACGAGTTCGTAGATGGGCATAACCGGACCACAGCCACGCTCAGAAAACACCATTAACCGAAAACTTATAAAGTTGTATCTAAGCACTAAATTAAGATATAAAACTCTATTTTGGCACACGGATCGCAGTAACAAGGGACATCGGTGGGCATCTGTGGGCAAACAATTTTGAAAAAACGGGCGTGGCTCCGCCCTCTAATAAGTTTAATGTGCATATCTCCTAAACCACTAAGGCTACTAAATTCGTCTAGCGCAAATATCACAAAGAAATCCAAATAACAATGTGAAAATGGATGAAATCGGGAGATAACTAGTCTAAATCCCCACATAACGGTACTGTTAAAAATTACTGAAAGCGCCACAAATGAATAAATAAATACGCCAGAGACATTAAATTTTACCCCCGAGGTGATAGGGCTTTAATCGAGCCGGGATCACTATTGGCGTCGCACCGCCCACTTTTTGGTGCAATCACACATCTCGGGCCCCGAAGAATGGATTTCAACTAAATTTAGTAGCATTCTTCTTATATGCCTATGTCACAGTGTGAAAATGGTCGAAATCGGACTACAGCCTCTTCCCATATATCACAATTTTAAGTTCCATTTCAAAGCATACAAATCAAGAATGAATAAAAAATTAAACGTTACACGAATAGTACCTTTGATGTGTACCATCTTATAAACTGCTTAAGTCCCTAGGTATGGAATGTGTGGACCCAGTGCTTACAGTGACTTTTTACCGAAAATATTAGTCAATGTGTGAGATTTATAATTGAAATTCAGAGAGAAACTTTTCCTGATAGTAGTATATCAAGGTGCTTCAAATTAGTTAAATCGGATCAATACTTCCCTTTACCCCCATATACCTACTAATGTAAAGATTTTCGAACTTCCGGGTGACTTTATACCACATACATCAGCCAATACGTGATATATCTTAATAGAATTGAGAGAAAGTGTTTTTCTTATAACGGTGAACATTTGTGCTTAGAATAAATAAGTAAAATCGGGTGAAAACTCATCCTAGACCCCTCATAACTAACAATCCTTATGCACTTGAATATGCTTCCTTGGTTTTAATCCTTGCAAGTTGCAAAAGTATAACATGCTCGATCATACCCGAACTTAGCTCTTCGTTACTTGTTATTTTTTATATCTATGTATAAACGAAGTCTCAGTTATTTTGAAAATTGCCCTGGTTTTGAATAGAAAAACTAGTTGCAGAGTACTCGAAAAGATCCTTCTGATCAAATCGAGAGCATAAATAATATCATTCAGCAACTTCTGACTCTGGCTCGTACAATGGCTAATCTTTCCTGTTGACGAATTCTAAGCGAGAGGCAAGTGGAGAAGCTAATTTTCCTAAGAATCGATGGAGGTGAATTTTCTGGTAAGAAGATTTAAGCAAGTAATAATTTTTTGGCGCGGCGTAAGTACACAAGAACTCCGATAATACAGATCTACCTGCCAAAAGACCGTTTTCAACTGCTTTAGCCAATATCAACTCTGACTTATACGGAATAGCACTACAATATTTGCTTATGTAATCTTCAAGCAAAACCAATCGGAGCAAATTTACTCATATAAGTGTACGCCAGACGGTATGGACACGGTGTAGCTATAAGTTTTCCGTAATCGCATAACAACACATACAAACTAGAATTTGCGGCTCAGAGTAAAAGAGCTGGAACGGAGCTCGGTACAGAATATACTCACGTGTGTATGTAGTGTGCTCCATACGTTACAACATCCATATGCACTAGGGGCTAAAATTTTGACATTGATCTCACCGATGTGTGCATTTATGGCCAAAAGCTTTTTGTCTCACGAAAAACCATAAAAAGCAAAAATTAACGGCGAGGCCCCTAAAAGCGCCGAGTAGCTGGAAGACAATACATAAAGCTATTGATGCGTTGCACACGTTACGCGCTGCAATTCCGCACATGTGTACATGTGTGTGTGTGTGTGTATTTGCCGAAGTCTTTACCAATTGGCGTGCTTCCAAAATGAAACTTAAGTTTCTGGTCAAATGAATTTGGCAAGGTAACAAGAAACCACATATGCACTTTTCGTATTACCGATGTGGCAATGTGGCATTGTTGGGCGCTGCCGTGCTCCGCTTGGCTCAGTTCACACACACACACACACGTTTCTGAGCAGCTCATTTAAGCATACAGGGCCTGCAGAAAATTGGTTATAAGATCCACAGAGGTGGGTAAAGGTATTTCTGTGGAGTTGCGTTAAGTTTCAGTTTTTGAGGGATCATAATTTGTTTTTACAAATCTCTTAAGCCATTTTATTATTCCCACCTTTAGTTTCGAGCCCAAAAATTCAGAAATAGTCCGGAGTTGGCTTGCGCTTAACTGGTGGTTATACTTATACCAGAACTTTTGCCAATTTTTCCAGGCACTTATGGTGTGAAACTTCAGATTATTCGACAAGAAGTGGTTCTTGGAAGATTTAGGCCGCGAAAATACATCTAAAGAGTTTGACAATGGTAACATACTCAGAGGCAAATTACTGCCAAGAGTGCCAGCTTTTGCTAAAACTGATTTTTGATTCGATCAAACTGAAAGCTGCCCATCGGACCTCGACATGTGTGGGAAAATTAATTAAATTAAGGAGGTATCAACATCGCCGAGTAAAAATGTATTAAGTTTCAGCAATTAAGTTCTGAAAAGCAATATGATAAGTCGCGACATCCCTACAAGGCACATCAGTGAGCTCTACCAATATACCATAGCTCTTTAAAACCCCTCCACCCTGTTTATGGGAACCCTTTCAGTTTGCGAGCTTCACTAATGCTGCTGGCAGGCCGACTTCAGTGAAATTTAAGGTAACAGGCAGTTTGTCAGCGTTGCCAAGATGTCACATAATTTGACAATGAGAGAATTTAGGAGTGAAGCCAGAACGGCAAATGGCTTACAAAATCCTTGTAAAATAGAGACTGATGCATAAAGTAACCTAGAAGCCTTTAAAATTGACGAAGCATGTAAAATGCATAAATTTAAACAGAGTTCAAGAAAATTGCTCAAAAGTATTAATTTCAGATTTGTTGTTAAATTTCACACCACCGATCCACATTAACCCCACTTACATTACATCACATATTTGCTACAATCTTTTCCAAGCGAAAAACCGCAACAAATACGATGTCACGCGAAAAACAGAGTCGCAATTTCTGATGTGTCACCTGATTTTCGTTCGGCTTTTTACGACCGTGTCATTTGGCTTGGTGGGAGTGCATCTTCTCGTCACAGCGCGCGGTACACTTGTTCTTCGCTGCCCCTTCTTACTCTCCTTTCGCCTTTCGCCTTCTTGTGTGGTCGTAAAATCAAAAAGCACCGCTATAAAAATCATTTTCATCAAATGCGTTAAATAGGTTTTTGACAAGCTATAAAAAGTGTTTGAAAGAAAAGTTTTCGGCAGCACTTACATGCATACTCACTAACATACATATATACACTTTGTATAGGCACAATCACACTCGTGCATAAAAGTTTGCGGTTTTTTCTTTGTGCTCGTATTGTTGTTGTGTGATTCGTGCAATGGCTGTTTTATTGTTTAGTAAAATGTTGAGTTCCATTAAAAATATGTTCCGAGCATACCTACACATCGTAAAATTTTAGCCAGTAGAGAGCGCGCTAGCTTTCTCCGTAATGCACCTCTGGGATCTGCGTCAATAAGCTCAATAAAAGAAATGTCTTTAACATCCATTTCGGCAGCCTGTTTACGCCCTTCAACACATGCCTGATCAATATTATCTATTGCAAGCAGTCTTTAATTTGGCTAAACTTGAAAAGTGGCGAATCGAACAAACAACTATGTAAGCGAAATAAGCAGAAAGAAGAAAATAGTTTTAAATTTCTAAACGCTTCCACAATTTTCATTTCATTATCGAATTCTATATTAACTTAAAGTGAAATACTCAGTTGTAGATTTAACGTGTAAATTGTTCGACAAGAGAGCTAAGTTCCGTCAAAGCGAACAAACAAACGGTCGGCATGATAATGATCTCATAATAATTTTGGAGCTCTAATGGGGCGGTAAGAAAGGTACCATGAGAGAAATATTTCGCACATTTTCAGTAATTTTCCTTTGGTATTTTACTCACAATTACAATTCTTTTTTTTTACAGTGAACTGGATATATTAAGTTTGCCACGAAGCTTGCAACACACGAAAGAAAACATTCGAGACAGGTTGTTCAATAAGTTTTATAGTTCGATAAGAGAGGGCGTTGCTACTAGCCCAAAATGTGTCAAAGTATTTTTTTGCAATGGAAAAAATTTAATATCGTGATAAAATTCTTATTGTTGGAAGATGTATGTAGTACCAAAAGAAATTCCCGACCGAATGTTAAAAGTGTACTGAGAGAGATTTAGTAGAGGTTTTATATATCTCTTTAGGCAGTGTGAGCCATATTTTAAGTGACATTTTGGCTTTTAGAAAGATGTGTGCACAACGGGTGAAGCATTGAATGGAACAAAAACATATTCGAATGCGACTTTCTCAGCAACGTTTTAAGCATTCTAAAAAGGATAAAGTGGATTTTGTGCGTCGATTCATCATGAGAGGATGGATGAGGCTGGAGTCTATCACCATGATCGTGAATAAAAACAAGAGGCTAAAGAGTGGTGTGAACCGGGTTGTTTGGCTTCGAAACGAGTTCGTGTCCGGGAATCGGAAAACAAGGTTAAGGCATCAGTGTTTTGGGATGCGAGAGGAATTTTGTTTGTGGATTACTTGCAAATTGATAATTAATTCTGAATATTATTGCAACCTTTTGGACCAGTAAAAGAAAAAAATTCGTGAAAAAGACCCGGTTGGCAGCAGAAAAAAGTCGCTTCTCATCTTGACAATGCACCGTGTCACAAGAGATTTTTGACAATAACTAATATCTTTGAATTAAAGTTCGAATTGATGGAGCATCCACCGTATTCACCAGATTTGGTCGCCAGCGACTACCAATTGTTTACAGAACTCAAAAAATGTATGCGTGGCAATCATTTTTCATCAAATAAAGTGGACCTAACGGCTGTTGAAGAGTATTTTGCAGACCTTCCGGATTACACTTCAGGGAGGGGATCCACATATTGGAGATCGTTGGAGCAAGCGTTCAGGGAGATTATATTGAATAATAAAGTGTATTTTGAATCATAAAATTGTGTTTTCCATATCAAACAACAAAACTTATTGAACAACCTGGTATATTTAAATGGTCAGCGTGACCAACTGAATCGATTTAGCCATGTCTGCATGTCTATCCGTCCGTATGACTCTACAAACGTCAACTGTTCACACAGTTTTTGCGATACCGATCTGAAATTTTCACACTTTGTTTTCTCTCCTCTCTTGCTCATTTGTCGGCCACAATCTCTGAATATATTGTTTACCTCGGAGTACTATAGCGTATAGATGCCATTTAAACCGATCAACAAAAATTAAGATAAAGACCTTTTTATACCCTATTAAGCTATAAAAAAGGAAGCTGTAAAGGGTATTATAGGTTTTTTTTTGGAATTTTGAAGATAAGCATGGGTTGAGAAATATATATGTATGCACATATATATTTTATTTATGAATTATTTTACTTTTAACATAATAGAGACTACCCTATCATTTAAGTTGGATCAAACTGGACACATATAGTATGTTAAATTTTACTGAAATTGGTTCAATAGTTTAGAAGATTACCCTGGAGAAAATGTAGCACGTAAATTATATATATGTAGAGCGCTTGTGTGGTACGTCCTTATACGACGAGTTTCCAAGAAGAAAGAGGACGATCTTCGAATTTTATTTGACATAAAGGATTGACATAAAAGGAAAGGAAAAATCGTACATAGCGAAATGTCAAATTAGCAGGTAGAGTTACCATGCTTAATACAATTATAATTAACTCCGAAACGAGTGGCGGTGCTGCCACATATATATATGTATAGATATATATACTTATTTTGATGTATATGAAGAAAACAGATATTATTTACTTAGTGATAGCTTTTCCAGTAACGTACATTATACTCGTGCTTTTACTTGCATCAGATTTTCTTTCTTATTTCCTATCAATCCGAAAGATGTAACATAAAACGCAAGGAAATAAAACAACAACAAAAAATGCATAAACGAAATTATGCATCTCATAATGTTACATTATTACGTAATCATTAAATTTTTTACTGCAAATATTACATTATTTGTAACCCATTAAGAGTAATGGATAAAGCAGGAAGGGCTATGAAAGGACTGAAATTACATAAATTCGTTTGCCTGTATGTGACTTGCCAGATTGTTTACGTTGCGATGTTAACGAAACTTCAGGGGAATGAATACATACTATATGAAATTATTTAAATAATGTATATCTGCTTACATTTATATTATTATATTTATTGTATATCTGCATATATTTATTTCAAAGATTATGCTTGGGATTGTATAATTATACGTTTAAATATTGTGCGTGATGGATAATATCAGACTGAAAGTTAAAAAAAATAATATTTCTAAAGCAGAAATTTTCCTGTTTTGCCGGACAATTTTAAGTTTATTGATATCAATTTACTCGTTCATATCTTTACTCCTTTTTAGCGAGTAAGCCAGAGCTAGAGATTACCATTATGACATAAAATAAGCCTAGAGAGCTAATGATTTAATTTTTACTGATTCTTCGTCAATAATATGAGAAACTGAACAAAATTCGGGTAAAACTTAAATAAAAAACTTAGGGTGTTCTAAAAATAGAAATAGGTGTTAGTTGAGAATAGTATCTCCATTACCAACTGAACCACAAAAACAGATGTTTAAGTTGTCTAGAATTGAACCACTAGCCTCCGTCGGCCGACTTAATTTAAGAAATATGGCTTAATGGGATACATGAGTTTACGGATTTAAAAAAAAAATATATATATATATATATTATTATATATATGTATATATATATTTTATTAATTTTTATTGTCTTATTAAATTTTACAACCCCCTAGAAAATTGTCCTACATTTTTAAGTTGATCCCAGTAATAGTTTCAAAGATACAGCCTTGAAAACTTGTGCGCTCGAGGCTAACTAGGCCAAGTGCACCGTCTTTCAGTGCGTTTTTATCGAAACTGTGTTTTAGAAGTCGGTTAGCAAGATTTCTCGAGAACTACTTAACTAGTTATCTGATCTTCATGAAATTGAAGACCTATATTTGGAAAAAAAAAAAAAATTCGCGAAATTTTCACTGAAAATTTAATTTTTTTGTAAGAATATCTGCTAAAAATCCAATTTTCAGTTTTTTGTTCTTTTGTCCAACTTCTAAGTTAAGGTTTTAACTAAAACACGTATTTTTCACTTAAGATGATGCTGTAAGGAGTTATCCTATTAACGCGGGATCATCTTTTTTCAAAAGAGTAACCAGAAATGGCGTCGCAATGGCCGAGTCCAAAATATTTTTTCCCAAAAATTTCAGAATTTTCTGTTTTAATAATTTATATTTGTAACAACAAAAAATTCTTATACAATATTTGATTTTTGTACTAAGAAACAAATTGTTGAAGAAAGGCTTTTTTTTACAAGAGAAAACCCATGTAGCCCCTTAAGACATTTATAGCAGATCTGTGGGCAATTAGTGGTATTATTTTGTCAATATCCAACTCAAAATAGTATCTTGAGCTTTTATGGAGTTTAAAATTAAATTTCAAGAAGTTTAATATTTTGAAAATTTTTGTTAAAGAAACATATATTTTTCAATAAAGAAAATATACTGTCGAATAGCATCAGTTAAGTCCCTGTCATTAAAACCAAAATGGTATAAGGAATTTTTGGGATCACCCTAAGGTGCAAGCTGCTCTTTCCAGTACAACATATCCGTCAAATAAAATACGAAAAGAATTTTTCGACTACCCAATATACTTAGCCAAACTCACATATAAATTGTATATATAATACTATACACACCTACACATGTACATACGTGCACAAACTTTGATATTTTGATTCTTGCCACATTATTACCGTTATGTATAATGTTAATGTACAACACTTAATTTATTATTAAAAATTATGTTTTCTTTATGATTATTATGGTTATTAAATAATTTCACAGCAAACTTAATATTGAAAACAGACAGCCGAAAACAGAGCGCGAATAAGCAATGAAGTATTAAAATGAAAACGTGTGTGTGTGGGTATGTGTGTAATATGTGGCAGCTAAATACTTTGTGGCATCTGCACATCCCACATAATCACACACTTAAGCGGATAGGTTATGGACACACACACACACACACGTATATACATAAAGCCGAAACTCTTTGTACTTTCGCGGCGCAATAAATAAGTGAACCTGACATCGCCCAAAAATATATGGCGCTCGCCCGCTTTATATACTTTTTATTATTACTTCTTTAATATTGGAGCTCATTTTGGTGATTAAGCAGATTTCATGGTCACCAGCGAGCCCAGACCCACACACATGGAAAAACCAATGCTTAACTCAAAGCGTGGAGCCAGAGGGGTGTGCGGTGCGTTGCCACATAGCCCAATGGCCCAAATAATATTTTCATATATTTCCACATAAGCAAGCGCAAATATTCTATAAAAATATGGAAATTTATGAAGCATCGCACAATTCGACCTAATGTCTGTCTAATACACTTGCAGATATGTGTGTGTGTGTACATGTGTAGAAATATATATAAATATGTTCTAATGCGAATAGGCAAATAAAAATGAGGCACAAACGTTTATTGGCAACCGCTTAATTCCAGTCACACACAAATACACTTGTTGTATTGTTATGTATGTATGTGTGTGTAAGCCATATTTTCCGCTGGCAATTAAACGAATTAATTTCATTTATAACATCGTGAAATTATGCGCATGTAGTTGGCGGTGTGCAAGTGTGTGTGTGACTGACTTTACAAGCGAGTATATTATCGCATAATAACTTTAGGAGTTATTACACGCATAATGCCCATATAGGTACACATACATATAAACATACATACTTATATATAAATATGAATATATGCATGTGTATGTGTGTATTATTGCTCGCTGCGACTGCTCAAGGCATATGTTTATGCGAATGCCTCGGCCTAGGCAATTGTTTTAATCGCCGCTCTCCCCCAAATAATTTGACGATTTTGTTGTAAATATTCGCATATAAATAATTATGGAAAAGATATGGTCGCATATTAATACTAGAATACAGGCATACACCATCCAATTCTCATTTTACAACAAATTTATTGGTTTATTGCTTTGGTTCACCACGTTTATTGGCGGCAATAGCCAGCCACATGCGCTTTTTTATGAGACGCACATTTTTGCATGCCTCAGAGCTTTTTGAGCTTTCATTTGTGCTCATAATCGGCAAATATAGATAAAGACAGTTTTTTAAGTAGAAAATAGTTATGAGATGAAATATACTTGGACACATTTGCCTCACCCAAGTTATGTAAAGACTTTGATCATCGAAGGAACACCCTCCGTTGCCTTTACTCTCTTTGTCCGGTGGCAAGTCTGTTGAGGTTTTTTTGTTGTGCAATTAAATTTGTTTCAGCTCGGCCTTCTAATTTCCAGATTTGTAGCGCTTTTCTAATTGGTTCCACTCATAATTATGGAGCTGTTAAAATCCCTGTTGAATAATTGCTTTCAACAAGTTCAAGTCTAAAAAGCAGGTATAAAAGCGTTGTATCAAGTGAAACACTCCAACAAAATATTTTAAAACCAGCACTCACGTTCCTCTGAAGAAGTTCACTAGATAATAATTCAAGGCAGCCAATTCTCCTTTTGAATACCAGGACATCACTAAATTATTTTAAGCAAAAAACAGCTCACTGAGAATCCAGGAATCACCTGAATAGTCGCCATTGAAGGAATTCATCCCTGAATCACATAAACAATCACCACGGACGTCCTTCATCAATTCTTGTGACAGGTACGAATCAACTTTATCATAGTTTGGACCGCTTAATTAGGACAGTCGAATGTTTCTGGAGAGTTGGAAACCTTCATTTTCTCCACCACTAACTCAACTTTTTTTACAGGTCTTCGTACATGTCGTCGTTGGTAAATTTGAATTTATTTTTTGTATTTAATTTGAGAAGATTTAGTGTTTCTTCTTTCCTCAAAATTCGACTGTCTCGTGTATTAGGCCTGTTAATAGGTCTGTAAGCGGTTTTGCGGTCTTGACTATGATAGGCACCAGTTGATCGCTCCAAACTAAACGTAAGAAGTGCACTTGAGGTTTTGAATGTACCATAGACGTTTTTTCTTAAATATTTTATATACTCACATACAAACACAAATGAAATAACCTCTCACTCGACTTCATTGAGATTAACTTCACCAAATTTTACAAAAATCCGCTTAAAATAACTACAAAATATTGTATTTATTACGAGTATTTGTTACGTTTTATTTGGACAAGTCTTCTCTGTTTATGTTCTTTTCTTTTCAGCAGCGCTTGACTTAAGAAATTACCCGAAATTACTGAGAGCAAGCGACTTTGAAACTTTAATACTCAAAATTAGTGTTTTGGAGTAATAGGTATATATTTAGTATGGAGAGACCTTGGACTGTGTAGACTATAAGGAGGCTGTGATATGAAACCAAGAAATATGAATAAATCCTCTGTGTTGAATGAATAAGCATTTCCAAATAGTCTTTAAGCTATATAAAATTAAATATATATTATATATATTTACTATTGAAATTATCACGAACAAAATATGTCTATTCTTGAAACAGTCTTAAGGGGCAACATACAAAACAAATATCGATTTTTAAATGTTTCGATAAGATTAGCTTTAAAAATATCGTTCTAAAAGTGTAATTGATATTTCAAATATTTTTTGTGTTAGAGTCTTCTAAAGTGTAGGCGCTTAGTTCATTCAGATCTATCTTAATTTTCAAATAATCAGATCATTATCAAATTTTCGGCATGTTCTGTAGATGATTCTCCACACAATGATCTATTATTTGATTGAAATCGATTTCAACAGGCCAAAAACTACAAAAACTTATTAATTATTGATTTTTTTAGCGTAAGTTATTGTACGATATTCTCACTAGGACTTAGCTTTGCTTTCTTGCCAAAAATGCATGCTGTATGTACCGTAGAATATGATGAATATTTATGAAAGTTGCTTATTCTATTCGACACTCTTCAAGTTCTGACTTCAATTTATCGCTGACTTACTTAATGTCATAAAAATATGACAAACTTGTGTCACTAAATTCTTAAACCAAATAAAACATGTTTATCTTAAGAAGAGAGTGCAACCCTTTCACTTCTGGAGCTGCATATAATTTAGAGATTTATGGAATGACCGAAATTCACAAGCTACCACGCAAAAGTTACAACTATTTTAGACATAAAAGTAATGCTAAGGGCGCACGAAAAAGCAATTTCACTAATGAGAGTGACCAAGTGCGGTCAGAACTTTCGCACGCCGAAGTGGAAACATGACAACTCAAAGCTGATTTTTAAGCTGTAGTTTTGACAGTAGCTAAGCTTTACTGTCACAGTTAAAGCACGTCCATAAGGAAAAAAATAAAATAATATACAACTGCATTGTATAAGAAAAATTAGCAAGTTACCACCATACGCAGGCAGAAGTGGCTGCTAGTAAGGTGGCAGTAGACGTACTGCCACGAAGTGCAAGCTCTTTCAGGGAGGTTAGCATTCGCCTCGACAGCAGAGCGACAATACTACCGCTGACCTCGCTAAATTTGCGGTCAAAGCTAGTTTAGAAGTGCTATCCTCATTAGAAATAGCATCAAGTTACATCATCATCAGGCCTGTTTTCATGCTAGGTCATAGGCCGCAGGAGATCTTCTGTACTACAGGAGTTCTTACTGAAGATTGTCAAATTGACACAAGTTGCAAATATCATATGGAGGAGATTCAGGTGGAAAATCAAGGCATTTTCTTCTCCCTTGTCCAATCTTTGCAAGACTGAGGCTGAAAAATCTCTGCAATCTTAACTTCAGAGAACCAGAAAACATTAGAGAAACTGACGTTAGCCGCCACAACATATTTGTGATAACCAAGCTCACAGGGCTTTGTCGATTTTTAAGGGTTTTGGGTTCTATTATGTAAAACCTTTTAATAATCTATTATGGAGTCAGATACTTGTTAAAATCGAGCTCACAACCTAACAATGTGATTTTAAATAAGTAACATTTAAGAAGTTAGATATCTTATAAAAATCTTAGCAACCATGTTATAAGGGAATTAAGAAAATATATGGGAAAGAAAATATAGGTTATATCTTCCCGAAATTGCGGAAAACAAATCTATCTTAACTGAAAGCCAAAAATTAGCTAAATAAAAACATTTTGAAATAATTGATTTTCATTCATGAACTTAATCCCTGTCATTAGCACATCTTGCCAATCTTCTCACGTTGACATAATCCGTCTTCGTCATTTAAGGTGAGAAAGAACCTTTTAAACCCGCTCGTAATCATTGACAGCTACATTTTACAACGCTTTTAACTTCCAGCCAAAGTTTACTTCACACACACACACGCACACCTTTTCGTAGCACCTTCCTTGGCTGGAGTCATTTGCATTTTGCCCCAGAGATCCCGTAAATATCCGTGAGTACGACAGCAGGTGACGCTGGCGGCCAAAAAGGACACAAAAAGTGACACGAAACTGCAAGTGTCAGTCAATATGCTGACAACCGACTAAATGCCCAACCGTCGCTCATATTCAAACTGCTAATATAAGTAGCTCGCTGGAAGCTGAACCCAATACGTCCGTAACCCGCTGGGCTTGAACCGAACAGCCTTTATGAAGCGCCAACGTTTTCAGCCACTCCACAAAATAATCAATCTTGCGGAGAGCTTTTTGTTTTTCTGTTTTTTCTATCCTCGGACAGACAACAGCATAACGGCATTTAAATATTGTACAAGAAACAGCCTACGAAAGTGTCATATTGATTGCAATGATAATTATTGTACACAGCCTATTAATAGCCTCTTCCAGCAGAAGAAGAATGAGCCCGTAGAACGTAGAAATAAAAAGAAATTGAATAAACCTACGAAAAGTGTCAAAGATGGGTATGCGTCACTTTCGTCTGCTTTGTCTGCTGCTGTAAGTAGGCCTAATGATTGATTAGCAATTAATTAGCTGCACAAATAACGGTAATTATACATTGCCGGAAATGTGTCTCGCTCGCCGGAAGGCAGCGTCGTTTGCTTTACACTCAAATGCCGGCGAACAAAAGGGACGGCGCTAAACGAACCCAAAATACAACGGGATATTCGGGAGTACAACCAACAAGACAGTCGGAGAGTGTGAGGCTGCTATCTGTTGTCTTTTTGTGCTACTTTGAATTGGGGTGTTGCCTGTATGCAAATTCAGCGTTTACCTCCAACTCACAACCCAAGTGTCTTTATAGTTCATTCCGTCGCTCCGCCATAGATTTTTATGCCAGAGCATAGAGAATTGCTTATAAAATTTATCACACTATCAATATCATTCAAACAACAACAATGAAGAGAGCACTTTCATAAGTTTTCACTTTCACAGGCTGTTTTTACTGTGTTCTTTTTTTGGCCTCTGCAGTGATATGCGTGTGGCTCATAACTAATTCGCACAGAAATATGTGACTCCGTTCTATGTCTCCGGTAGGTAGGTTGCTGCTTCACAGATTTGCATTTTATGTTGCGTTGAGACGAATTTTTACAGTTGGCGAACTTCGAGGCTGCCGTAAAAATATATTTCTCTTATGGGCAAGGTACAATTGTACATTACGTTTTTGCTCTCCCGATTAGTTTCGCCACATTCCATATTTTACGTAAAGTTTTTTATCTACGAATGCGCAAAACCAGGGCAAAATAGAAACAGTCGTCACAGTTCAATGCGAAAATTTGCTTTCTGAGTTGATAAGGTTGATTTGTTTCCCTTTAATAGCTTGCAGGAGTATAGTCACACTGATATTACTTAAATCACCCTTATTAAACCTTCGCACTCAGCCAAGAATTAGAGTTTAATGTTTTTTGGCCATAGTGATTGTTTCAACTTCTTATTAAGTTCTTTAAGGAACTCCCTGAGTTCAGTTTCGCTTTGTGTTAGTCTGACTGTACAATTTTGTTTGTAGATATCATCCTTATAATGAGTTTTCAATAGAAGCGCCATATTTTTTCCGCACTTTTGACATTTCTCTTCAGTAAGGTTTGTCATTTCATCATGGAAAGATATATAGTACAATCCAACAACGAGTCAAAATTATTAAAGTTCACTACCGACATTCCGAATAAGTTGCCTCAACTTTAAGAGCGCTACGTCCAATTTATGGACGTCATTATCGTTCTATCAAATCAACAATTGAGCGTCTAGTGGAAAAATTTTTATCTACAGGAAGGGACAAAATGTTCCCGTGCCAGTGATATTTCTGCCGCTAGCGAATTAATTGGGAAAGACCCAAAGGGATCCCTCATACGTCATCGTAAGCATTGGGCATCTCTGTGACGTGTGTGGCGAATTTTGCGAAAAGATCTTGGCTTACGTCCTTACAAGAAAAAATTGATGAAAGAAGTGAAGCCGCTTGATCACCAGAATCGTCGTATGTCCGTGAATTCGTCTGAGCGACAACTTCAAAATGATCCTGATTTTCATCAAAAAATCATCTTCAGGAATTAGACTCATTTCTGGCTGAATGGCTTCGTCAATAAGCAAAATATGCGTTATTAGTCAGGCATCAAACCACACGTACAGGCGTCGCCATTGGCCGTACTTCTTCCATGATTATGTAGACCGGCACGTTACTGTGAATGGGAATCGTAATAACCGAATATTTTTTCCCGAATTGGATGATATGAACTTAGACAATATATGGTTGCAACAAGACGGGGCCACAAGCCACACAATGAATGTCACAATCGATTTATTGAAAACCAACTTTGGTGAACGTGTTATCTCACGAAATGAACCAGTCAATTGGCCGCCTCGGTCGTGCGATTTGACACTATCTGAGGAATTTTAATGTTGTTAATCAATCATATAATGAATATAAGGTCGCAGTAATGAAAGATGTTTTCGTCTGATTATTTCTTGAATCAGAATTTGAACCTTTATTAAAAAAAACCATATACGATAGTTATTCAAAGTATTTCCCCTAACTTTTTCCCATCTTTCTGTCAATACTTTGATTCCATCCCAAAGAACTGCGGCGGTTTGGCAGCCAAGAATGAATCAACCTAGTTTTTCATAGCCATATTCTACTCGTATTGAGGGTGTTCCGCATCGACCGGAACAAATGGTACTAAAAATAGCCAAAACTTGCCCACAAAGAGAAGGAGGTAAAATTCGAAATTTTTCAAAAAGTTTTTAACCGGCCTTACGACATTAAGCCGAGCGTCGTCATGATGGCCAATTACTTCCTCGCTTCTGGTGTCAAACTCCGGCAGTTTTTGGGTAATTGTTCACTTCAATCCGTAAGCTGTTGACAGTAGCGTTCCCCAAGTTTGGTTTTCACTGGTTTTTGAAGCTCATAATACAGCCACGTCCATCTGATCCCACTAAATTCAAGGAACCTTGTTGTCATAGTTATTCGGCTTTGATTTGTAGGTAGGCTAGGTTCCATTTATGATTTCTTGTGTTTTGGGTTGGCGAAAGTATTCCATTTTTCATCACCAGCCACAATTCGAGGCAAAATCACCACTTCTAAGTCATGAAAATCACTTTTAGCCCGAAATGAGTTAAGTGCAAGTGCAGTACCAAAATTCGATGAAAGTCTAAATTAACTACTGTTAAATATTGTTCAATTGCGCAGATTGTGAGCATATTCCTTTTCTTCGGTGCAACCATTTCTACTGCCAATAAGCAATCAATCCTCAATGAACAATGGACCATAATCACAAAAGGCATCAGATCTTTCAATAGTTTTTTAACTTAATTCTCGAAATACAAATAAGAAGCAATGATATTTAAATTCATCGCCTTCCTTCTATTAAAATATTATGTTCTTTCATGATATTCATAATAAACATAACTTAATAAAGTAATAATTTTGTAGTTTGCACTTAACCTCTTCCCTTGCACTTAAAACGTAATGGCACAGCATTAAATGCAACTAAAAGGCATTCTTTATAATTAAGTTTTCTCTGAGAGTAAGTGCAACTAAGGAATATTATTATTTTGCTAAGAAAATGTAGTTTTCGTTGAGCATTTTTATTTCCGCATCTTTTCAAATTGTTTATACAAAATTCAGCAAATCATCTTGTAAAAAGCAAAAATGCTCCCCACCACCAACACCCCTGCCGCCTTGACCATTTCGCACAACTCCTCATTCATCGCTCAAAGGATGGGCATTGCTTAAATGGAGCTTATTAAATAGATTTGTATACTTTTAATTTGAATTCGCAACAACCCTGAGCGACGGCAGCGAGCGTATCCTCTCTATTATACCTTACCGCTGCCTCACCCACTCCACGCGCATGGAAAGGACCATTATTGCTTTGGACAGCTATAAGTCAGAGCAAAAATAACATTTTCGGCGGCCGGCAAAGAGTGGCTCAGACAGTTAAATAAGAAAAGAAACGTAGTTGCAATTTAAACCCTTTTCTTACAAATGATTCACAACAAAAACAACAGCAACAAAAGCAGCTACTCACAGCTCGGACGTTTTTTATTCTTGAGAAATTGTTGAAAATGGGCGAAAAGATAAATTTCACGCTGCCGGCAAAGGAGTTGGTAATAAGAAAAACTGCGCTGTAATACAAGAAGTCTGCCTCATTCGTCTTAGAACTGCAAAAATAAAATTAATAACCGAATTTCTTTCTGAGTGCAGAGCTGAAACACTCAAAGGGTGGCCCTGCATTTATGCGTATGGCCCATTTCCCCCGCGGGGCTAGGTTGAGAATTGGCTTTTACGTCTTACGCTGAACATACAGTCTTTACTCTTTTAACCAGCGTACGAGTAAGGAGTATAACGGTACTGATAAATGACTTTTGGCTATAAATGCGAAGATGACGGGTGATCCAAGTAGTGACACTTTTTTCAATAGCCTTTTCTTGACAGATCACGCGTGAGTCGTCTCAAGATGCCACGTTATTTGTGTATAGTATTGTTTTACAAATCGTTCAACTTTACGACGAAAATTCACGTTCTACAAAGAATTTGTTTCGAGCGCTTCGGTCAACATAATCGGCCTACTGAGCGTACTATTCGTAACACCATAACCCATCTTGAGACCCAGTTTCTTTATTGGATAATATTTTACCGAATAGACTACCTCCAGCAGGCAATGTTGAAAATATGGCAGCCGTAGCTGAGAGTGTAAGCCAAGACCGCGGAGAGTCGATTTCGCGGCGTTCGCAGAAGTTCGCACTGGCGTATGGAACTATTTGTCGCATTTTACGTCGAGATCTAAAATTGAAAACGTACCAGAGACAGCTTATTAAACTTCCTAAGCGACATAGCTTTGCTCGATGGACTCTTGAAAAGTTCCAAAAAGATCCAAAGTTTTCGAGCCTAATTTTGTTCAGCGATGAGGACCATTTCTGGCTCAATGAGTATGTAAACAAGCAAAATTCAGCCTTTTGGGACGAAGAATAACCTGAAGAGATTCAAGATTTGCCATTTATACCATGATAACCAACTATTTGATGTCTGAAAAAGTTATTGATCTCTGCGACATTTGGTTTCAACAAGGCGGCGCTACTTCCCACACGTCGCATCAGTCAATAGATTTATTGAGAGAACACTTCGAGATAACAGATAATTTCACGTTTTGGGAATCACACTTTATTTGGGAATGAATATGTTGCCTTTATTGTAGTCTTCCAAGTTCCCATTTTTTTCTATTTTCTATTTTTTACTATTGCGAGTCTCCATAAAGAAAGATGTATTTATACATATACCTCTCAAAGCATCAAGCGTTAGTTAGTAATCTCTTGATATTTTCAACCTATTTTTTACCAATCGGGGCTGCAATGGCTCTTACCTAGCAACGGTAAAGATATTTAACAAAGAACTGTTAGATGTTCGGATTTTTTCTTGCATCAAAGTTAACATTACTTAAACCACTGACCGCAGAAGTAGTTGAACAAATATTTCGGATTTCTAAAAATTTCTAGCTTTGAAGTGTTATTTTCACACGAAACCAGAGCTACCTTAGCTATTTTTTAAGAACAAGACACACAAGTGTCTGAATTGGCACACATTTTTCTTCGGAACTTTTACGGCGCTCGGCCGAAATCTTACTCCTTTCACCGAAGATCTGACATTTGCTGAAATGAGAATAGACAGAGGATATCTAAGTGGCCACAGGCAAAGAAACCACAGAGGTAATAAAGTTAGAGTAGGGCCAAAGAGACAGTTCGCGGCCATCCAAAAGGCAGTGGAGAAACAGCAAAGACGCCACAGGATAAACACAGGATGTAAAACACAAAGAACTACAAAAAGTGAAATAAAAAGTGAAACAAAAAGGCGGCAAATCAAATTTAAATAAAATGAAAACAATTTTCCAAATTAAAGAACAACAAATAACAGCCTCAGCAACGGCACACCAACACACGGCGCCGCAGCGCTGCGAGGTAGGCAAGACTTTTTTCCCACACTCATAAATAATAATAATTGTCAGGAGCCGTGCTCTCGGAGGACTAGCGCCATGCGCTTCTAAACGCTATGAATTCGCAATGCGCTCTAAAAGCATTAGTGATCGAAGGAAAATTATTTTATTAACAACAACATCGATTGCACCGATTGACAGTGATAGTGAAGAAGGCGAGTAAAAAACACGAGGCTGGGCGATGGTGGTGGTGGCACGCCGCCTGAGCAGCAACCGGAAAGTGACAGCGTTGCAATTTGCGATGCGCTTCAATATCTTTTTTATGGATATCTGTGGAATTGTTTTTATTTTGCGCCGTAGATAACGGTCACACGCGCAACAACAACAACGGCGGCGCTGCGCATTCATCGATATTTTCGCAATTACAACCATATCGAATTTCGGCACAAAAGTGAGCGCATTAGGCAACCGACCACCCTCCAAGAGGCACACGCACGCACACACACACACACACATGCACGTACTCACTTAAGTATTTAGCGCGCTCTAATAGTTTGGACATGCTTGCGAATCCGACGCTATCGACAAGCAATTCAATATTGTTGTCTTGTTGTTGCACATAAATTGGGTACAAATCAAAACATCGCTTTTTACCCTCGCCGAAATCGGTGACCTCCGATACGCAATTGACCCGTTACGCGTTCTCGCACTGCCGTGTCACGCGCCGCCGACTCGTACCTTAATCCCTGTCTGCTTGACACTCCGTCGGCTTCCGTTCGCCAGGCATCGCTTTCGCCTTCGTCGCGTCTCATCTATCCGCTTCTTTTCTTTCTTTTTCGCTTTTGCACGTGGCCATTCTTCGGTATTATTTACGATGACAAGCGTTATGACAACAAATTTCAATCGTTCTACTATTCCGTTAATTGCAAAATTTCCGTTGATATTCATTTGTGATAAGCGTAGAGCAATCGCCTGTCGATCGAACTTCGTGATGCATCGCAGCTTCCGTTGAGCATTCACGGAGTGTGTTAGAGCCGAGCGCTCATATTTACCACCGTGCACCAATTACGTATGTGCCTGTAATGTAATGAGAGAGCGGAAGTGTATTAACTAGTGTTGCTGTTTACTAGAACTACTAATGGAAATTGGTTTGGAAGAGTGTTACCAAATTAGTTTGGCTGTGTGGAATAAAATATTTCGAAAATAATAAAAACAGCAATGGTATTGAAAGAGCCTTTTCAACTTCTACTACAATACGTGGAACTAGCAGACCACGGTTTTTCTAACTAATGACCTTCTTAACGGCTTACGTGATTATAGCCGAGTTTACAACAGCACACCAGTCGTTTTTTTTGCTGCTTGGCACCAATTGGAGATTCCAAGCAAAGCCAGGTCTTTTTCCAGCTGGTCCTTCCGAAGAAGTGGGGTCTTTCTCTTCCACTGCTTCATCCGGCGGAAACTGCGTCGACTACTCTCCCGTCCATTCGGACGACATGACCTTGCCAGCGTAGCCGCTATTTTAATTCGCTGAACTATGTCAATGTCGTTGAATGCAATATTCGCCATTGCCAAAGCGCAAAGGACCAGCAATCTTCCGCAGAGCCTTCCTCTTGGAAACTCGTAACGTCGATTCTTCAGATGTTGTCATCGTTCAAGCCTTTCCACCATATAGCAGGATGGGAATAATTAGTGACTTATAGATATTGGTCTTTGTTCTTCGAGAGAGTACTTCACTTCTCAACGACTTCGCAGTCTCGACTATCAACAGCCTAGTCATGAAAGCGACGAGTGTTTGTACAAGGTTCGTCTGGAAAGTAATAGGACTGAGTCGATTTAAAAAAATGTATTGATCGTTACAATTCTTTAAATACTTTCAAAATAGGCTTCTTCTGCGTTGATGCAGCGCTGCCAGTACGATTTCCAAGCATTGAAGGCGTCGCGGAATAGCTTTGAGAGCCGAAGTGCTTGCTCATTGAATCCTCTTTCATCGGCTTTTTCAGGCAAGGAAACAGAAAAGTCCACGGGGGCCAGATCTGGGCTGCAGGGCGGCTGCGGAAGCGTTGGGATGCCGGTCTTGGTCAGGTAGATGTTCAGGGGTTGCAACTTCCTTCCTTAAGGACTTCCACGTAAAACTTGCCGGTAACGGTTTGTATAGGAGGAGCATATTCATGGTGGACGATGCCTTTGATGTGAGAAAAGACAATGAACATCGTTTTCACTTTGGATCAGCAGCGACCTCTTCCCGGCCCTCCAAAAAGGCCTGGCGCCACCGAAACACATCACTTCTTGGTAAGTCTGCTTGATCGTTTTCGGCTTGCACCACTCACAGAAACACGTCGCGCGAAAATTTTTGTCCTGACTCTTCAGGTGCTCGGAGACAACTGACCAGCCGCTCATTCGCTAGCTAGAAACGCCCTCTACCGAATCCAGTCGGTGCGCGCACCCTCCGAGGTACAGTCACGGCGAAGGAAAATCAGTCCTATTTCTTTCCGGACAAAATCTGTATTATATGAATGATAGAACAAAATGTATAACGAAGCAACGCTTGGGCAGTATCCACTAAAATATAAAAATCAAATAATGTCTTCCCGGAGAAAAATTTCTCTTTTTTTCTTAAAAACTGTTTCTCCATAAACTATCAACAAATTGAGTGGCGGCGCTGCTCTCCTATAAGCTCAGGGAGTCTTAACGTGCTCTCGCTTAATTGAACTCATTGAAACAGCTGCCAAAGTGTCAATTTACCATTAGAGAAGGAAATAATAATATAAAAGCCCATGCGTAAGTTAAACAGGTAGACCTCTAGAGAATTCCCGACGCCTACAATTGCATACTTTTCAGCTGCAAACACTATAACACCCTGTGTCTTCACGCATACATCCCAGTGGGCTCTCTGCTCGAGCCAATAATGAGATTCATTACGTATACTCTTTGATTGACTAATAAAATGCAACGTGACTCGTTTGTGAATTCCATCCAAGAAGGCAGCGAAGAAATTTACACGAAATTCACGCCCGTGTCGAAGGTAAAACTCGACCACTTTGGTATGCGTTTGAGTTTGTGTGCCCGTTTCCTTCTATTTGCTATTCACTTATTCTTAGTTTATTCGCCGTACAATATGCCTACCTTTTGCGTTGCTAATTTACACGTTAAGTTGCATGTCATATGTGACACTGGGCCATAAGCTCTACTTTCTGCCTACGGGTATGCTACATTTTAAGGGCAAAATGCGCACGTTTGTATTGTTTTGATTAGCAATGCGACAGATGTCTTGAAGAGCCAGGATAGACCATATGGCTAGGTAAATAATGGGAAGAGAAAGAGGAAACATAAAGACAGAGTAGTTTAAAAAGAAAACTTGGTAAATTTTTAAGTTCGCAAATTCAATTTTATGCGTAAATGGTCGACCTAATTTTTACGATGACAATTTTCACTAAAATTTGTTTCTCGGAAAATTTTTTACCTCCAAAGTTGAAGGTTTAACTTGCATCCTTGTAAGAAAAGTCATTTTTAGCAAAGGTGAAGGTAAGAAAAATTCCTTCAAGATGCATAGGCAGTACGTGGCCAGGAACGTAGAGAACCTTGACTTGGAATTTTCACTTGTTATCTCCTGTTATCAAAGTCGTCGCAGTCGCGATTTGGCTCCCATGGCTCTGCTGACAGTCATAACTTCGAAGTCGTAGATAATTTCATCTATTTTGGAACCAACATTACACCAATAACAACGTAAGCCAAAACCTAACACAGAATCACTCTTGTCAGCAGATGCTACTTCGTTCTGAGTAGGCGACTGAGAAGTAAAGTCCTCTCTCGACGAACAAAGACCAAACTCTACAAGTCACTCATCATCCCTGACCTACATATATGGTGCAGAGGCATGGCCAATGACAACATCTGATCAGTCGACGTTACGAGTTTTCGAGAGAAAGGTTTTGCGAAATATTTATGGTTCATTGCGCATTGGGAACGGCGAATGCCGCCATCGATGGAACGATGAGCTATACGAGGTCGACATTGACGTTACCTCCAATCCAGCTTTGAGAGTATTCGACGCAGTATCCACCAGGAGAAGAGAAGAGGAAGACGTCCACTTCGTTGGAAAGACCAAGTGGAGAAGGACCTGTCTACTGTTGCAATCTCCAATTGGCACCAAACAGCGAAAAGGAAGAACGACTTGGGCACTGTTGTAAACTCGGCTATAAGCGGTGTCTACACCAATAAAGAAGAAGAGCTTAAACAAAATGCTTTTACTCACCTATCTCCCGTCAACAACCATTCTCCCAATAAAATCAAGACAATTTCCGGCAAAACTATGCGTCTTGTAGAAAACAGTCATATTACAATATTGTAGGGAATAAAAAGATATATAACTCTCGGATATATATTTTTTTTAACATAACCTCAAAATTTATGTGAAAAATTCAAATAACCACGCTTCGGACTTTTATTTTCATTTTTAAGAATTAAACATCTTTTTCACAAATTTGGTCAGAATTACCTTTTTATGTCCAAAATCAAGCTGGTCTTTAAACAAGTAGTACCCTATTGGTCCAATTTTCAACAAAACTTTGGTTTATTAAAATGTGAACACCTTCAAAAGCATGACCACTTCATCTTGGGACTGGAAAACCAACAAAAATATATTTTTAAAGTTAATTTTTCTGAAATAAATTTTCGTCACTTTAGCAAATTTACCTTCACATTTCCGCAGAGTTCTTCAATGTGCTAACACATGCTCGCAAATATGAGTTTATTTCTATTCTCCCGCTGGGCTTGCGGTCATATACACCCAGGAATAGTCGAGAAAGGTCCGACTGTAGTGAAATGAAGAATAATAATAATAATAAACTCGCACACACACACACCCACAGTAGCATTTTAATAAATACCTTTCAGCAGGCACACACACTGCAACGCCGGCGACACCTCAGGGTTGTCTGCAACCAATTCACACACCCACACACACACACATAATAATAATAATGAAGCATACAAACAGGCGGCGCCAGCTAACAATTTGCGAAAAGGTATTGTCACTAAGGGTATGCTCCCAACCACACATACATTACAGGCACACACACACACGCACATGCATACATAAACAACTGGATGTGTGGGTGTAACTGCTCATATGCGTATTTACATTTACTTTCTACTTTTGTGCCGCACAATAGTGTTCATTTCATAGTTATGTGTAAGCGCTTTTTCACCCCGCCACTCTCTTCCGCCGCCGCCGCTTCATGGCTTGGCCCGCCAACTGTGTTCTTTATGTAAGCGTCGGCTGACCACTTCAAGTTTATTCATCTCGTCTTTGGCTTGCCTCACACATGCGTTCTCGCAGCGCCAGCATCTTAGCCACTCCACACACACATACACCGAGGACCGCCAAGATGGTAAACCGAAATCGTCCCGGCATGTGAACACCTTTTCTCGGTTATGAAATTCATAATTTGATCCGAGGGTAAATACATTTTATTATGATTTTTATGCTCGCATCAACTTGAATGTGGATGTGTGCGTCGAATACTTGTGTATGTGTGGGTGTGTGCGGCTAAATGCTCGAGTAAGCAAAATTCAGTCAACCTGGGCGCAGGTTGTGTCCTTTTGTTAAGTGGACAATCGCACGAGGGCCACGAATGGACAGATCAAGTGGCCTTCATGCACATCTTCGACCAAACCCCTACCCCCTCCCGGGGCATTGACAGTCAGTCAACGTCGCTGTTGTGGCCCAGGAATTGTCTTTGCTTGGGCTTATTTTTCGAAATTTATGCAAACACATACAAGAGAGGGGGAGTATGTGTGTGTGTGGGCTTCTCAACCGTTTAGGTAAGTGCCTTTTGTATATTTGCGTTTAATATTTTGCACATAAACATATTTTTATTTATTTAGGACATTACTAGCATACACGAACACACGAGCATTTACGGCGGCAGCCACATCAGCATAACAATCGGCCGCAAGCTGTCCGAGCACTATGGGCTGCAGCATTCTCGCAGGAAAATAGGAAAATATGCCAAGTGCCGCAGATAAACGCCGCAAAGTGGCTGCCGGCTAAGAGGCCTAGCTTGGGGACGATGCGAACAGCTGCAGTTTATGTTCGGTAGGTAATCTTCGGTAACTTCGGTAATGGAGTTCAATAATTTTTATTAGGCATCCGACGAGGGCAGTTTTGGGGGCGGAGGGGTATTAAATGAATTTGGGTGAAAAGAGGTAATATGTGGCTAAGCTGTTGTGACATATTTCAAGGTAAATTGCTTAGCCTATTTTAACAAAGGTATTTTCATGAGCTCCGCAAGTGAACCCAAGCAAAATAAAGATTTTATAGTAACATAACAATTTTATCATATTCATCTATAAAAACATATTCGGCGAAATTTTTATTGAAATTATTGTGATAAATTAAAAATTTGTTGGCGGCTCTTGCTTGTTGGAAATTTGTGATTTCTTCTCAGAAACAAATAAATATTAAATAAAGAAAATTATAACCTTCTTAGGAATATTGAAAATATTTCTGTTCAATAAAAAATTTAAGTATTTTGAACTAAGCGTACAATATAAAAAATATAGATGTAGTTACGATTAAACTTTTAATGGGTTAGGTTTGGTACTTGGGGATGACTAAGCAACGAAAATCACGGGGAAAAATATTTGTACATTTTTGTTTTATGTTACTATAAACTATTAAAAATCCTCATACCTTATACGAGTATATGTACGAGGTACGACAATTAAGTAATGAGACTGATTCCATAAAAACCGTATATTTGAAACTTATTCTACAACTCTGTTATCCCCTTCAAAGTAGCCCCTTGGGCAGCTATACAGCGATCCCAGCGCGTTTTCCATGCTTCGTAACATTTCTGGAACGCTTCGACTGCGATTTTGTTTTAGGAAACAAAAAAGTCACAGGGTAACATGTCGGGCGAATATGACGGCTGTTGCAACACGGCGATCCCTATAGAGGCCAAATACTGGGACACGCTGAGGACGGTGTGGCACGGCGCGTTGTCGTGCTGAAGGATCCAGTTACGAGCGATGTCTGGGCGCACCCTGTTGACTCGTTTTCGCAATCTTTCGAGTACTTGGCAATAGTAGACTTGATTCACAGTTTTCCCCGGTGAAACGAATTCTTTGTGGACGATTCCATGGCTATCAAAAAAGGCAATAATCATTGCTTTCACCTTCGACTTGCTTATGCGAGTTTTTTTTGGGCGGGGGGCGCGCGGAGACAACCATTATAAGCTTTGGCGTTTGGTTTCCGGGTCGTATTGGAAAAACCAATTCTCACCGCCTGTAATAACTCGACCAAGCAGCGTGGGATCGTTTTCCACTACTTCCAAACAGTCTTCTGCGACGGTCTCTTGATTTCGTTTTTCCATTTTCGTGATGAGCACTACAAACACACGTCTACCCAACTTGACGCAGCAGGCGAACTAAACAAGCTAGAGCGATGGTACATATATCAATAGAGAGGGGAGGGATGCCAAAAACAGAGAAAGGGAATTTCAAGGTCACAGGTTCACCACAAACGCGGCAATAAAATTAGTCTCATTACTTATTTGTCAAACCTCGTAAGTGACCTGCGCCTATCACACAGTCTTGAGGAGACTAACTACGAGAATCAATTTCAATTTTAATTTTAAGAAACAGACCAAAGGATATTTTATTAGCACTACGGATTTTTGTCCACATATTTTATGTATTAAGCTTTAGAGAAATTGAGTCAATTGAACGAAATATCCGCATTGAAACATCAATGAAGACTTCGAACTACCATTCGGAAAATTACTGATAGAGTTGGCTTCAGCAAGTCTTCCATCGGAGAATTTCTAAAAAAATTTCGATGAAATCAGGTCTTTTAAGAGAAAAACTGGCTCTGGAGCAAAGACAAGTTCTAGAGAAGATCGAGTTATAGAACGCATCAGCTTGAGGGATCGCTTCAAAACTGCTGAGGACATTAAAGTTGAGTTATTTGAAGATGTTGGTATGGAAGTTAGCGCAATAACTGTTCTTCGAAGGCTTCAAGAGGGTGGTTTGAACGCTCACCGGGCCGCCAAAAAACACTTTTAACTTCAAAAATGCGTCAAAACCATTCACGACGGGCAAAAGAACATCAAAATTGGACTCAACTTGATTGGGGAAATGTAATCTTTTCAGATGAGTCCAAATGTAACCTTTTCTACAGCGATGGTATGTCGTATTTCTCGCAATATGTTTCTCATGAACTACTAAATCTACAACAATATGTTATTAATATAACAGGGTAAAATCTTGTAATAATTCCTTGTGACAAAAAATTGTCCAAATCCAAACAGAACTGTTCGAACCGCTAGGTAACGAATATGTGGACCCCAAGAATCTATAGTTGACTTTGGCCGAAAATATCGGTCAATGTGTAAGATATACAACTGATATTCAGATAAAATGCTTCCCTGACAAAAGTTACTCTGTGTATGAAAAATTGGTTGAATCGGATTATTACTTTCCTGAGCCCCCATATACCCAATATAAAGATCTTCGAACTTCCAGGTGACTTTATTCTGGATATATCTGCCAATATTTGAGTTATCTCAACGCAAATTTCAGGGAGTGTTTTACTCATAACAGTGTATCTTTGCTAAAATAGATATAACTGGGCGAAAACTTGACCTAACCCCCGGGGTTGTATATGAGGTACCTTAATGAAACCCAACGAACATTTTTTTAGTAGGTGATGTGATAATAGTGAATAGATAAAAAGGGGTCCATGCTACCTGCTACCATAACTCCCATGTATTACGTAACGTCACCAAAAAAGCAAAAAAACGTAACATCACTTTCAATGAGGCTAAGGAAAAGATATAATAGAAATCGATCATATTGAAACAAAATATGAGTTTTGGTTATAAATATTGGTTATATCTGAGAGCGGAAGCTGAAAATTTAATGCTACATTATGTAATGGGATTTAGTGAATCGTAATCAAAAGAAAACTCATGTTCAATTTATTTATTTTTATTATTATTTTTTTTTTTTTGATGATACGTTGTTTTGCATTTTAGATGAAAATATTATGTTGTCAAAAAAGTCTTGCGGTATTATCGCTAGTTGGCGCTGAAAGCGCGTAGTTCTAGTTTTATTCGTCGCATCGGGTCATGCTATACCTTTTTGGGAAGCTCATTTCACGCGCTAACACGTGTTTGACTGATTGTCGTTTTAAGTCGTTCGTGAGTTATAGCGTCGCAAACATGGAGCAAAATAAAGAGAAAATACGGCATTTTTACAGTACTACTAGGATAAAGGCAAAAATGCATATCAAGCCGCCAATAAAATTTGTGCAGTTTATGGACCCGATACAGTTTCCATTTCCACCGCACAACGATGGTTTCAACGTTCTCGTTCTGGTGTAGAGGTGGTCGAAGATGCGCCACGCTCGGGAAGGCCTGTCGTGGAAAATTGCGATAAAATCGCTGAATTGGTCGAAAGAGACCGGCATAGTAGTCATCAAACCGTTATAAAGCATTTTAAGAAGCTTGGAGTCACTAAGAAGCTCGATGTATGGGTGCCACACGAATTGATTCAATAAAAATACCGCAAGACTTTTTTGACAACCCAGTATGTATAATGATTCTCGTTTGTCTAACAAATCTTAAGCCGAATTTGTCGTTCAGTGTATGAGTTATATAGAGTATATGTATAAATAGAATTGCTTAGATTCCGATCCTCTAGATGACGTGTTACATCTTAAAGTTTTCTTGCAAGTTACAAGAGTATAATATGTTCGGTTGCACCCGAACTCAGCTCTTCCTTTCTTGTATCTATTAATGTTACTAATTTTTCATTAAATAAGATCTGCACTTAAAAAAAGCATTTCCTTGGTTTAAGTGTGTTTTTATAGGTAAGTTACATGAAAGCAAAATAAAAATTATTATATCAACTCTTTGAAAATCCAAATTCAAATCAATAGAGTACTTATTAAACACACATAGATACACAAATATACACAATTATTTCCAACAACTACTGAATATGCTAGTAACGGTAGATTTAATAAAATTTATATTTTGTTGAGCACAAGCAAGAGAGCAAGTAAATTTAGTAGGCGTTAAATAGTTCATATTTCATTTCGTCGCGCTGCTTTCTGCCAGCCGCAAATGGTGGCAACAATTTACACAGCGAAGTGACGACAGCAACGAACGACGAGCGGCCAAGGCACAAAGCTCGAGTAGAGCATTTATGAAAATATAATTATATGCATTTATATTTATATAAATATGTATACTTAGTTTATGTGAATAGCGTTAGTATGTTTGTATGGCTGAGGCAGCTGTTGCACTTTGGGGATGCAAAAATGGTGCTGTGTGACGCAGACGAATCTCAAACAATTAATAAAATCTGCTGAATGAAATCTTCGCGCATTTGAAGAAATAGAATTAATATTTTAAGAAATTTGCCAAAAAGGAGAAGAGCAAATTCGATTGGAAAGCAGGTGCTTAGTACATTTTATAAATTTTTAATTTTATTCTTTTTCACGGAAAATGTATGGATGTTAAGCAAAGTAATAATAATATCTTTCTTAAAGCATATGCTAATCAAATAAACACTGTGCATGGAACCTTTATGAATATCAAGTTCTTTCCGAGCGATATCAAGCGGCGCTGCTGAAGTTCTGGCTATTCTGCCGCCCATTGACATCCATGAAGACGAATTCGCGCAATTGGACCAGCAATCAGAGCCCTCTGTAAGCGCAAGAAAAGAGAAAAGAACCAAACGTATCACACTGGAGCAGCACCTCAACCAAAGGACGGTGGACCCACAGCCTAATCCTGGACATCTATTAGTGGACAGAAAGACAACATGGGACCTGGACTTCCACCCAACTCAATTACTGAGTAGATATGGATGTTTTTGAAGCTCTCTGTTTCGATTCCATCAGGACCTTACACAATGCATAGACTTTAAGAACATATGCTTTCTATTCGCTCGTTTTTCAAATGTAAGGAAAAAGTTAAAAACTTCACTTGGCGGTAGTTTTTCGGTGAAACTTTCACAACACTCATGTGTCAGTCCTCTAGTAAATGGAAAGCTATCGGCGAAGCCTCTGCTCTAATTATGAGGTATGAGTTGGGAGTAGGTTAGGGTTAAGGGATTAAAGCTCCGCCCTCTGGTTTTTAGTGCTTCTTCTTCTAACAAGCGAAACCAAAACTATATACGCATCGTATTAATTTTTTAAATCCATATGTAACTTCTATGTACATACCATAAACATTTTTAGAACATTTATTTCGCAAACATTCGAGTGTGGTAATAATAGAGCACTCATCTAAGCCTCAGATGTTGAACGTGCCCACCCGCTATAATATCCTTTATTTACATACCTTGATATGCGATTCGAAAGCAAATAAAAATTGTATTTTACAGCAATCGCTTCACGAAACTGCCCGTCTCTCATTACAAAATATTGACTTTTCAACTAGAAAACAGAACAATAAAATTGAGCAATAAACATTAATGATTCAACACACATATGCAACATTTATGCGCGCATCTTACACTATTTACCCGCTCTGGAAGCCATCAGCTGAGTGGCCCCGGCAGCATCTGGCAATGGCCAAACTGGACCTCTCCGCCTTCGCTCCGGCGACTGCTGCGGCCGTGAGTCCTAGTTAAAAATCTACTTAAATTACTCTTGACATTTACGACACAAATAAAAACACTACTTTTTATGTTATTTCACTGACAAAGACGTCGGCGGCATTTTATAACTTCCACCATTAACATTTGCAAATGGCGTTCAACTCCCCCCCAGTTTCTTCTCCACGCAGATAGTTATACGTTTGTGGCATGTGTGTGGTTGTGTGGTGCGCGCAACCCCTTCAAGGGGCATTCAGTTGTCAATGAACCGCAATGATGTCCAGGCACACACTACGCTGAGGAGCCTCGTGTGTTGTTGCTTTTGTTTTTGGAATATTGAGGCAGATATCGATACGCGCCGCGAACTGATTGATTTGAAATTGTTTCTTGGTATGAGTGTATTTGCTGTTCAAAAATTCACTCGCACTTGGTCATTAAAAAATACCGTTATTCCACTGTTTTATTAGCAGGGGGTGCTTGTTTACTCTCATACATACATACATACATATAAACTAGCAAACAAATGTGGAAACTCTAGATACTTTATGTGTGGCATGTAAATGAAATGCTTAGCGAACACAAAACATGTGATACCCAAGCACCAACTCAAGTGTAACCATAAAAATTACTCTGTATATCCTCAAAATGGACTTAGCGCTTGGCTAGAGCAGCCCAGTAGGAAATTCAGCGAATGGAACCTACTAGGCGGCAAATTTATTTCTAGTAATAAGTCATTTGGGTTTTGAAAATCATTTGCTAGCTGAATTGGAAAACATATGAGATCGTCGACGGAATTTTAACCAGATCCACGGACTTTTAAGTGAACTTCATTATTAATACCATTTTTGGTATTTTGGAAGAAGGAGTAACGGCAAGGCTTTCAAACTTTGTTATAAAAACGGTCTTCTTCTGTTTTTTAAAGGGCGACCTATTTATTTGATTCCTTGACGGGCGGTCCAAACTTGCTTCATTCTGGGAGCGGGAATGCAAAGTAAAGTGATTGACTTGGAAAGTACGAGTATGATCTTCATCTCTGTTTAGTTCAAGTTTTCACATACATTGGCTCCTCTGAGTAGCTTTTTCGACGTCCACCGAGTAGAAGTAGTAATGTACAGCACTATTCAATCCCCGGTACATCAAATTTTGGCTAGTGTAGGGATTAATCGATAGAGAGGACAAGTACCGAGACGAATATAGTAACTGACGCCCAGAGGGTCGTGAAATTATGTAGAGAACACTTCTCCAGCCTGCTGAATGGTGGTGAAAGCATTAAACCAGGAGATGGTGAACCCGATTCCCCAATCGATGACGATTGAGCGGACGTTCCATTGCCTGAATAGCAACTACTCCTCTGAAGAACAGCGAAGCAGATGAGGGAGCTATTCAAATTGGAAGATTTATGGTTCTTTGCGCATTGGCAACGGCGAATACCGCAGTCGATGAAACGTTAAGCTGTACGACAACATTGACATACTTGTTCAGAGACAGCGACTACGCTGGCTAGGTCATGTCGTTTGAATGGATGAAAAGGTTCCAGCTCTGAGAGTACTCGAAGCTGTATCCGCCGGGGGAAGCAGAGGAAGAGGAAACTCCGTTGGAAAGACCAGTTGGAGAAGAACCTGGCTACAATTGGAAAATTCAGTTGGAAGAAGAAGAAGAAAGTGTTGGACACTGTACAAAAACCAAATATGAAATATTTCAAACGAAGGATGGATAACAATTGCATCCCTGTTGTTAAATGTTCAATAGTTACTTAGAGCTCTCTCTCGACAGACTAAACTCTATATAAGTAGTTCATTGTCCCCGTGAATCTGTCAGAATCGTGAACGATGTCAAAAAATAATGATCTGAAGCTTAAAGGCTTTGACGGAAAAGTCCTTCAAAAGACTTATGTTGCTTTATATGGGCTTCCAGGGAATCTATTGGCTTGGTCATGTTGTATGGATGGACGATGTTAGTACAGATAAAGATATTCGATTCAAGCGGCGGTGGTAAAAGTGATAGAGCGGTGTCAGGGCAGTAACCAAGTGGAAGAAGCAGAAACAAAACCTGATGTACAAGACTGAAGTGGGCACGCGCTTAGCAGAGACGACTAGAAAACACTAATAGGTCAGTCCGAAATCTAATCGCGTTGATAAAACTAATTAAAGAAAAGAAGATAATTAAACAATCGGTAAAAAAAACTCTTCCAACTGTTTCTATAATTTTCCTACCAGGCTTCAAGGTCCTGTGAACTACTTTCAAGCATGCATTTTTAATTAATTGATTTCCGTTTTTATGGCTTCATTAATTATCGACTATTTAGGAGAAAGCAAGCAGATGACAAACGAAATTGTCGACAGCTCAAACCTTCACGCTCGCATTAAGCGCAACGCACACACGCATGTTTTGTGGCATGCAACAAAAATAGCTTTATATCGGCGATTGAAGGTTCGCAGAGTTTAATTTTTATGTGGCCATAGAAAAGAGCAACGTTGGCAGAGATAAAACAACGAATATGTGGCATAAGAAAGTACATTGAGTGTTCATAAAAAGGAGTAAATGCGAGGCCACGCACATACACGCACATTTACTTGAACTAGTGGAGACCGCATTAAGTGAGAATTCTATACAAATTTGAATTATGCATTAGAAAGTATAAAACAGTTTGTTATATCACCGATTCAAGTGCGTTATAAAAGTAAGCACAAACACAAATCTATTAAAATTTTATTAACAAATATTTACATAACTAGACAATTGGGCCACAGTGTTCAAAAGCAACGCGAGGACTGTGAAAATGAGAAAAGGTGCTTATATTGGACCAAAGGGAACAAACTAGTTCTTATGTGGAGTAGTTGCGAACTAGTTTAGTTTTTTAGTAAGGTTTGCATTGCCTAGCTAATGAAAATAGGTTTCGTTGGTAACTACGCTTTTAGTGAAACCTTTTGGTTTGATTGCTTTTCAAGGAGTCGGTTGCAATAACAAAATTATAGGCCTTCTAAAATACCGATAGATGGCGCAAGAATCGAATTATTAATAAGAACCTTAGATGGATCGACTCAGATCAGCTCCAAAACAGAGGTTACCATGGGATCTTTCACTTACTCCTCTGAACCCAACAAAAAACACTCTCTGTCTGATGGTTATCAAAAAAAAACATTAAAAATTCTTATGGATAACAGAAATATCTGTTATTGCTAACTGGTCCAATTGTGCACCACTTAGGACTACAATGCAACGACTACTCCTGCATAAGACTCAGAAAAGCACGCACTCACACAATTACACATAAACTGATGAGTGAGCATGTGGAGAAAGGAAGCGCGCGGCTAACGGTGCATTTAAAGCGCACATACTTGTATTTGTTTCTAATTTGAAACGTTTGTAGACGAGCATTGGCTCACTCATTAAGCATTCAATGGCAGAATTTACGACACAATGCCGCACGCAAGTGGAAAAGTGTCGGAGTGACGTCTGCCGAAATCGAAACGACGCCTGTCATTGCAAAACGGTAATAAAATAATAATCTTTACAGCAAATGTATTTAATATTTTTACAACATTTTCATATCCTTTTTAGTGGCGGCTTGACAAAGATTAAGCGCATCGCCTTAATTACGCGGCGGCCGCCGGCCGAGAGACGCTGCCGCTGCCGCTGTGATTTCGTGATTTCTGCACTCGCTGCCAGCGAACGTATGGAGATTATGGCAGCTGTTTTGTGGCATTTCAATACATTTAATTGCACGCACACACACACATACACACCTAAACAGACATGTAGATATGTATTTACAGCCAAGTGCTCAGCCGAACGCATTTAAAATATGTATCTGTGGAAGTCACAAAATTTTTACGATTATTGATAGCTGGTGCCGCGCTCATAAATTCACTTTTAAATTATTATTCAACCACGCAATTTTACTGCAGAATTAATTCAACGAAAATCTGTGCGTTTATCAATTACATGTGGAGATGGCAACTTTGCATGGAGATAAGTAAGAGTGTGTGCAGCCTTCTAAGTGCAAGACTAAACACAAAGGCCTACTAAAAGAGCCTCGAGTACAGTTAGTTCAGACAAACCAATTAAAACAGGGCATGTTGAGCTGAAATCTCAAAATCTTGTAACTCCTTAAGCGTATTCAAATACACCTCCTCTCACGCATACACATGCACATATACCCTTCTCAATAAATTGTTAACTCAAAACTCGAACTTTTGATCAATTCAAGAGTTGTGCTTAAAATTCAAAATAGTTTCTTAGTTTGAGATTTCTAAATAGAGAATATGGCACAACTTCAGATATGCTTATTTACAAGTATGATTCGGAGGTTAAAGCATCGCCCAGCCGGATCATATACTACTTATAACTAAGGAATGGTTGTCGAGAGGAGGCGAACATTAGGTGTATGACATGGACGTCATCTTAAATACATGTCTTTGATTCAAACTGCTCTTAACTTGCTACTTGTTTCAAGCTTCTTTAAGTTTGGTCTAAAATACAGAGTAAATTTGAATTTAAATAAATCGTCTCACGACTCAACTCGGATGAGTACTTACCACTTTGTTCTACGGGAGATTGAAACTATTATAATGAAATTTTTAGGTATTTACATTTTGTCAATACTCGTATTTTGTTCTTTTTTGGATTCAATCCAGATAACCAATTGGTTTGATCAAATACCCAAAAAAAATATATATTTAGTTTGTTAGGAAAAATATTGCTACAATAGCAGTTCTGGCAATAATAATCAGACAAGATTTGCTACTTAAAGAGTAGTTAAGATTCCGCTGTTTTTTTTTTCTTTTTCTTTCTGGCAAAACTCGAATACCATTATGGTAAAACTTTTTATCTTAATCTTGTGATGCTAATCAAGAATCAAGCCATTATTACATGAGGTCCTGTGAATGGAGCTACTTCTAAGGCCGGCTATGATCCATCGAACATATGAAATAATAATTGGAGAGTGCAGTATCTAGGGAGAGTGAGATAAGACTTCCCATTTAAGCATTTACAGGTGCAGTTTTAC
Organism: Bactrocera zonata; assembly: GCA_037783105.1. Lineage (NCBI taxonomy): Eukaryota > Metazoa > Arthropoda > Insecta > Diptera > Tephritidae > Bactrocera > Bactrocera zonata. The sequence continues at coordinate 186,172 of JBAWJQ010001149.1, read as the reverse complement.
GGGTTTGACAACCTGAGACGGAGCGTTGTCATGTAGCAGAATCACTTTTCCGTGCCTTTTCTGGTATTGAGAATACTTTTGGAGCCGTCTTGACTCAATCGCATTAATTGAAGTCGATAGCGTTACCCATTCATCGTTTCCTTTTGTTCCAACAGCTCATAAAAATTAACACCGGCCTGGTCCCACCAAAGCATAACTTTCGTAGCGAGAATATTCGGCCGAGGCGACGACATTGAAGCATAATCGAGCAGTACCAATGCTGAAGCAAGCTTTTCTTGAGTTTGATATGGACCTTCATAGAGTAACGTCTCCAATTCACCGTTCCTTTGAAGATGTTTGGCCTTTCTTCATGGGGACGATCGTTAGTATCGAAATCACCGTCTTTGAAACAACGAAACCCATCACGGCTCGTTGTTGTTTGCGTCAACTTTTAGAGTACCCGATGTGCTTCAACGTCCGATTCCTTTGACCTTAAACTATATGACACATAAACAAAGTCGCTAATGTTGAAACACTGTTCCTCTTTCAAATTCATAAGTTAAGTTTTTCACGTTTTGGATATATCAAAATCGATCACCACTAACTGATGGAGCCATCTAATGACAAACAGAGGGTTGCGTATTTGAATCTCTAATTTTTTTGAATCCGCTGAAGTGATTATTTTCCACATTAAAGCGATATTTTTCAAAAGGAGTAAAAAATTGTGAGACAATGAACACTAAAATTAAAAAATAGGTATAAAGGTCGAACGTATATTTTCAAATTTTAATAGGACATATCCAATCCCGCTCTTGCAAGCATCATCAACTCTTTCAAGCTAATGGATTGCTTTTAATCAAACTATATGTGACAAAGAAAACATAACTGAATCATCCCAAAAACACATCAAATAGAAAACTCGCTAAAAGAAACTCCGTGATCAGAAGCCTTTCCTTCAAATACCGATTAAGAGAATATCTTTTCCTGGGTATAATATTATATAACATGGTAGGTTTGCTGAGAACATATCTCTGAGGAACATTTGCGATTGCGATGATGCACATGTTCCAAGGATTCACAACAGAATAGCTTAACTTCGACACAACTTCAGTCTGTTCTCAAAACAGTAATAATAATTTTAAATGTTACAGAAAAATAGTGATACAAAAGAAAATAAAATAAACTTAAAAAATTTAAAAATTTTTTGTTTTTAAATACACAGGCATCACAGCAAAATTGTGCTTTTCCCGAACTCCATCCATAGGCTCCGCTTAGGCACCTTTACGATTTTCCGCGCAATTTGCGCTCTTTGCCAATAAAAATTAGAAATTTCAAAGGTAAATAGCGAAATTTCCACAAATTTTTACGCGTTCGCAACGAGAGAAAGTGACGAGCCGTCACAGACCGCCCGGAAGCGCACTCGGTAAGCATGGCGAAATTCACTACTCGTCCTCATGCCTTCGTGCAACTAAACATGTGTGGCATATGTCCGCGCCTCGGCAACTCTGGTCCACTTAGGCAATGCGGCGCGGTGCAACGCGGCATTTAATTTTTACGAGCGATCGTAAATTTGTTTCGCAATGATCGTAAAATAATTTGTGCGTACGCATTCGCCAAATGCGAAACGCGAGCGCTGCTGTCAAATCGGCGATCGCCAAGCGGTGACGCCTGCACTTGCGAGTACGTGAGCAATTGCGCGAACGCGTTGACTGGAATTTGCTTTCGTTTTTTACCGTTACACTAAGTATTATTCTTCGCAATTTCCGTAAGTGCGTAAGCAAATAAGCAGACGCACTAAAGCACTTAACGGTTTTTAGTGAATTTCGATACTTTTATTTTGGCATGTGGTGCAACAGTGTTGCCCACGCCCACACACACACACACCCACACACGAGAGATTTCATTTAAAATTGCATAAATTCAATATCTTTGCGAATTCGGCGAAGTTGCATAAATTTCCTTTCCGCCGAAAATGTTGCAATGCTCAGCGCATTCTCGCCTAATTCATTAGCGCATTTCATAATTCGGCCACCAGCGAAAAGTCACGTAGTGTCCATAACAAACATTAATGCTTGAGTGCGTGTGCGTGTGTGTCTTTGGGTATTTATAAAGTCTGGAATTGTTTCGTGGCAAAATCATTTGCACTTTTATGTGTTTATATTTGCGCCATCAAGTCTACCGCGTCCGCCAATTCGGCTCAGGAATGCAGCACTTCGCTTGCGTCCATCGAAAAACACACATTGAGATGCGTCTACACACACACACACACACACACACTCAGACGAGCAAATATCTTCTCGACTGATATTTGCATTGTGCTGCTTTGGGCTTGGTCTCTATTGTCAGCGCTGTCAACCGCCTAAAGTCGTAAATTCTTGCGTACTCCCTGGACCGAACCCCCGCTCAAGCAATGATTGACAATAATCGTTCATCGATCAATCAATCAGTCATCAATCGTTCCGCCTTCAGTCAACTTTCCTTTTGTTTAATTAGACACTAAATCTGAATGCACCACGTACTTACGAGAATAAACAATGTGAGATGAACTCCGAGTAAACGTCGCAGAGGCGCTGGGGTAGCCAGATGTCGACAGTTTGTTTATATTGCCGTTGAAATTCGTTTCGGTCCAGCACGGAAATTACAAGCAAATATATTCATATGTGATTTGGAATATATTCAAAAATTGCTGGTGGAATGGTAAAGAAAGTCTACAACTCTTCAGCTTCATATCAGAATCGTGGGAACACAGTAAAGATTGTAGAAAAAGGCAGTAATTTAGGAATTTTAGTGGCTGCACTTTTAACCCAAACTTTTATGTATATAGTCCTAGGTTTACATGGAACGAAAATATTATTTGATGCCTCTCTTAAGAGGAGAATATTATCGTAAAGCAGGGATTTTGGAAATATCTGCAACAAATTTCGGCGTGTTGAAGCTATATCTGGTAGAAACAACTTGTACTGGCATAATCAGATGGATATACATATGTATGTTAGATAGAGACAAGAATACTCAAATGAAAACTCTCATATATGGATTTTTTAGGAGCTATTAGAAGGTATGAACCGATTTCGTCCCAAATTAGTTGTGTTACTGTGTTTTATAAAATCTGTAAAATTTTGGAAATGAGAGCTCTTCACGATCTTGCCAAATACTTTTGATGATACTGTCGTGAAAATTCCACAGTCTCCTGGGGTGGATACTAGGAGGTATAAGTTCCCAAACGTGCCTCTCCCCTCTTTCGAAAGATTCACGTCTTCAACCTGTTGATAAGCTGACATACCTATAAGGCTTTCAAGGAGACCAAATATTGAGAGGAGAGTAAAGCAGACAACGACTTATGTTACTGTAGAAGCAGAAGGTGTAGCCTCTCACCAAAGTCTCTGTTTTGCCTCTAAGAAACCGAAGTTAAGCTAATAATATATGGTATATTCATCTTGTGGTTGGCTCTCAAAAAGCCTACACTTGCTAAGAAGCTTGAACGTGTTCAAAGAGCTCCCTTCATTGGCATCTTCGGTACACTACGAGATATATTACGAGAAAAAGCACTTAACGCCATTTTAAATATAACACCAGTGGACATTGCTTAAGGCTCAGGGAAGCCTACTATATGAAGTGGGCCGAAAAAGGACATGCCGTAATGCTATCTTCCTTCAACTGTAATCCTGAGGTCTGTCTATCTGTCTAGATTTAGGCTACCGGACCTCTGCTACGAAGACCAGTCCCTTTCAGGGGGTTGTGCGTTCACTCCAACACCAGGATGGTAACTTTAACGCTGAGTTTGCAAACTATGCGTTCAAAGCTAGTCAAGGACTGTGTATCCTCCTGAAATATTATCAGCCTATGTCGTTGTCAGACTCGCTTAGGTGCCTGGTCATAACGGTATCGCTGTCATCTGCAAAACCGAAGAGCTAGCTAGAGGAGGCCTCGCTAACATCAGAGTTGGATCTCAATTGGAGTCAAACGTTCTAGCACTGAACCAGTGGACCTCGCGTGCGTCTAGTAGGTGTTGATTGATGACCCATTGTCCTAAATTCATCTTGCCGCAATCGTAGGGGTTTTTTACTGGACATTGTTCAATAGACATTCATGCGGCATAGCTAAAAATTTTGACGGAAGAAAGTTGTCAAAGTTGTATGAAGGAGGGGGAAACATTCGGTAGTCTTACCTTCGGGTAACCTGGAGACATATCAGAAACTAAAATTAGCCCTCTGAACAAAGGCTTAAGGCGCTTTGTAGGTTTCGAGGGCCTCATAACCTATTATTTGAAGTTTTAAACACCATAAGAGACCTTCATTCTAATCTGTCCAATTGAAATCCCTGTAGGACCGACTTCTGAACCGAACCTAACAGATGACCATTTCACCAATTAATTATTTTTCATTAAACCAGTTTTGGAATTTGAGTGAAAATCTGTACACTAATATTCCTCAGATTAGTTTCTGCCATCCCTGAGACTCTGATCAAACCACATATACTATTCATATCCAAGGAAATAAATCGCTTTTAGGTTAAATTAATTTCATCAGTAAAGATTTCCGTAATATGAAGCGATTTATATGTCCTATAAGAAAATAACACAGCTCTTTGCCTGAATCTTCACACCGTTGCTCTGTTTAATTTCTATAGAGACTGCCATTAGGATCTTCGCCGATATGGCCACACTGCCTAGTTTGCTCTGTGGCAGTGTGGCGCCTAATTCTTGTAGAATTCAAAAGTGTTTTGTGCCAGAATAAATGCGAACGATGCGCGACGACATGTTGTCTGCATAATTGCGGCGACGGCCTCAGCGCTGTAAGGCTAATTAATTTAGTTTAGACTAGAACTGAAGTTTTGCTTTATTTTCCCGAACTCTTTCGCGACGTGAGTGCGCACTGAGGTGAGCAAACTCTGCGGCCGCAACCTTTGTTGCGAAGTCGTGCTGGCGTCAACCTGATTTTTTCGAGAATTACCAACTCGGATATGTGTGTGTGTATATGTGTATATAGTGTGTGTCTGACTTTTGAGTGCACATATCGCCCATTTTCTTGGCCAAATGATCGAACAGCAGTGACAAGTGCAACAATGTATTCGAAACCGTATCTGAATTAGCAGTCAGCACAACAACAACAAGCGCTCATATCAGCATAGTTGAAGAAATAACGGCAATTTGACCGCAGTGGCACGTTAAAGATTTTTCACATTCGAAAAATTAGCGAAACTATGCAACGTCAGAAGGCGCAACCGTCAATAGCGTGCCACATGCAGCGGCAGTGGAAGGTGAATGGGTGGGGCGAGCGCTGCCAACAGGTAGACGCGCTGTGCAAGCGCAAGCAAATAAAAGTGCCACCGACTTGTCTCAGCCGAATGCATTATTGCACCTCAACGACAGGCATTTCCTCAATTGCCGCTGACGGTGCGCTGCTGAGTTGGCCGAAATGCGGCAATGCCAAGCGAGCGCCGAACTGACAGCCAGCCAGGCAGCCCAAATAGCGCGCGAAAACCGCCAACCGTCGTGGAGCTAAGGTGTGCGCGCCATCAGAAGCGTTGCGTTGCCTCCTGTCGACGCGGCGAGTGGCGGCTTGTCTGCGCGGCCCGAAGGTAGCGCTTGCCAAAATGTCAAGTGTTAGTGTATTTTCAGCCATCACAGTGCTGATGGATGCTCAAGCGCAATAGCTGCCCTGTCTAGCGCTGATTTCGGGTGCATCGAAGGCGCCTGCTTGGCGTCACATTGGCTTTTCGCTGCCCATTTCGGTGTTCAGTGCTTATTTCAGCCGCACAGCAGTTCCCTTAGCGAAGCGCAGACAATTATAATTTCTACAGCGACTCTCTATGCCAATTTACGCCCATCTGCACATCAGGTGCACTCACACATACATACAGAGATGTGTCGAAATGCGCAGCTATGCATTTTACTTGGTCTACTAAAATGTTCGTATTATTTTTATATTTATTGCTTTGTGCACCTTTTCTTTGAATTTTATGCAAATTTAACGCACAAATCTTTACTCGGAATTTCCCGAAACACAGCGCCACGCTAATTTCAAGTGATGCACATTTCCTTCGCTAAGCGCAATCATTTAGAAATATTAATTCTGAAAATGTAAACTAAACTGCACTCACCAAATTTTAGGCACAGTGTATGAGCGCCATTGAAACTTTAGTCAAAAAATAAATTATTATATAGCAGTATTAAATATTACACTTTTAAGGTTGGAATCGACATATTGCGTTAGACATCCAAGAGGTTTGATTGGCATACGAATGTATCTTTGGTATTTTTTGAGGTTAGAGGCGAGATAGTTAAGAATGTTTCGACATATGGATTCAAGCAGAAATGAAAAGTGGACTTCTTGCAGTGAACCATCTGTTTAATGATTCAAAGATTTAAAAAAATTTCTAGAAAAGGACGTATACTTCGCAGTTTACAATTTCGGTTCCGAAGAGAGTGAGAACATATATTAGTCTTAGACGTTTACTAGATTATGGGTTTTCAAGAGTATTCTCCGGACTTGAAGCCTTCTGTTAGTCGCCGCATCTTTTCGTAGCATTTTCGAGCATTACCCCTGTCGGCCAGCTTGTCAAGCTCTTCATACTCACGCATTTCGGTCTCTTTCTTTTTCTGTTGTGATTGCAGCTTCTCGACGTCGAACCTTCCTTGTGTTTGTTGACATGCGTTCTTTGCTGCACAGAGGCGGGTGCGAATCTTGGCTGCAACAAGACAGTGGTCCGAATCGATATTACTACCTGGGAGCGTACGCACGTCTAATATACTAGAGACGTGTCTTCCGTCTATAACAACATGGTCGATCTGGTTGGTTGGTTTTCGATCCGGAGGCAGCCAGGTAGATATAACCAAATTTCGGGCACCGGCGAAGTCGATCAATCTCAATCCATTTTGGGATGTTTGATCGTGGGGGCTAAATTTCCCGACCGTAGTGCCAACGATATGGATACGGTTGCCTCCTGGCGTTAAAGCCGCCAAGAACAATTTTGACAACGTGGCGGGAACAGCTCTCATAGGTGCGCTCAAAGCGCTCATCATCTTTGGTCACTCGTTCTTTTCTTCGGTAGGAGCGTGGACGCAAATCAGCAATATGTAGAAGAACTTCGATTTTATGCGGATTGTTGTTAGACGTTCATCCACCGGGGTGAATGCCAGTACTCGGCGACGGAGTCTCTCTCCCACCACGAATCCCACACCGAATTTTACGTGGAGGGTCCCAAACCTAGTGCACAACCCTGTTTAGGAATGGTTCGCTGTTTCACCTTACTACCAAGATTATACTTGGTCTAAGAACAGTAGTCGTGAGCTGCTTGAAACCTTTGTTAAAGAATCACTTCTGCCCACTCTCAAGTGAATAACGCTAAGAGAAGCTTCCTCACTTGCGAGAAGTTCTACACATGGCTCCATCCTCCAAAATGACATTATGCCATGTTTTATTCGGCTACACGTGGTACTGTAGGGTCTCGAAGAATACTTGAGGAATTTCACGAATTAATATTTAAAGCCGACGAATACTTAACACACTGTCAAAATATTCCTGATTTTTGCAATTACAGCACAAATTTTGCTTTGTTATTCGCCCACTGTAAGCAAAGTGTGGCAACGTTAATATTACGAAGTGCTGAAAGCTAGAACTACTGACCCCACACAATGCGTCCAATGTTTATATTTTCATACACGATAACAAAAACAACAACACGCCACATATTTAAAAACAAAAAGTAAAAACACAAATTTTTGGGTATTAAAATAATTCGGTAATACAAAACATACATACAAACATTTAAAATTGAATTCTGGAAATTTGCGTGAGATTTATGAACTCAAACACACTAGAACAATTTTTTTCGAATGCTTTGAATATTTACGAAAACATAAAACACATTTCTCAAATTTAAAATGTGGATTTCCGAGAAGAAAGACAGAACGGGAATTTCTGAGTTAGTAATTTTATAAAATTTAGAAATGTAGAACGCTTTTTAGCTAGAGAAGAGTCGAATTTTTTCTTCATAATTCAGATTTCAATGCGAAATTTCAGGCAATTTTTTTCCACGAAGTCACTCAAATAAGGTTAATAAAGTTGCATAATTCATTGAAAAAAAAAACCAAACCGACAAAAATGCCTTCAGAGCGCTTGCAGCTACGGCGATAAGCGCATAAGGTAGCACATTCTTAATGGTCAATAAATATGAATTTTTCATGGCGCAGCAACCCGAATCAACACCGAGCACTTACACATGCCGTTACATGAAAATTAGGTGGCAAACGACACTCAACACGCCTCGAGTGGCAATTCTCCAAGGTGGCATATTCGGCGCTCAAACCACAATCAAACAACTTTGCGAGTTGAAATCGAAGCTTCGACCAACACGCGTTCGCCATTCAGCACGCGTATCGATAATGTTGTTGCTGACGCCGGTATTGTTGTTGTTGTACTTGTCCATTAACGCACTGATACCACGCACCGGTGCGCTTCGCATCTTGCAGCCTGGCTTTTTTATAACGAGCTCCCAAGAGTAAAATATAATCGTAAAGCAAAAGTAGCGTAACATACTTACAGGCGCAGAGCATACTCTAGCATACTTAAGCGCTGCTATGCATACATGGCGCAGATGTATGTATGTGCGGCTGATAAGTATTTGCTTACGTGCTGCTTCCTACGCAATCGTTATCCTGCCGCAGTGGTCGAACATATTAAAAGCACATTATGTTGCGGCAAATCACTGAGCAGGCTGTTCGATGACTACAGATTGCGAACGTGTTTCACGGCTGTTCGATATTCGATATCTACCTCCATCCTATCCTTTTTTTATTTTCGATGCAGTGCCTTATTTCGTTGTAATGAGCTTGCGGTTGGAAAATATTTATTTACTGATTTTATGTGATGAAGTTTCAGATATTTTACTCTTATTTTGAAAATCTTGACGCAGAGAGAATATTCGCTTCAAAATCTAGCTTAAGTTTGTTCTTAAATAACTTCTTTTCACCTTTCTGAAGAATATTCACCCATTTTCACAAACACAAGTATATAGAGTTAGCAGACAATCATTACCTTCACCTCGTTTCATGGCGTATTCGAACCTGGGGAATACCGCCTATGGTGGGGATATCTTCAGACTTCTAGTGACTTATGATCAGAACATATTAAAATTATGGAAGGAAAATTTCTCCAGCCTGCTGAATAACGTCGAACCCGATTCCCTAATCAATGACGGTGGAGCGGACGGATCCATTGCCCGATCGTGAAGATGTTCGAATAGCAATTGCCCGCCTGAAGAACAACAAAGCGGTAGAGGCCGACGGATTGCCCTCCGAGCTATTCAAACACGGCGGCGAAGAACTGATAGGGAGCATGCATCAGCTTCTTTGTAAAATATGGTCGGACGAAAGCATGCCCAACGATTGGAATTTAAGTGTTCTATGTCCAAACCATAAAAAAGGAGACCCCACAATCTGCGCCAACTACCGTGGGATTAGCCTCCTCAACATCGCGTACAAGGTTCTATCGAGCGTAGTGTGTGAAAGATTAAAGCCCACCGTCAACAAACTGATTGGACCTTATCAGTGTGGCTTTAGACCTTGCAAATTAACAACCAACCAGATATTCACCATGCGCCAAATCTTGGAAAAGACACGTGAAAGGAGTATCGACACACACCACCTCTTCGTCGATTTCAAAGCTGCTTTCGACAGCACGAAAACTAATACGGCTGTATAAACTGACGTTGAGCAACACCCAAAGCTCCGTCAGGATCGGGAAGGACCTCTCCGAGCCGTTCGATACCAAACGAGGTTTCAGACAAGGCGACTCCCTATCGTGCGACTTTTTCATCTACTCTTGGAAAAAATAATTCGAGTTGCAGAGCTGAGTGGAGAAGGGACAACCTTTTATAAGAGTGTACAGCTACTGGCGTACGTCGATGATATTGATATCATTGGCCTCAACATCCGGACCATTAGTTTTGCTTTCTCCAGAATGGATAAGCAAACGAAGCTAATAGGTCTGGTGGTGAAAGAGGGCAAGACGAAATATCTCCAGTTACTCGTATCAAACAAACAGTCGTCGCACTCGCGACTTGGCTCTCACGTCACTGTTGACAGTCATAACTTCGAAGTGGTAGATAATTCCGTCTATCTTGGAACCAGCATGAATACCAACAACACCGTCAGCCTCGAAAGCCAACGCAGAATAACTCTTGCCAACAGTTGCTACTTCGGATTGAGTAGGCAATTGAGAATTGAGAGAACTTTCGACCAACAAAGACGAAACTCTTTAAGTCACTCATTATTCCCGCCCTAATATATTGTCCAGAGACATGGACGATGTATATGCCAATCAAGAAAAAAAAATATTATTTATAAAATTTTTAATGGTTTTCTGGAAAATAGAGGATCGTCGGAGTCTCAAGGCGGTATTTCCATTAAATAAATTTAATAACGAATGGCATAACGTCAGTCGGATAAGCAAAGACACCATTTATTTGGTATTGGAACTATCGATTTTAAATGAGATTTACCCCACGTGAGCAGCAGTAAAAGCAGCTAAGAGAAACTACTTTGCATAAAACCATCGAAAAACAAACACCTGTAAATCTTCGAATAAACTCAAAACATTTCTTCTGAGGTGACATGGAAACTACTTAAACCTAACTAGTTCAATATTCATCCATACGATGACAGGGTAAACGACGCCAATTGTCCAGCTTTAATATTCACCTAAGAATTTGGCTACTCAGAAAAAGAATTTCATAAAATTTCGCCAATCAACAAAATATTGACTAACTGCAGACGATTATTTATGCGTTCCAATTAATGGAAGGCCCACTTCCGACATGATGGCAGACAGTGGCGCCAAAATCGCCGGCCTCCCAATTACTGCGCTGCATCAACAGCCCGGCGGACATGGCAGGGCAAGAAATTCGCTTATGGCTACATTTCTCATTACCCCTCCCGCACACACACACACGCACACACAGCCAGTGTTTATAAGCTTGTGCATGTGTGGACATGTGCTGACTGCCAAGAAACGCCGGTGCTGGGCCTTCAGATTAGCTAAATTACGACAGACGGACATTCATTTGTGTACTACGAGCAAATAACGGCAAATAAAGAAGACTCGCAGATTACCTCAGTTGCCAGCATTCAGAAATTGTGCGCGGCTGCTTACACAAGCGTCTTCGAGTGTGCATATGATATACGTATGTGTAGGTATGGGTGCGTTTGTATGTAAATTCACATCTGTCGCTTGACATTCGGACGACACGGCGGATTCGCTTAGAAATATCCGCGAAATTACGAAAATAATTGAAAACTATTAATTTAATTGAACACATGCGCCATTTCGGCGGAATTAACCGATCTGTACATGAGCACAACACACTCATGCGAACATACATATATGTAGTTACATAACAGCACATACTTTGCGAAATCGCTTAAACAGCTAAGTCAGCTGCTGTTTTTGCTGTTGTTTTTGCATTGCCGCGATTGGCGATTGCTGCTGCGCCAAAAGCGAGCGCTCTGTCACCTATGAGTTTCGCGTGGCTTTGCTGCCAAAGAGACAGCAATTAATTTTAACTATGCCACATGTGCCACAACCATCCGCTCTCCTCCCTACCATCGCGCTCACAAATCGCAAATATATCGCCATCAAATCGCCGAATTGCCCAATATTCTTTGTGTCCGTTCGAAGAATGAATGAATTTCTTCTGCCGCGAAATGCCCGAAAGCGTGCGGTAACGGTTGTTCGCGATCTGACTTAATCGTGCTTAAGTAGTTGTAAAGTACAAAAGAATTACAATTTATTTTATTGTAATACTATAATTATGAATGAATTTTCGTTTTCGTTGCCGTCAACTCTTTTATTATTCGCGAAATTCTGGTTGATGAAAGACTCTTTTGGCGTTTCTTAATATTTTAGAACATCCTATGCTAAATCTCTTTGAGATCTACCCATATTGGTGCTCGGAAAAAAGGTATGGCTTACTTAAAAGGTTTAAATGCATCAAGCTCATGAAAATGAACATAGATTTCTCCATCTGCATAAGGATTATACTTTAGATAAAGTACCATTTTCGTAGTGTTTACTCTTATCATTATTGCATAACAGCTTATTGCTTAGTTAACTCATTTTGAGATTCTGTCAGTTTTTATAAAAATGTTTCCATCTACATAAAAGTTGCACCACGACCTAAAATACTTGGCCATAGATTTGGTATACCGACGGATCCTAATTTTTGACATCTTCCGCGAGAGAGTGGGGTGGATCATGTCTGTACTCTCTTCTGGACTATTCCACTATGAAAGACTAAGATTAGTTTAGTGATGATCTAAAAGGTGCTTCGTCGATATATAAAAATTTTAATTCTGTCGCAGAGGTTACCTTCAATACGTAGCATAGCCCTACTTAACTCAGGAAAAGGAATTTATTACCAATAACGATTACGATCGAAACAACAGTTCCGCTCAAAAATTTGGTGTTGTATAAAGGGAAATTAAGGCGAAAATAAATATATTGAATCATATACTAAAAAGTCAAGCTTAATGCGCTTTCGAGCTCTGACCGCCAAGGTATTTAAATATAACTCGATTATATTTGGACCCAGAACCTTCCTTTGAACCACAATAGGGTTTCGAACCAGATTAAAGTTGTATTACGCTACAAACGGCGAACATATGTATGTACGAGGGAATAAATTTCACAAAACACTACACCATTATTGAAAAATCCTTGGGTTTTCAAGTTTGCTGCAAGTTTAAGGGGTTACCTATGTGTACGGGTTTCAAAAAATCGACATTTTCATTGTCTTTATAAATTCTAGAATACCTATAGAATATTGTTTCGGAGATAGGGCCTTGACAACTTGTGCGCTAGGCGAAGTGCGCTGTCTTTAAGCGTTTTTTTTCGAAATTGTGTTTTGAAGACGGTTGGCAAGATTTCTCGAGAACTACTCAACCGGTCTTAATGAAACACAGGTCTTTGAGATACAATTCGTAAAGACTTTGACGAAGGACTTTTTTTCGATTACAACTATTTGGAAAAAAAAACCGCGAAATTTTCACTGCAAACTAAATTTTTTTGTCTGCCAAAAATCCAATTTTCGGTTTTTATTCTTCGTCCAAGTTAAGGTTTTAACCTAAACACGTATTTTTCACTTCATCCTGTAAGAAGTTATCCTGCTAACGCGGGCGCATCTTTTTTCCGGGGGTCACGGGAAATGGCGTAGCAATGGCCGAATTTAAAATATTGCTTTCCAAAAATTATTAGAATTCCTTTAATGTACTAATGTGCCCAAAAATTAAGGTGACATTTGAATTTCGAAGGATTTGGAGAATTAATTTTTTGTTTAGGTTGGTAGTACTGTCAGTCACATTTATGTCAAATTTCATGTCAAAATATTCATTAGTGTTTGAGATACGTGTCTTTTTGTGAGCTTCTAAAAGTGAGTTTTTCGTTTTTTGCGATGTCGAAATTTGTTGAGCAAAGAATTTGCGTTAAAGTTTGTTTATAGAATCAATTTTCTGCTGCGGATGCGTTGAGGATGATGCAGAAAGCCTTTGGTGATGAGGCTATGTCTAAAAAAAAATGTTTCCATTTGGTATTGTGAGTTCCAAGCCGGCCGTGAACGTGTCGAAGACGAAGAGCGACCATCAACCTCAACCGACGAAGCTCACGTTCAACAAATCAAAGATTTGGTGTTGAAAAACCGTCGATTAACAAATAGAGACCTTGCTGATGAAGTTGGCATATCGAAAGGCTCAGCCAATACTATTTTGGAGGATGTTTTGGGCCTCAAGCGCGTCAAATCTCGACTGGTACCGAAAACATTGAATTTTTTGGAAAAAAGGCGTCGCGCTGAAGTGTGTGAAACGATGCTTTCCGACTACCAGGGTGTCATGAAATGCATTATAACTGGCGAGGAGACTTGGATCTATACTTACGATCCCGAAACAACCGATCAATCGAGCGAATATCGTGCCAAAAGAGAGCCGAGACCAAAAAAATCGCGCCAAAGCCGCTCAAAAATCATGTTGACTGTTTTCATCGATTATCGTGGTGTTGTGCATTATGAATTCCTTCCAATTGGTCAAACAGTCAACAAGGAATATTATTTGAACGTTATGCGTCGTTTGCGTAACGCTATCCGCCTAAAAAGGCCGGAATTGTGGAAAGACAATTCTTGGTTTTTACACCACGATAATGTACCATCCCATACAGTCCTCGTAATTCGTGATCATTTCGCCAAAAACTCAACCCATATCGTTCCGCAACCACCGTATTCACCTGATCTGGCGCGAGGCCGAAGACGGAACTGAAGGCCATCCCGGAAAGTGACTACAACCAGTGTTTCGAAGATTGGAAAATCCGTTGGCATAAGTGCATTGCATCGGGAGGGATTACTTTGAAGGGGATGAAATTGAATTGGAAGAATAAATAAAGAATCTTCAAAATAAATACAATGTCACCTTGATTTTTGGGCACAGTAGTACATATATTTGTAACAGTAAAAAAATTCTAATAAAATATTTTATAGGAGAAAAAATGTGTGGAAAACAGGCTGTTTTTTGTCATGTAACTCTTCGTTGAAACGAGTATGGAAGAGCTTGCTTGCTAGGATTAACGTCAGGGACAATCATTCAGGTACACAAGACTTGTTAGCTATATGAGATCTAGGACGAGTTTTCAATCCATTTTATTCATTCTAGAAAAACATGCTCTTCCAATTTCCTAAGATTGTTACTCAAGTTTCAACTTGAACGGACGGATGGACAAACAGACAGACAGTCGCCCGGATTTCAACTCGTCTCGGCATCCTGATAATTTAGATATAATACATAGTATAAAGCTATATCTTTATCGATTAATTGTAGGTGATACATACAAGCGTTGGATCAACAAGACTATTGTACTCTGCAGCAATATGTGGTCTAACCTAGCTACAATATACTTGTAAAAACCCACGATTCCTAGTAATTTTAGATGGTTCTATACCGAATATGCCTAAGTTATATATTTAAATGGAAATTCTTAACTTATCGCGAGCCTTTTTCAAATCGAAATCCAACCATCTTCATTGATTTGAACATAGCTAGAGCAGAAGGAAAACACTTTCAATACCCACTCCCTCTGCAGTCTTGTGACATCACCTTACTTTGCTGTATAAAAAATAGCCACAAATACCGTGAGAAACTTCTAAAAAGACAACGTTGAAGCGGCTTTAACAAAACACGTAGTTTTAGTGCCTTCGAACAAGTGCAGTTCGCGTGCTTTCCCACATTAAGCGCGTAGAGTCAGCGACTTGGGAATACCAGAAGCTATTAATTGTACATTCAAGTATTAATTTAATCAAATATTAAATCAACAACTGCATTTGCAGCAGCAACAGTTTCGGTTGAGGGCAACAACAACAGCGGTGTATGTGGTGAGTAAACGCCTGCCTGCCGATCCCCTTGGGCAAATGGTTGGCAAGGTGACTTGCTGAGCCACACGATGCTGCAAATGAACGCTTTTCCACACCCGAAAGTGTTAGTGGGAAAAACGAGCGAATGCGCTTCGGCGACAGGAGTTTGCACGCGGCGCCCGTTGCGAGCGTGTAATTAAGGCAGGTTAGCAGTTGTTGTTGCTGCGAGTGGAGTGTTCAAGTGATTGTTGTAATTACGGCGCTTGTAAACGATGAAGGATGGACCACGTGCGCTGAAATCGACTACGGCATTGAAGTGAGGAGAGATCGCGCAGCGACGTTTCTAATCATTTTACCGCTGCAACTGACAACCCTTGGCGGCAACAACAACAACTACAACCACCACGTAAATGATAGCAGTAATGAAGTATAAAAATAAATGGGTAAAAAAACGAATTATTTATGGACGTGGCACTAAAATTATTTATGAACGCGTGAGTGTGTGTGTGTGTGTGCGCACTCGAGAGTCATCAATGCTAAGTGGTGTTCTCTATTGCCGCACTGTTGTTGTTCCCAAAATGAATTTCTAATGTCCCCGCAATTGCATGAGCGTGTGTGTGTGCTTTTGCTTGAGTGTGTGTGAAATGATGTTTTGGCCGCCGGGTCTCTCGAGATGGGCGTCAACGACGTGCAACACGCCGCACGCACACAATGCAGCCTCAATTGCTGCCGCCTCTCACACTCCCCACGCACCGCGCTCTATCATTGCTAGCCACTTCAACTGTCAATGCCGTGTTGTTGTTGTTGCGTTTGTACTTTTTAAGGATATTGCTTTTCTGAAGTGTGTTGTTTGCCCATCCAAAGGATATTAATGAAATAATTTTAACCTTAAAAACGTAAACAAACTACAACAGCGCGTATGTACGTGTGTCTACTCGCATGTATGTGTATTTGTATTCGTTTAGCGAAGTAAGAATCACCCTTAAGCAAATTATGGCTTGGCATATTTAAATTATCTGGCGTAAGTGGGAAAGGCACAC
Source organism: Bactrocera zonata (assembly GCA_037783105.1). Classification (NCBI taxonomy): domain Eukaryota; kingdom Metazoa; phylum Arthropoda; class Insecta; order Diptera; family Tephritidae; genus Bactrocera; species Bactrocera zonata. Next base: position 169,766 of record JBAWJQ010001149.1, on the reverse strand, counting down.
AAGAAACATTATTTCTCTCTCATATGTATATTTATACATACATACATATACATATGTATATGTTTAAAGTATAGTAAAAATAAATCCATTGTTTTTGCATTTATGTTGTTAGAATAATCCTATTTATGAAAAATATACACCATTCTGTTCGATAACTTTTATATCATTTTGAATAGAATTTCTTAATGCTTCTCGAGCTCCTCGTCCCGTTTGTGGCAATTGTGGCATTCCATTTTTTCAAGTTTCTCTTAAGTCGAATTTTTCCTTAGCAAAATTATTTTTCATAGACAGAACGTCTAGCAACCACCTTGTGCTGAGACTATAATATAAGGTTACTGTATAGAAACCTCACAATGAGCTGCCTCCGGAGCTTCGGTCGAGTTACTACCGATTTATGAGACGCGGCGTTGCCCTGCTACTCTCCTGTTGACCAAAGCTGGACGCTTCTGGACGATTGTTTTATTCAAATAGCTCGATTCCCGACAGCACATATGCACATGAAGAGTTTGGACATATAAGAGCAGATGCTGGGTGACGATCTCCCACAAAACACTTAGCAAACCCTTCCTAACTGACAATCTTGGCTTGGAAACCGTCACGTCAGCTCACTGAAATACAACCATCACCAATTTAACTAGACTTTGCTGTGAGCGATCCACATTACATCACAAGTAACAAACCGCTTTAGAATTGGATTGATTTTGTTGCGGCTCAGCAGCTATACCCAAATAGAAATTCGATCCATGAACTGTCGTTTTAGTACGAAATCACGATAAAGATTACTAAAGCCATATCTATTGAAAAAATAAAATATTTTCTACGCCTTATATATGTATATACTGCTTTGACCAAAAAACAAGGAAAAAGTCTTTATAAAATATGAACTCTTTATTTATTCCACCAACTCAATTTCATACCCTACAAAGTAATCCCCGTCCAATAAAACGCTTTTTTGTCAACGCACCCTCTTCCATGTTCCAGACAGTCGGAATAGTATTTTCCCGGTATAGCTTTTAGAACCCTATTCAGTCTGATTTTTATTTCCTCAATCGTATTAAAACGTCATCCCCGCTTTGGCTTTTTGAATTTGCTGAAGTCAGCTAGAGGTCATACAGAGCCAAATCAGGCGAATGTGATTAAGGTCGAACGATATCAGTCGAGTTTTTGCAAAAAGTCGCGAAGAATCAAGCTAAATTCTTCAAATGGTTTGGGCTGAGCCAAATGATATTCCAACACTACCAACGAGGTCTCTAATTGTCGATAAATGATTTACAAACGCCAAGCCTTTACTTTTTTTGACGTGGCTCTCGTCGGTAGAGTTTGATGCTCGTCCAGAGCGCAATTCGTTTTTAATTCATAATTGGCCCACTTTTAACTCGTTGTACCACTTATAGACGTTTTCATATGCCATAGTTTTATTACCAAAACGGCCTTCCACAACACTTCTAGCGTATCTGTACAAGAATATTCGTTCTTCAAAAAAAATACTCGACTAAAAACGTGTTCCACGGAGCGCCAACTCCAGTTTGGGGAAATAAAAAAAAATCACACGGAGCCAAATCTTATGAGTAAGGTGGTTGATCGATGGTCTTCACAGAGTTTTTGGCTTTAAATTCAGTCACAATCATGGCTCGATGCGATTGTGTATTATAATCGTGGAATTGTATTTCCATAGCTCCGGCCATTTTCGAAGGAAGTTCTCACGCAAACGTCGAGCTCTCTCGCCATCTCTCACTTGCCTGACGCCAGTTGAAGAGGTCGAAGGTCGTTCAGAACGAGGGATGTCCTCAACGATATCTTTTAAGGCTTTGTAGCACTCCCAGGCTTCCGTTTTTGATAAAACTAAATCATCTTAAATCTGAAATTAAAGTTCTATATATATGTCAATATAACCCCAATGAATATTTGAGGGTTATTTCTTTGTTCCGTACATGATCTCTGCACTTTGCAACATGTTTTTGTTTCTTTACATTGCACTTGATTTTCTTTCTAATACAATTTGCATATAGTTATTTTAAAGATAATTCGCCAATATGTATACATAAGCACTCCAATAAATGTAACGGTAAATAATTTCAAGTTTCATATTCATCATGTTGCACGCGACCTTATTGACTGAGCAATTATTTACCCGCTCAAAAGCAAATCTCCAAAAAATTGCCCGCTTAATGGCTGTTTGTGCAACAGCAGCTACCTACTTCAAGTAAAAAACGGTAAATATTAAAACAAATTCATAAAAAATCATAAAAAAAATCCAACATTTATTTGCGGTGCTTCACAGAAACGTGTTGACTCAGCGGCTACATTTGTTGTTCGAAATTAAAAAATACAGTTACGAGCGCCGCAGTGACACGTTAAATTAAAATTAATTTTTTCAACACGCGTCCAAAATTTTTTCCTTCATTTTTTGGATTTTTGACAATTTTTAAGTATAAAATTTAGATTGAGAGAACCTTTCGTCGACCTTTCATAGTATTTGTGCAATGAGACGCTTGCTGGTTAACGGTAAGCAGTCAAAATGTCACATCAAATGATGCGTGCTGTTCGGCCGTCGGATGAAGATGCTGCGGCGTTCGGTAATTAATAATCACTGCTACTGTCACACCGTTATTTAGGGGTGATTCTCGATTTTTAACCACTTAGTTTTCGACGGCGCACTCACTCGCGGCTTTTCCATCAAATTCGTTATTTATTCAAGTGTTAAACAGCATTTTTCCTACTCAAATACAACTTGTACACTTTTCCACATTAATTTGAGAGGTCGGTGTTTGGCAGCGCAGCGGCAGCTGAGGTTATTCTTTTTTCATTCTTTTTTTGCGTGAAATTAATCTTTTTTCTTCATTCGCGTTGCTCGAGCGCGGTCCACGGCGCTATGAAAAATGAGACACCTTCTAGCCGTTAGCTGAGAGCTTTGAAACTTTTCCACTCTTTTCTAATTTTTTCGATTCTTTTTTTGGTCTGCTTTCATAGCGCCTTCAAACATTTTCATACGCAATCAATCCTTGTAATTGCAACTTTTCTTGGCGGCGGCGGTATTTGTTCGAAAAAATTGAAATTCCCATGAAAAACGTAGCTTCAAATGAGAAATATGCCAACAAAAAAGCAGAAAGTACAACAACTCCATGTAAAATCTAGAAAAAAGAAGTAAACGACACGTTAAAAATCAGCAGAAGCTGGGGTGGGAGCGCCGAGTGGCCGCGGCAGCGCAACAGAACCGTCGGGGGAAAACGAGAAAGTTTAATATTACTAATCACAGTAAAGCAATTAGGTGGAAAATGATTTTTTCTTTCGCTTTTTCAGCGAGTAGTTTCTTCAACAATTTCGCTACGCGGTTTTCGCAGTTTCCTTTTTCTTTCGCGCTTGAAAGGTGGCCCGCGGTGGCGCAAGTGATATCCGGCGCACTTTTCGGTGGCTTCTGTTTCTTGCTTTACTGCAGGCTTGACGCTCTTCCTTGCACTCAAATTTATTTACTTTTCACTTCCATTTGGTTCATCTTCGCTTTGCTGGCTGCTTTTTTACAAATTAGTTTCAATTTGTGCAATTTAGTTTTCTCCAAAGCTTCTGCTGTTTTAGAAAAATTTTCAATTTCACTGAAGTTATTAATCAACGCACCGAAGAAGCAAATAAAGCAGAAAATTGCTTACTTTGCCTTCGCGCCGCGAGCTCTGAGCTCCGAACAGGATGCATGACTTGCTGTGGGATTGGCTGATTTTAACGGAGGCTAACAAATGCTACTGAATAAGTCGCTTTAAAGGTCACTTGACTTCTGCATTGCCTGAGCTCCCAAAATTGTAAGTTGTAAAGAATTGTTAATAATTGGTTTTCACTAAGAAAGGTTCTGAAATATAATATTTAAATTGCAATATGAAACAGTTGCCATATCTTTCTTAATATAGATGTTTTGAAGACAACGATTTTCTCAGAAGGCTCTATTCACTTCACAAAATCACGGCGTCTCATTCCATTGCGGAGTTCGCTGGAAAATGAGCCTTCCAATAGCTTCCGAACTTTCGGTTTCGAAGGGTCAATTAAACGGTTCATAATTTTCTTTCCATAAGAAAGAATATTCGAACTTATTTTTATAGAAATTTTTAAAGTATTATGTGTATTTCAAGCCCGTTACAGTTATAGTAGTCCAACACGTGATCTCTCGGCAGACCAAAAAGAATTAAAAGGTTCACTTATATTGCATCTCTCACAAAATGCTTTACTTCAGATACACTTTTCCAGAAATAGTATATCACAAAACTCATCAACATAATGTTTCCAGTCTGAGGTTGCGAACAAAAGTCCTCAAAAGTAGGTTTTTGGCAGTCAAAAATATTAAGAAATTATACTCTATTACAATTACATATCCGATAGATCACAGTAGCGTATAGTTAAGTTTGATATGGCACCAGCAGCTATCTAACAGATTGCTTCGAAAAAACTATTGGTCCAACGCAAAGTATGAAACATTTGATATCGAAAAAGAAGATACTGACTTTTATATTTAAAAAAAAAGATTAAAATAGTGCAACAAACTGCATAATTAATATTGACATGACAAATTGACAAATTCGTGTTTTAATTTTCAACTACACAAATTTCAACAATTTTTTAACACAAAAAGCCGCTTAAGTGTTTCTGTGTAAAGAAACATAGAGGTGTAGCACCCGTTTCTGTCGTCAAATGTGAGGGAACTGACTTTCACATATGTCTAGTACACACCCAGTAGGAAATATAAAGCTTTCAGAATTCGTAAACCTTAAATTTCACTGGAAATACTAAAATAATACCGTATAACACACATTGGTTAAGGTTGATGTACCCCTTTATTATAAATATATACATATGTAACTTCGTGAACATATAGAACTTCATTTCATCGCTCAAACATTTCCTAGAGGCTGTGCTGGTGTTTATACTTTATTAAGTTGGTGTTAATTAACGAGTGCGTGTTGGTTTAGAGACACTTGTGGGCACTTAAACACACATACATTGGTAAGTATTAAGGCGCATATGAGCGTATTTGTCACAGAGCTCATTTCCATATGTTGCCACAACTATTTCACTTAGCATGAATAGTGCTTTTCTTCTTCTTTTGGATTTTCCCCATTTTTTGTTGAAGATTTTAATGATGCGCAAAAAGTTAATTTTTCATTGGTGTCTTCTTGACAGACGCCAGCGACTTTTCTTCCTTCCTCGTGCGATCTGTGTTAAGTAATGTGCTGTTATGTACAGCTGCGTGAAATTAGCGACGGAGTATCATTAGCGTAAATTAGTTATACAACTAAGGACGTACTAGATATGTAGATATACAAACATATTGCCCGATATAATTATATTTACATATATGTAAGTGTGATGATGAAGTATATCATGTAGTAAACTTAATAAAATATAATATTGTATTCATCGATAACAAGGTAAGTAACCTGAGCAGCTCAGAGCCCTTGTGCCTATTAATATGATGTGCCTCCTTGTCTATAAAAAGTTCCCAAGATTGGAATATCGATAATTTCCTTATATACTGGCAGGTATTCGGGAAGAAAAGTATTGCCCACGCCAATACGTTTCGCTGGAAATATTGTAAACAACTGACCCCATTATTATACTGTCACTTTTTACAAATGGTCAATATACAATACGCAGCGCAAATTATGCCTGTAGCGTCCAAGAGCTTAAGGACGTAGGCTAATCTAGAATTTTCTAAACATAGACACATTTTTGGCTAAAGACACATAGCACACTCTTAGATCTCAAAATCATTATTCAAAGAGAAGAAAAATACAATAAATAAATATCTCTGTCTAAGCCTGTAGACTCAAAGCGTTTGGGTCAATTAGCTTCAGCACGTAATTTTAAGCGTGTTTTTCGAAACGTATTCGTAATTGGAATCAAGTGCTTAAAAAGAAAACTTTTTCTATTGACGAGGTCTCTTTACGAAATTTAAAACGGGTTACCTCTTAAAGCAATGGTGAACTCTCAAACGAAATTACTCACATCGGATCATTGTGTATAGGACGATCGTTCAAAATCAAGTCCTTGTAAGGAATCTTTTCAATTTGCGAATAGTATTTTAGCTTCGGTGTTACCGAAAATCACGTTTTTTAAAAAATTTATTTAAATATTTTTTTTTTATTAAACATAGTTCCGTCTAAGCGTGATACACTGATTACAGCGCCCTTCAAACTATTCGATACTATTTTTCTGGTATGATTTTTCCTTTGCTTCAAAATAGGCCTCAGTTTCGGTGATCACCTCTTCATCTGACGGAAATTCGTTCCCAGCGGGCATTATTTTGAGATCTAAGAAAAGGAAATAGAATAATGATCTGAGGAATACGGTTGCGGAGCAATTTGAAGTCCAATTCCTGCATTTTTGTCTTCGTTTTCACCGATTGATTGCCTTTGTGAAACAGCACTTCTTTTCTTCAAATGCGGTCGGCGATTTCGTATTTTAAACGATCCAACAATGTTATATAAAAATCGCTGTTGGTGGCCTTCCTTTATCAAAGTAGTCAATAAAAATTATTCCATGTATCTCCCATACTACAAACGCCATAATCTTGTCAGCCGACTGTTGCGTTTTTCTGCAGTTTGCAGTGGGCTCATAGTGTGCTGTCCACTCTGATAACAGTGGATTGGACTTTGGAGTGAAATGATGGAGCCATTATATATTAATTTTTACACATCGACGCAAAACCTCGAGTTTATTACGCTTGAACATCTCCAAACACTGGTCCGAATCATCAACTCGTCGTTGTTTTTGGTCAAAAGTAAGCTCACACGGCAATCACTTTGGATAGAGCTTTCTTATATCCAAATATTAATGAATGATATGATGTATACATAAATTCATTCATTCACATTTTCACTTTTCCGTCATCCAAAATAATTTTGTGAACTTTTTTGATGTTTTAGTCGGCAACAATCTTTATGGACGTCCACTGCGTTCACTGTCTTCGGTACTCATTTCCAACTTAGCTTTCCAATACTTGATGATTGAATTATCTGGAAAATTGTCCGAAAAAGCGTCATCAAGACAAGGTTTTGGTTCAACTGTGTTTTTTCCCTTCCAAAAGTAATAATTTATCAAAGCGTTAAATTCATTTTTGTCCATTTTTTTCGAATAACAAAAGTAGCTTCACTCAAAATGATAATATATTACACAAACACGAGCCATTTGAAGGTTAGGGCTACCCAAAAATCATATAGCCGTGAACTTTTCAATTGACCTGTCATGTCTTTACTTCCAGAATAAATTAAAGTTAAAGTTAGACTTTATTTTAGGAATCTAAATCAAACTAAATGGTTAAGCTTAGTTTAGAGGAATTTGCTATGAGCTTTAAAAATCATACATATATCGTATATATATTCAGAGGTTTGACTTTATCTGCTGAAGAGTGCTTCCACATACTTAGTATTTATATTTAGCTAAGGAATATAATGCAAATTAACCTCATGGGTGACAATTCGTATATTTTTGTTTAGCAGTTACACCGAGAAAATAAACTTTACTTCTGTACTCAGTCAAAGGAATCAATTGTGACAAGGGTTCTCCTCATGTCAATAGTTCAATGGTGATATTATGGATGAATGTGTCTAAAATTTCGAAATTTTCCTGGCAAAGAAGAAAAAAGAGTAAAATCCCCAGGCTAAAACAACTATAAGAGAGCTAGAGAGTCAATCTTGTTGTCACTTTTTGGAATTATAATTACAACGTTTGGAAATCGAAGAATGCATTCAGAAATGCTTTGAAGGAAAAGACAAAGTTTTTAGAAAAAACCTGTCCCAAACTTGGAGATATGAGAACTTCGAAAGTCGACAGGCTTAAAAGGTTACATAATCCGAAAATTTCCATAAACACCAAGCAAGATCTCGCTGTTTTACAAAATCTTGTGAATACATAACATTTCGAACTGACAATCTAAAGTGCCACAACGTCATTAAACACCGCCAAGAACACAAAGTATGTTGCCCCACTTTCTTCCCATACTCCTGAACCCCTTTATTTGAGCAATATTTACATATATACATATACATATAAACAAACATTCAAGCATCTGTGGATAAGTTGGCGTGAAGTGCACGAGGGCATCGCCCGGCAACCGCAATTCGACTTGCTAAGAATTTTCCCACATTATCATTAGATTTACATTTCTAATTTATAAACTTGAAGCGACAAAGAGCAACCAATAAAATTGCCCAAACAAATGAGGCAGCGTTGCAAGTGCACACACGCACATGTGATGGGGGGCAAACGCTCGAGAGGCTCGGACGGGTTGGAAGTGGGGGACTGAAAAGCACACACAAAGTGCATGTTCTGGGCTGATTGTTGTTGTTGTGGCAGCACAAGTGTCACTGGAGTACAGAACGCATCTGGCAAAAATCTAACACTCCAGCAGCAACAACAATAACAATAACAAACTAAACAAACAAATGAATGCGGCGAGCAGCACATAAAAACCGCTCGATGACAATGATGACGTTGTTGCCGCCATGAGCGCGCAGCTTATGATGCAACCGGCGCAATGATGCTGCCGACATGCGACATTTCCATGGAGTTTAAGTGAATGCCACATTTTGTGCCACAGCGATAGCAACACTAACAACAACAGCAACAAACAGCACATAAATATCTGTTCGCCGTTGGGAAGGGGGAGAGGAGCTGAGGGGCGAAATAGGAAAAATGAGAAATACTTTTAATTGCGTCAAAGAGTGTTAAAGAGTTTATGTGCAACATTTACCGCACACACACTGAAGCATGCAACAGCGCTGCGACAACAACAACAACAACACACCCGCACACGCATACACAAAACACTGTTGCAATTGTGCAGATGCACTTCCTATAAAACTGTTTGTGGCAAGTGTGGATGAGGGGGTGCGTGAACCCCTTGCCACAGCCGCGCATGAGTGAGTGTGAGTGTGTGCGCGCACACAATTAAAAGCGCTATAAAATACTTTTCCAACGAAAGTCATAAATTCCAAAACGATCGGCCAATCGACGGTGATGGCAGCAATGTGGCGGCGCGGCAGCGGGGCGGCCGGGCGGCGGTGACATTTTTGTGGCAACATGTGGAAAAGTGCACTTGCGCGCCACACCGACACCGTGTGAAAAACAAAACGACAACACAATCCAGCGCACAGCAACAGCGATTACAACTACAACAACGCCAACAACAGCAGCAACAACAGCAACAAGCGCGCGACGAAACGACGAATGACAGGCAATGAGTTCACGAAATTCATGACAGTCATTCGGCAATGTTGCACGTTGCGCTGTTGCAAGGCTGGCTGGCCGTCGGGGCAGCTGTGTGCGCGGATAGCTGGTTTTCGTTACTTGTCGCCTGTTGTTGTTGTTGTTGCACTTGGTCGCTATTTAAGTTGCTAACGCGCGCAGTTGTTGGGGTTAATCATACCAGATGTTAATGATTTTTATGATCATGTTTATATGCCACGTAGGTGACATCATCATCTGCAGCTGCGACAGCAGCAGCAGCAGCGGTGGCAACAAAAACGACGTTCACGCTTTCTGCTTCCCATTGTCTCGCTGCGAGTCCGCGGCGGTGTTGTTGGTGGCTTGTTGCAGTCACCGCCGCCTCAGCGATGCTATTATTACCGTTACGGGAACGACTGGGGCGAACTTTAAGCCGAGAGTTATTATTTCCAAGTTGATGAATGATTTGTTGCTGCCACAGCGCTGACTTATTTTCGAAATTAAGTGATTTAACCAGCGCAAGGAGTGAAGATTGCGTAGGAGTGCTCAGATCACACATCCCCACGCTCAGACGTATTTATATATATGTAGCAGTTTGTTCAATATTTCAGTGAGGTTAAGTCGTGGCGCCTCTTCGTTGCGGTTCATGGACTTTCGTCGCTGTTTAAGATTTGGTTTATCACGCCGCAGTAGTTTAACTAAGAATACAATATACATATATAGTAAGTATACATATTTACTAGGGTCAATCTGCGGCACTATACGAGTACTTAAAGGGGAAGTTAGTAGCGCCATGCAATACTAGTTCCCTGTGCACTTACTCGCGTTGAACACCTTGCCAATATTACCAGTTAGCGAATTAGATATTCGATATTTCCTTATTTGAGATATCTTAAGTAGTTCCAATAGACTATGCTCCATATAACTTTTTGATCTCATAATTATGAGAGCAAAGTTCGAATCATACCAAATTTAGATATATTTTATTTTCATAAAGTGAAGTTCTTTATCTCTCGTTTCAAATTTATACGGTCATCCGTCGCATGTCGCATTACAGCATTAAGTTCTTCTCTCCGCAGCAGACATGCCATGTGAATGGTGTTCCGGTTAGAAAGCGATAAGTGATAGAACTCAGAGAAGTACTGTCAACGGTCTGACACATAGATGGCGCTGCTGGAAATAAAAGCACGTGGTTTTAAATTAGCTCTAATACCATGTTCAGACCGAAAATTTAAAAGATTATAATCATTTCATAACCCAACAGTGTGCTCACTGCCGTCAGAAAGATCAAAAAACAACTGTTATTGTCATTCATGAAGTCACATCGCTTAATATTTATCAAAAGAAAAGATTGTCATATAGTATTTTGAAATAAAAGCCGTCTTTTTTTTTCAAATAGAAATAGTGGACGCATTTTTTCATTTGTTAAGTCGATTTTCAGGTGAAATTGGATTCATTGCTTTGAAAAAAATTTGTTTGTTTACATTTTTTCTCTTTGTAGTCTCTTAATCAGCTGTGATAATGTAACAGATTTCCAATGCCGACAAGTAGAAGGCGCAAAATCAGAGTAGCACAGAGAGATTTTGCGTGGATCTATTTCAAATCAATGACGTTGATTTGGAACTGTCATTTTTGTATGTCGAAATCTTGATAAAATTATAAGATTAGTGGGATAAACCACTCAATAGCCGAAATCGTGTGATTAAGTGTCGGTCTGAACATGGTATAACCTCCAAATAGAACGTACATAAATTTGACAACTGACAGATCATTATTTTGTGAGTTACATGTAACATTTGAATGAACCAACATTTGTTTGTTGACAAAATATTGCTTTCTGGATTTTTTACAGTTGAAGTAAAAAATTGGCATGTGAGATTTTGCATATCATATATCTTCAGGAAAATCAGCCATCAAGGATTGGTGTGCTAACTTGGAAATGAGCACCGAAGGCGGTAAATGCAGTGGACGTCCAAAAGAGGTTGTCACCGACGAAAACATCAAAAAGTCCGCACAATAATTTTCGATGACCGTAAAGTGACCGAAAGTATACATCATTTCATTCACAAATATTTGGGTATGAGAAAGCTTTTTGCAAAGTAGGTGCGACTCACTTTTGCCCAGAAACAACGAAGAGTTGATGATTCAGAGCAGTGTTTGGAGATGATCAAGCGTAATAAGCCCAAGGTTATCCGTCGATATCGGTTAATGGATGAAACATGGCGCTATCATTTCACTTCGAGTCCAATAGACAGCCATCCGAGTGCACTGCAAACGATGAACCTGCTCCAAAGCGTGGAAAAAGGAACTTTCGGCTGAGAAGGTTATGGCGTCTGTATGGTGGTATGCACATGGAATAATTTTAATTGACAACCTTGAAAAAGGAAGCACCATCAACAGCGACTTTTAGACATAAAACGGTATTGGACTGTTTGAAGGACGAAATTGCCGACCGCATTTGAAAAAAAAAAAAAAAAAAAAAAGTATTGTTTCACAAAGATAATCCACTGTGTCACAATGGCGATGACAAAAATCTATGGTTTGGACTTCGAATAGCAACCGCATCTACTACATTTTCCAGATTTGATCTCTAGCGACCATTTCCTGTTTTTAGATCTGAAAATAATGTTCCCTGGAAAAAAATTTTCGTGGAATGAGGGGGTGATCACCGAGACTGACGCCTATTTTGAAGCAAAAGACAAATCGTGCTACAAAAATGGTATTGAAAAGCTTGAGCGTCGCTATAATAAACGTATCATACTTGAAGGCAATCATGTTGAATAAAAATAAATCGGTTTTGCCAAAAAAATGTCTTTTACTAGACTAGACGGGGGACTTTTCAATTGATCTGTTATATTACAATCATTTCTGCCTTATGGTGGCTTAGTACCCGATTTATCGGTTATCTTGCGAGATATTTCTTAGCGCCTGATTCAATCTGACAATTTTGGTTAACTTTGCAATGGGGTTTGATATTTTGCAAAATTTTTTAATTGAACTAAAAGCAAAATAATTAAATTTGAAGGAGTGTTTTGAAATATATTTCTAATAAAAGTTTCCACTGTAACGTGTATGAGTCAAATTCTAAGTGGGAATAAGAAGTCAAGTGCCGTTGTGAATGACTTTCAGTATTTGAATTAAGTAACGGTACATAAATCTTGAAGCTATATTACTGCTTTTTGCACCTCTACACTCACATAAGATACTACATATAATATTTAGAATTTACAGAAAATCAGTTTCAATTGGTGACAAAACCAAAAAGGGGCGTTTTGCGAGGAAAGTCGATAAAATTCAAATAGATGATTGAGTTTAAGGACCAAGAAGCTTCAACTTCACTGCGGCGAGTATTCGAAGAAGTTTTTATATGCTATTGCTTGCAACAACATTTAGTCCGAAAGATCTAGTGAATATGGAAAGTAATATCTGCCAACTTAAGGAAGAAATATCAGCCATTTCTATCCAGTTTGAAGACTACATTCACTAAGTATGTTCGGTTGACCAAAGCCAACTTCAATTTGCTATGAATATTTGAAATTTCTGTCCTTGCAGCATTGTTTGTGGCACAACTCTTGAACTGGTGCCCACTTAATTAGCCAAAATATTCGCAGTAACTCAAAACGCGAGACAATCGAAAACAATTTACAAGGATTTATGGCCAATTCAACAAACTAATTTGGACGCGAACGCCAGCGTCAGCGTGTGTGGGCAAACGAAGTGCAAGAAAGAATACCACACACACAAACAACCGTAGGAAGTAAACTAAAAATGCAAAACTCAAAGAAGTCAAGGCGACAGAACAGAAGGCTTATTATGTCACACACAAATTACTACGGAGCAATCCTTCAGTCACTGCCAACCAGACATAATAATTCTGCCGTTATTTCCGGGCTGCACTGCAACCCAAGAGTTACTTAAGTCTAAGCGCTGGAAAACACTTATTTGGTTACGAGAGTGTATGTGGCCTGAGAGGCGAAGGGAGTCATAAGCGCCGGATATGCAATGAGGACTATTACAAACATTAAACTTATGCTCGCTTATTTATGTCAAATATATCATTTTTTCGCACACAACAAGACAGCAAACAACCAACACACACACACACTCACACACAGGCACCAGCCAAACACGAAACAAACACAATTTACACGCATCCTTGTAGACTCTGTCGCTGGCTTAGCAGCCGCCTTCCACTTTGAAAAGACTTTATATTTCTTTTCCGTTTGCTTGCAAAGTAGCTTATTGTCTCCTGCCTCCATATGAGTAGTTATTTGACAGTGTGTGTGTGTGTGCATGGGCTCATCCTGCTTGGTTAAGCAGAGTCTTAAACTGGCGCTCCTTAAGCGACCAGTACGATTTCTGCCAGAATAAACAATACAAGCAATAAATAGAAGCCAATATTTCATCGAAGTTAATGTCGTTGGCCAAGTGGCTACTCACACTAACACACACACATACACACGCTGTAGATTACGCTCGGCTGACAATAGGCGGATATTCGCCATATTAAGTTCATAGTTGAGCGCAGAAGACAATACATGTGGATCCCCGCGACGCCTGCTGCCTGCCGCCCACACTGTTGCGCCAGCATAATTCTCACACGCGTAGGAATGTGGCGACAGCCGAACGTCTTTTGTGTGTTCTTATTGTTTTTGGTAGCGGAAGCACGAAGGCGCTCCACTTGACGATAATTTAACGGCAAACGCACGCCAACAAACTGTCGCATTTCGTTTCGAATTTATTTGATTTCTTAAAAATCGCAAATCTCGTTAAATTAAAAATCAAATGCTCCAAAAAGCTTGCGATTTATATGCTTTTAAGTGGCTTGTTCTTGTTTTTTGTTGTAATGGTTTTCATGCGTGGGCACACTCGTACTGAAAGCGCTGGCTAACTGAATGGTTATTAAAGATTTATGTGACAGATGCTTCGAGAGATGATTTGACTCATTTTTTGCATGATTTAAAGCAGTGAGGAAAGTTTTTAAGAATTTGACTTGAAAAAAGCTCTAAATGTGGGAGTATTAGTCTCAGTTTCATGTATTAGATAAGGTATGTAACAGGTAAGTATCGGTTAAGCACTTGAATACTTTTCCCCAGATAGGTTTTTGAAAATATTTCTTGATAATATAATTAACAATCTTCTCGAAAATACGTTTAAGTTAGTCAGATATTTTATTGGCCTAACTACATACATACATGCTTCAGTAAACTCACTGTCAGCCAAAAATAATTTGAATTTTATTCACCAAATGTTCTCAAAACCTTTATGAAACGCTTTCCTGAACCCCATATTGGGCTCATCTTTACCTTTTATCAGGTGACAAAATAGTATGCCTAAATTATATATTTGAAAATTACTTGTTGGAAAATTTCCATTTCGAATCCTCATAAACCACAATTATACCTATTAATAGCCAAGGCTGTGGGGCACTGAATATGGAGGATTCAATAAAAATATAATAATTAGATACTAATTTTCCAAGGTGAGATGAGAGACATTTCCACCCAGGCAGTATAAAGATCCCATGTTCAAGATCTTAAAGGCCGATCAGTCTAGCACTAAAAAGTATGAAGAGGATTTGTGACGATCTCATAAAACTATATCGGTTGATACTGTCGTACTTGAGGTAGTTATGTCGAACGATGCTTCCCTAGATAAACGAAAATTCACCCTAGCGCATTCATTGACGTGAAAGGTGCATTCCACAACTCTAGTACTGCTGCACGGATACCAGTTATCGCTTCTCTTAAAATTAATGAGTACCTTATCGCCTGATTAAGTCAACAGACAAGCCAAATGCGATGAAGAAAACCAAACCATCTAATCCCTCTTATTTTGGGTCACTTTGATCTATGGATTTCCACTTCAATGTCGTCTGTGTTACAGACCTGGGCGCGGTGCCTTTTGAGAAAGATTGTAAACAAACAGTTTTTTGTAACAACGTTTATTTTTGGTGGGAAGTAGATAGCATCGATATTAAATTCCGCCTTGAATAAGATTTTCGCCATTTTTAATCAGCAGAAAGACGTGTATACCGCTCCATTTTTCGGAGCAAAATATTCATCCAAATGGACCCCAGCAAAGAAAAAATGCGCCGTAATTTACAATTTTTTCTCGATAAAAGCGAAATTGTAAGTCAGATGGCTGAAACTGTGGGACTCACACAAATGAGGCGATCATAACAGGTCGAATTTTCATCAGAAAATCGCCGCTTGCATCAAACTCAGTTCGTTTTTAAAGCGATTGGTTACCGTTGATGAAGAGTCGGTATCTTACGATGCGTCAATGGAAAGCGGTCGTAGTCGAATCGCTGTGAGTCGGCGCAAGCGGTAGCCAAGACATACATAATTGTTGGCCAAATAGGTTTTGCTATGTGATAGCAGAAATCTACAATAAGTGGTTCTTTACAGCTAAACTTTTAATTTGGATTTGTACTATCAATAATTCGAACATAGGAAGTAAGCAATGAGGGATTGTGTTCCAGCAGAACAACGTGAGGCCACGTTTATAGACAGTGACTCGCCAGAAGATCTGGGAGTTTTTTTGAAAGTTGTTATGTATCCACTTTATAGTCCGGGCATGACCGCAAGTGATTACTACCTTATGCTGTCTATGACGAAGGACTTTGCTGGCGAAAAATTTTCCTCAAAAGAAGCTTGCAAAAATCGACTGTCCCTATTTTTCCTGAATTCCATAATCTGAAGGCATTTTGTAATTTCTTTCAAAATAGCAACAAATTATCGAATGAAACTGAACTGACGCTTAAATTGAATCATTCTAACAAAATAAAGCATAATATAATTTATTCAAAAAACATATAAACCGGAGATAATTTGCACTTATTTCCTAAATTCTAGAAAAAAAAGCTTTTTCGCAACTTCAAAACTTAAAAATTAATTTTGGACTTTTGAAGTGAACCGACCATTGACTTGGGGCATCTAACGTTTTATATTTGAATTATCTATATTTCGACATTGGAATCGTCAAATGCCATTCGGAAAGTGACTGATATTCAGTAAAAAGTCTGAAATGTACGAAATGGGTCGCTATTCACTAGAAGAAAACTGGGAAATATTGAAAACTTTTTTCCAAAGTGGTGAGTCAAGTGGATGGTCAATTTTACCGAAAAATCATCTTTTCGGACGAGGCTCATTTCCACCTCTATGGTTACGTTAACAAGCAGAATTGTCGCATTTGGGGCACAGAAAACCCGCACGTAATCGTCGAGAAGCCAATGCACCCAGCACGAATCACTGTATGGTGCGGTTTTGGCCTGGTGGAATCATCGGCCCAACATTTGGTTCCAGTAGGATGGCGCTACGTGCCATACAGCAAACGTTACACACAACCTTTTACGGCCTATCTTCAAAAATCGCATAATCAGGAAAAGAGGTGATGTGAATTGGCCTCCCAGAAGCTGTGACTTAACTCCGTTGGACTATTTTCTGTGGGGATCTGTTAAAGATAAATGTTACGCCAACCATCCAGAAACAATTCAAGATCTAAAGTACGAGATTCAAGCTGCTGTAGCTGCCATAAGCCTGAAACCATCGAGAAAGTACTCAAAAATTGGGTGGATGGGATAAGCTACTGTAAACTCAGCCATGGTGGTGATTTGTCCGAAATTGTTTACCACAAATAAATTTCATAAAACAACCTTTTAAATAAATGTTAGACCTTTGAAAAATATCAAGCCGTTTTTTTATTGATTTTTTAAATTTAAAATTTTATATGGCCCACCCTGTATTTTCGAAAGCTGCAATATTTGCAAGAAACGCCTAGACACAATGCAACATACTACTGTGCCCAAAAAAGCTGACATTGTATTTATTTTGAAAATTCTTTATCTATTCTTCCAAATCAATTTCATCCCCTTCAAAGTAATCCCCTCCCGATGCAATGTACTTTTGCCAACGGATTTTCCAATCTTCGAAACACTGGTTGTAGTCACTTTCCGGGATGGCCTTCAGTTCCGTCTTCGCTGCGGCTTGAATCTCCTCTATCGCATAAAAACGATGTCCCCGGAGTGGTCTTTTGGGGTTGGTAAACAGCCAGAAGCCGCACGGTGCCAGATCAGGAGAATACGGTGGTTGCGGAACGATATGGGTTGAGTTTTTGGCGAAATTATCACGAATTACGAGGGCAGTATGGGATGGTGCATTATCGTGGTGTAAAAACCAAGAATTGTCTTTCCGGCCTTTTTCGGCGGATAGCGTTACGCAAACGACGCATAACGTTCAAATAATATTCCTTGTTGACTATTTGACCGGTTGGAAGGAATTCATAATGCACAACACCACGATAATCGAAGAAAACAGTCAACATGACCTTGATTTTTGAGCGACTTTGGCGCAATCTTTTTGGTCTCGGCTCTCTTTTGGCACGATATTCGCTCGCTTGATCGGTTGTTTCGGGGTCGTAAGCATAGATCCAAGTCTCATCGCCAGTTATAATGCATTTCATGACACTCCGGTAGTCGGAAAGCATCGTTTCACACACTTCAACACGACGCCTTTTTTCCATAAAATTCAATGTATTCGGTACCAGTGGAGATTTGACGCGCTTGAGGCCCAAAATATTCTTCAATATGGTATTAGCTGAGCCTTTCGATATGTCAACTTTATCAGCAAGGTCTCTAATTGTTAATCGACGGTTTTTCAACACAAAATCTTTGATTTGTTGAACGTGAGCTTCGTCGGTTGAGGTTGATGGTCGCCCTGACCGTTCTTCGTTTTCGACACGTTCACGGCCGGCTTGGAACTCACTATACCACTTGTAAACATTTTTTTTTTAGACATAGCCTCATCACCAAAGGCTTTCTGCACCATCCTCAATGTATCCGCAGCAGAAAATTGATTCCGTAAACAAAATTTAATGCAAATTCTTTGCTCAACAAATTTCGACACCGCAAAAAACGAAAAACTCACTTTCAGCAGCTCACAAAACGACACGTATCTCAAACACTAATGAATATTTTGACATGAAATTTGACATAAATGTGACTGACAGTACTACCAACCTAAAAAAAAATAACTCTCCAAATCCTTCGACGCGCGAAGTTTAAATTCAAATGGACACAGTAGTATGTGAATGAAATATGAAAAAATATTAAATACCATAAAAGCGTTGCACTATAATTATGTGGTAACGTTTCATATTTAGGTGTGGTTGTGTTTAAATCTACATAAAATTAGACCGCCAATCGCTGTCAAAGATAAAGCCAACATTTCGAGCTTACCACATGGCGGACACCCTGTGAAATGGGCACTTTAGATACAATCCACGCGTAAAAACAGATATTTATTTGCAATTACACGAAACACCAAAGATATATGCCACACAATTAAGCGCGATAATTCGAAAAGTGCTCGCATTAAAAATTCATAGAAACGCTTAATTTTTTAATGGTCGCGGTAAATTTTACCTACAGGATGAGCGACGGAACGACACTGCAACACATCGCACTAATTTAGCTCAATTGATATTAATTGCTGGCGAGGCTTAAAAAATCCGTCAAGCGTTAAAAAGAACCACCAACACGATTGCAACAAATAAACACACAGTTATTTTTATAGGCTCATACATGTACATGCATATGTGTGTGTGTGTGTAGAAGTAGGTAAACAGTGAGGCGTTGAGGTCAGGGAACGCTCAGCGGCAAGCGGCGGAATGCCGACGCATCAAGATCGCGATCGTTTACGCTGCCGGCCGGCAATTGCCGCGTCGAGCGCTGGAACGCCGTCAACAGCAACAGTAGCAAAAGCAAAAGGCCAAAGTTTTGTCGAAGAAGTTATTATTATTAAACACGCGAGGCAAACAGTTCATGCGGACTAAGCGTCAGGAGGTGGAACAGGAGGTCGCTCGATGATTGCTGACTCGGCGCTATTTACTTTTCATTGTGGGCAATTTAGGCAACGCTCGTAGACATGATGTATCTACGAATTTGTTGCACGTTCAGCCGTCGCATGCAACTAACGACATTTGCGCCAATCAACCACAAATACACAGCGTACATATGTAACATCAGAGTAACCACTGTTGGAAGACAAAAACTTTTGCTTGCCACACGCGGACGCGCTGCAACGGCATGCTTGCCACAACCGCCACTGGTTGCACTTGGGCACTCGTGCGATATGGTTATGCGATACACCGCGGCGCGGCCGAATTATTAACAACATAACGCACACACATACACACAATAACATAAATATAGTAAATACATATATAGAAATATATATATGTATGTGTGTGTCAGTGTTTATGGGCATGAGAAGCATAAAAGCGAGCAGAACTTCCTTAATTGCCCGCCATGTTAGCGGCAATTGTGTTCCGCGTCCATTTGAGGTGATCAACTTTAATTAAAGCACAGAAGCACTCATCGTTCCGCCACTTCAGCGGGCTTCATGCACTTCTTCCCCAGCGCGCCGCACATTCAACAATCGCTTTTCGTTGAATTCGCCGAAGTTGTTAACGGCATGACGCGCCACATGACTGTCGTGACTGTCACAAAAAAGTCAGCACACACACACACACCGCAACATTTTATATTCACCACTGTAAGGGCGGCGCGCAGGCGAACTTGGACTGCGCGCATGCGCCACGCGTTCGCTTGTGAAGGCTCAGGCATTTGTATCTTCCCTGCGATCAGCGCAAATTCCACCACCAGAATATCCATCACTTAAGTGAATTTTAGATGGAAATCGCTGATTAAACTTTGAATGCTGGAAATTTATGCGGAAAGTAATAAATCGAGCGTGCCCCCTGCTTTTGATACAACTAGATTACAATACGCATACAATATGGTTAATTGAGAAGGTATGGCATGAGAATTGAAAATGCTTTCAGCGCTCGCAGAGGGCTGTGGAAATATATTATTTTACATAAAAACAAATTCTTAATTGAAGAATGAGTCTATTGAAAGTTATTATGGTATTAATGTACACACATGACTTTGTACATATGTATGTAGGCATAAATTGACAAACTTACAGTGAATTGACGGAATTACTGTGTATCGAATTACCGAGATCAACGTCATAGGAAAATTCCAAACTTCGAAATTCGTAAGATCTGTGCAACTTACTTGTTAAATTTTTTTTTTTTTTTTTTTTTGCGGAAAACATTTTAAAGTAATTTGTTACTTGGAGGCTTTAACAGGCATGTCACCATAAAAATTCATACAGTTTAATTTTGAACTTGGTCGGCAAAATTCCTCTTAGCTGTATCCTCTACGCGGCTGTCGACTAGGCAATGGATGTCTCTGCTTACAATGACAAGATCTCAAGCTTGCTCTTGTTATAATCATTACATTGCAGGCAGGCGACTCCCAGCGAAGGCTGACGTATTTCTCCAATCATCTCCCTATGTTGGACTGCTTCATATGTATCCCCAGAAATAGGTGAATAGGTAATACAACGGCCATTGCTAATGAGGTACCTGGCGCTAGGTATAAAACTAAAAGGGGTAGAGACCGCTGAAACAAAAACTCCAAATGGAGGACAACAAAGGAATGAAGCGGACTGGGATATCCATCCAAACGTCGGTGGGAGACGAGACTGCTAACCCGGCGGGCACAGCGATCTCATGGAGCGTTCAACAGAAAGCGAATCCAAGGCGTCCTCAAAAAAGAGGAAGTGCAAAGACGTAACCGGACTACTAAATGTCAAGCAGGCGGACGACAAACCGACTAACACGCTAGTAATGGAAAATAGGTACTCCAAGTGAACCTCCACAAGAGTAAGGTCGCCTCTCTGCCGAGCTTACTCTCAACTTAGAAAATGGCGGCTACGACGTGGCTTTAGTCAAAGAATCATGGATTGCGTCGAGTAACGTGGTTGTAGAGCCAAAGTCACAAAACTATACGACATATGTACATCCCGAGCGTTATTAACAAGGTAAGAAGATATATTGGTGAAGAAAAGTCTATTTTCTCATATTGATTTCAGTCTTTTCACAGATAATCTGACGGTTGTGGCAGTGAAGGGTGCCAAAGATAAGTCTCTACTCCTTGCATTCCGCTATATGTCACATGATTGCGAGGCGCCAACGGCGAATCTCCAAAGTCTGGCGGCTACATCCAGCAGAAAAATTAGGGCAGCCATGATATCATACAGACTTATCATACATGAAAAGGGCGTGACTGTATATACGAATGCCCTAAATACAGCTCTTCACTATGCATGCCCTACGCTGTGACTAAAGCACAAAACGAAGACCCCTTGGTGGAACAAGAAGCTTGGAACAAGAAAGATTTTCTAAGGGACTACAAGAAGTTGGTGCCTAGGACAAAGTGACAATCCTGGAAAAACTTTTATAGGGGATTTGAAAAACCCACGAGATAGCGAGACTTTGGAAACTATTATTCTAATTCTAATTTACAAAAATAATGGAGACTAGACGGAAAATTACCAGATCAAAGTCGCCGAATGAACTTAAAAGATATTCAAAACACTAATCTAAGTTTAAACGTCTTACTATTTTTGGTCCACAGTATATATTATATGTAATTGTCTCTGTCTCTACTAGTTGCTTGTCAAGCATACTCAATAAATTGAAATGCTTCTGTAACACTCGGCGGTTAACTACAGCCTACCAACATAGAGAGACTTTTAGAAGAAGGGTTTCAGTTTTAGATGTTAGTATGGATTGAAAAAAAGTTTGGGCTGGTGTAGCAGCCTTCACAATATCACCATGGCGGCTGAGAACATCTCTGAAACATATGTACGTCAAAACCATTCCTTGCGGAAAGTAATGCAAACAGTACAATCAGATATGCAGAGTTTCTTTCAACTTAACAAACAAATTAAGCTGTGATAAGTTTGTGAGTTTATAATAAATAAAGCTAAAATAAAGACAGTTACAATACAACATTGAGGTCGATTACAATTAATTTCTGTGTTCCGAGTTTTTTCTTTACCAAAAAACACTAAAGAGACTTTCACCGTGTCGACATCTAATACTAGTTTTCCTTTGATGGTAGTTTCACCAAAAATGTCTTGGCTGATACCGTCTAGTAGATAAATACATAGATAGACACAAATTAAAGTTTGTTCCGCGAGCTAAAGTCTATTGTGTCCCCCTTCTTCGTCATATGAGCTCACATAGGCACTGCACACTGATAATTACCAGTATACCTTTACTGTTGGATGTTATTCGGGTACATGGATGATCTAAGCGCCTAAATCCTGTGTCTGCAGAACCGTCTAAACCGTCTAGAAAAATAATAATTTAAATGAGGCTGGATACAAATACCAGCTTGGTATATTTATGCCACACGAGTCAGCGTAAAAAACTTTGTGAACCGAATTTGATTCTTGATCCGCGAATCGCAACAAAATGATTCCAATCTAATGTAAAATGGCTGACTTACGAAGGCATCATAAGAAACCGGATTTGGTCGAATCGTGATGAGCCAGTGCAAATGGATATCAGCATGGATTGACGGTCCGGAGAGATTTGCTATGTGTTTGATGGGTAGATTTGTATAAACTTCGCCCCTACAGCCGATCACAACTCTAAGTTAAGACCTTTATATCAAGAATTAGATCGATTGAAGAAAGCAGTCGGCAGAAACCAGCCAGCGTTGGCCAATTGTAGAGGAATTGTGTTCCATCTGGACAAGGCCATGTTATTCACACAAATACCACAAGTTGCTGGTGCTTGTTAAAAAAGCTTTTACACAACCGCTTTGTAGCTCGCATCAGACACCAAGTGACACCTATCTATATCTGTTCATGTCAGAGGATTTGCTTTGTGGAAAATTTGCCGCAAGAAAAACTTATTGACTGTCCCAGTTCCAGGCCCAGAGACAAAAATCTCTATAAGAGTGATATTATAAAATTGTCTGCAAAATGACAACAACTTATCGAATGAAACGGCAAATTTTCGACTTAAATCAGATGATTCCTTCAATTAAATGCAAAAATTATGGATTATTTTAAGAAGACTTTAAATTCGAAAATTCAAGTTATCGGAACTCAAACAAATATGCTTTTCTTTAAGTAAAGGTATTAAATTTTACTGAAGTCGATCTCGAAACCAACATTTAATTCGGTCGTCAAAGGTCAATCGCTTGCGTAGAGTTCTCTTATTTTTCAACATATTCCAGCATCATGAATCGTGATGATTTCCTTGATAGCGAGATCTCATTAGTTTATTAGTTGCCACTTCGCGTATTACAAGCTCAAATACAACCCTGTTTGACACAATGCAAAAATTTGTATCTGCAAGAGCTCTTTCTATTAAATAGAGATCTGTCCATGCAATACACTCATGCTGCGATTTTCCCAAATTATTCATGTGCTAGACCATTAAGCGTGTCAGCGAGGTTCTTGTACTCGAGTACTCCACTCCACCTAAAGCAACTGCCAAATAAAACAAGAAGCTGAGCTGAGGAAGCGGCAAAGAGAAACGCGAAACAAAACATTCGCACGCCTGTAACGGAAGATTAGTGAGAACGCGCGCCGAGGAGCCTTTGTTTGTGTTGGGCAATAAATTAATTCATGTGCTAAATCAAGCAAAGCATTACAACAACAATAACAGTAGTCATAACCAATAGAACAGCAGCGAAAACAATGTATGTGCAACAACAACAATGTTATTGGCAAAAAAAGAAGTGGCAAAGAAAAACCTTTGAATAAGAAAAACTGCGTTGGGGCACAAACAAAAGTTGATGAAGACGAAAAGAACAACAACGGCACACACACACACACACTCACATGCACGCTGGTGAGCAGCTAAAATAGATAGACTGCAAATAATCCGCCACCAAAGTTCGAGCATTAAATCAATTCGCAACATTTTCAATACTTGCCGCGCGGGGGTGAGGCCGGCAAGGTGGTAAGTGGCAGCCCGTCGTTGGGGCAACAACATGCGAGTATAACTCAATTGACAGCCGCGTGTGCGAGGAGTGTGGGTAAATAGTTTTACGGGCTTCGAGCGTCGGAGCAGGAAGGAAGGGTCAGTGTGCGCCATATGCAGGAAGTAAGAAGAATGTGTAAGTGCATACGGCACCGGAAGAACTTTTGAATATGAAAATGGCGCAACAAAAACTGCTAATGGACGGCACACACTTGCTCATAATGGAGCATTAGTTAAGTCGCGGAAAATAATTGAAATATTTTTCATAATTCATGTGATAAAAAGATAATATATTGGGTAGTCGAAAAAGTCTTTTCGTATTTCTAATAAAACTTTATCTTTTTTTATATTTATAATGAACTATAATTAACCAAATTGAACCATTTCGGTCGACCACTTTTTGCCATTGTTCCGCTAGAGACATTATTAAAAACTTCAGTCTAAAACTTTTCTGGTTTCTCGGCAAAAAAATGTGACAAGGCTTTACAGGCATCTCTTGAAGCTAACTTTACTCCATTAAGAGAGTTCTGCATTGACCAAAACAAATAGTAGTCCGATGGTGCAAGGTCAGGACCATATAGTGGATGCATCAAAACTTCACTCGGCTTTTGCCGAGTCATCAAATATGTGTGTGGTCTAACGTTGTTCTGATGGAAAACGAAACCCTTTCTGGTGATCAGTTCTGGCCGTGTTTTTCGATTGCTTGCTTCTATCTCATCAGTTGTTGACAGTAAAATGTAGAATCAATCACTCAACCAGCCTGGATTCCTTTCCAATTTCACCAAACACTCAGCATAACCTTTCGATCCGTCAATCCGGGCTTCGCGACCATTTTTTGAGCTATACCACTTTTGGACCATGATCTTTTTCGCACATTATTTTCGTATTTGATCCACTTTTCGTCTCTTGGCACCAGAAATGGTTCGATTTTATTCCGTTTCAGCAAAGAATCGCAGATGTTAATTCGGTCCATAAAATTTTTCAGAGGCAATACATGAGGTACCAAAACATCGAACTTCTTTACGTAGCCAGCCTTTTTTAAATGCTTCAAAACCGATTGATGATGAATGTTAAGTTCCTTAGCGATGTCATGGTTGCTTATGTGATGGTCTTGGACAATCTTTTCCATAATTTTAACGACTTTTTCAGCGATAGGTGGACCAGAGTGGAGTTCATCTTTCACATTGAAATTTCCAGACCAGAAGCGAGCGATTCTCTTCGGAGAGTATCTCCATTAGTCTCAAGCATTGCTTGATAACACTCTATATAACCATAAAAATCATCAAAATCATTGTCCTAACCCAAAAAAAAATTAATTATTTTCTTCAAATAGCGATATAGATATATATTCTAGTGCCAATTGCTGTAAATCCTGAGATCGATCATACTTAATATCTCCCCCTTTTTTTTTAAAGCTGTTCCATACAAAATCCAGTTACTCATTTTGCATGGAATCACCCATTGTTACCTAACACACTGCCACTGTGAATCAATAAATCTATTTAGGTACAGTTAAACAAACAAATATGAGCACAAGCATAGAGTTCTTCATTAATTCTGATCGATGACCATAAATCCTTTAGATACTCACACACACACAGAGCATTTGCTGCTTTTAGTGTTTGACCCCACTCTGCTCCGCTCTTTTTTTGTTTCTGACAAGCGAGCGTAAAGGACGTTCGCGTAGCATACTTCTGGGAGCGCAGCAGTTGCACAGTTGATTGAACACACCAACGCTGTCGTCACTCTGCTGTTGTTGTGCTGCTATTTGTTGCTTCTGATTGCTCGTCTTTATTTATACATAAATAGCAAATAGTAATTGGTAAAGTGCGAGGGGCAAGCAGGGCCGAGGAGGGGATGGCGCACGAAAACAACTTGTAATTGGTATTTTTCAACCGGCGCACTCTGCGCTGCTCCGGCGACACGCGGCTACTTGGCTTGGACTTCTATGCGAAAGTTGCCCCAAAACTGCTGGCGATGAAGTTGTTGCGCATTGAAGCGAGCTCATTGCTGCTGGTAATTCATTCACTGCTGCCAAGCTGAGGCACAATAGCAGCAGCAAAAGTTCAGCTCACGAAGCTCCTTGTCCACACAATTGCTTCAAAGCAAGCTCCGCTCACCCCGCCGGCCAGTGCCCTCGACCACTTCCACACTGCCATTCATTCATTATGCTTGTTATTGTTTTTACTTCTTAGTCGCTAGCTCGCTAGTTCGGTAGTTTCGTAAGCCACACATATCAACTTCAATGTTTGCAAGTGATAAATTAATCGCTACATCAGTTTTTAATTCGGTGTTTCTGGCGATTTATCTTCGTGTTGGCTTTGTCATGCAACCAAATGATGTATGGCGAAAATTTTGACAAATGCGCGAAATGAGTCATGAGCTCGTACAAAATGCCAACAACAACAACACACCACACACACTCACAGAGCTCCTCACATTTGCCATCGCATTGCCCTTCACTTGCACTCACATCTGCAACACAGAGGAATTAACGTGCGTCTGTTTCTATGTGTGTATGTGTGCATGTGTGTTGCGTTCTTACAACGTGTTCTATTCGCTTTCTTTTTGCCACTCCACACATCTGCACATTCACAGTCGATTCCTGGTTGCATTTGTGCATTGTTTGCCTTTGGGTATTTGAGTACTTTTGCGCTTTTGGCAGCGATTAAATGAAATACACACACGTGTCTGTATGCACTCTGGTGTGATCCATCATCGTTTTACCTTGGACTTAATTTATGCTTTCACGATTATATAATATGTCAATTTAGTGTATATCCTTATTTAAAGTACCCTAAATTTTGGTCAATATTGTACATATGTATGCATGTGTTAATTTTATGGAAATGGGCTCAAAAACACCAAAATGGATTCTCACACATTAAAACCTCTATGAAATGGAAAGCTGTCAGCGGAGCCGCAGTTCTTATTATAATAAAATTGAAACATTTACAAAAAATTAAGCGTCTGCCAGTCCCTACAATAGAGCAGCCTTAATTGTGTTCTTCTCTTCCATAAAGTAAAACTTAGTACAAGTGTTCCCATGAGAGAGACATGACATGGGAATAGGTAGAACGAAAATAAAGAACACGCTTACTCTTTCAGCTGGACAACCCTTGGAATACGCAGCATTTGGTCCAAAACGCTGTGGTTTTTATTTCATCTACGTCTACGGGCGGCGGAGCCTTGTCAACAACGAATATAGACTTAAGAAATAATAATTTCGTTTAATTCTTCATCAAAAAGATATAAAAGACATTTTCCTGACACCGTTACAACCAGCTTTGAAAGTTCCGCTAAAACTTGAGAGACATTTTTTCAATAAGAAATTAAGTATCTCATTGGATAAATAATTAATTGTCTCTTTGTAAGGCTCTTGTACTGCTGATGCCATGACTAATCTTCCTGTGATCTAAATCGGGATGGGACAATATCAAAAGCGTCTGAGACGTTGTTTAAGCACAACCCGAGGAAGTTTCTGCGTCGTTTCGTAACCGTCTAGAAAACATAGACCCACTAATATATAGCACAACAGTGATCAAGCAACAGTCAAAACAGCGAACTTTTCTGCGAACTTGCTCTGAAGAAGGTAAAGGCTGTCTTATCTGCTGATAAGG
Organism: Bactrocera zonata; assembly: GCA_037783105.1. Classification (NCBI taxonomy): domain Eukaryota; kingdom Metazoa; phylum Arthropoda; class Insecta; order Diptera; family Tephritidae; genus Bactrocera; species Bactrocera zonata. The sequence goes on along the minus strand of JBAWJQ010001149.1, from coordinate 142,083 downwards.
AGTGGACTACCGTCTTCTGAGATGCACAAGGTGTGATCCACATTGATTTCCTGGATATCTGAAAATGGGCATCGGACTCCACTATGCCGAGTTTTTTGGGCTAATACGGTTATAAACGGCAGAAAAACAGTCCCAATTGACAAAAATAAGTGCCACTCCGCTATCAGAAGCTCACATCTCCGCCACCGTCATACTAACCAAACTGTGGCATCGACCGCAATCATTAGATTTGACGCCGAATGACTATTTTTTGTTTCAAAACATTAAAATGTCCCTAGCCGAAATAAATACAAGTTCAAAGTGTTATCACTAGCATGGAAGTCCACGTGACGCGGACCGTTTCGTCAAGTGTATCGAGATAAAAGAAAACCATATCGGGAAATAAAACCTCATATTTCCAAAATTTTGTACTTTATAGACGAAATATTTATTGGACCACATTCGTACAGCACACTACGACAGAATACAACAAAGCTTTACTATTAAAACTATTAAATAAGCAATCGGTTTTCAAGGGTTTTTATTGGTTCTATGACCATGTATATTCTTACATTTTTTGAACATTTATTAAAAAAAAAAAAACCTTCTAAGTATTTCCCATTTAAAACTATAACATTTTCTCATCTTTCTGACAATTTAGCTACAAAAAATGAATCGACCGCTAAAAAGGCAAAGTAAGGCTAAGGTAAGTGAGGTAAAACTTCCCAGTCGCAGTTTTCTAAATAGTTTTTGATCGGTCTTACAACATAAGTCCAAGGATGGTCATAATGCAAAATAATTGCCTCATGTCTAGCCGCTTATTCGGGATGTTTTTCGGCAATGGCTCGCTTTAATTTGATGAATCATAGTTTTAACTGGTTTAAGAAGCTCATAACATCGCCTTCTAATCCCACCAAATATAGAACATTACCTCGCCCTCCCACATATTCGACTTTACCATTCCATTGGCTGGTTAACTAGGCTTCACATATTCTTCTTTGCTTTTATATTTGATTTTAATTCATATGAAACCCAATTCCCCTGCTTTGGATGTATCCGTCTGTTTTTCGACGATTTGAAACAGCTGCTTGAGTGACTTTAGGACAGTAGCTTTCCAACGCATGTTCGTAATATTGGACCAATGGGATAATAACCAAGCTTCTCCAACTCTTATCAACCCATGCTAAAATAATTATAAATTCAATACTGTATGTTACATACGTAGCCTGCCTTTTATATTTCGTGACTTGGCAATACTGTTGTTGTAATCTGGAAACTCACAACTTTATCGTAAAGTTTGACTTTTTTGATCGTATCCATAATCATAACGTTTTGACAAACGAGCGCTATTTGTGTTGTTTACAGTAACTTAAAATATTTTTCTTGACCAAAAAATTGAGATTAATCGCCAACAACTTTCGACATGGATTAACTCATCAAGAGCGCATAAATGAACTAAATTCAATTTTCGACGATGAAGCTCCATCAAAGACCACTGTTTATCGATTGTATAGTGAGTTCAATCGAGGATCACTCCAAGAGGAAATCCGTTAAGGTCGTCCAAGATCAGTTGTTGTACCTGAAACTTTTGTTGCTGAACGCAAACTAATGTTGACAGATCGTCATGTGACCTGTCGTGAGATTAAGACACGTATATGCCTTAGTAGGACCGGCATACATTCAATATTGCATGAACATTTGGTTGTAGAGATTTTTTTCACGTTGGATCCCGTACATTTTGTAAATCGTTCAAAAAAGGATCATGTCGATTGGTCGAGAGAAACTAAGAGATCAACGTTTTTCGACACCTGGAAAGATGTTTGATGCATTCAAAAGGCATATTTTGAAAATACCTCAATCAGTGTGGCAAAAGTGCTTCGACATTTATTTCAAACGCATGCAAAGGTGCATGGATTTTCGATGACTAAATTTTTTTTTTTGTTTTCAAATTCCAAAATATAAAAAGCAACCTACGTAGAGGAAGAAAATTAATTTAAATTCAGACCAAATCAGAATCTCAACATTTCTTGAGTTTTGGATTATTTCTACCTAGAATTCATTAGATTAGTGTATAGTACATTTTCACAGAAAATAAGGCGGGCTCTACTATAGTAAAATTTGTGTTTTGAAATCTTCCCACAGTAGCTACAGATGAAGAGTAGTATTAATAATATATGTATGTACATTAGAGCGGATCTCTTTGCAGGGAGACAAAAAAGCGGAAAAATCTTCACCATAAAAATTGAAACCGGTTTTAGACCCATAGTCTATTAAGCTAAGTTGTTCAAAGTTGCTCACAGTATTTCCCGCATAAGCGATTTTATAAAAAATCGACTCGCTGTAATGTATATATCTAATTAAATTAAAATGTAATTCGTTTCCCTTATCGAACGCTTTTTAGCGAATGCTGTTCGCAATTGATTTTTTTTTTTTTTTTGCTGACATTTGTCGGTAATCACTTGAGCAGTAAGAATCTATTCGCAAATCTCAGGCAATTGCATTCTAACAAAGTGTGGCGCATTATTATTTATAGTCACTGTAGCTCATATGTAACTCATATGAAAGCATCAAAGTGTAGAAATATTCATTGAAGCGCACAAAATTGCGCGCAATACAATGACAAACTGCCATAAATGCAGCTATAACGCTACATTAGTGAAATTAAACTGATGCGAAACTCTAAATTCACACACTCACACACATACACTCACGCATACCAGCGCAGGGCCAGCGAAGCATGCGTGAGACCCTTAAATGTTGCTGCCACAAATCCGTTAATCGCATGTGTACTCTGGTGTTGCAAGTTTTCTGGTTGATTGTTTACACCACCTTCGGCCTCAGAGTTGCAAGCATTAGTGCAGCATAATAAAAGTAACATGTACAACAACAACAACAACAACAACACTAATAGCAGGAGTTTTCGCAGAGTTATTGCAACTTATTAACAATCAAAACGATGGCTGGCAGCCTCCTTTTAGCATGATTTATAGCGCGCACTTACGCCGCACCGCCGCGTTATCAATACGCGGTTGCACACACACACACATACATACAGATTCATTTGGATTTTTATATTCTTCGACATTCGCATTGCATTTTGCCATCAACGCTTTGGTTTCGCACAAACCATAAAGCTGGTTAGCACCCAACGAGGCGGCCACCACCGGCTCATCCCCGCGAACGCTTGCTTGCGGCGCCTTGGTGAGGGCAGTAGCATCGATGGCGGTGGTGGTGCCGGTGGTGGGTTGTTTTCGCAAATACACTTGTTATTAGGGGTTTCGCAGATGAACCGCGTTACAAGTAATCATATTAACTTAAATGGACGCGAATATGTTCAGCTCTGCACACACACACACACACACATCCAAAGAACCATAAATATGCACTCACACATGAGAATTGCGGCGCTTTTGCTGAGGTGGCAGCCTCAAGAAGCAGCAAAGCATCGCAGCTTACCGCTATTTGGGGTGTGTAGAGCAGAAGACTTCTATGCTTGTTTGTATGTGTATGTGTGTGCCCAAACCCCTCGCAACCACCTCGCGAAAGTTGACTTCTGCCGAACATCGAGTTGGCAATATTGTCATTCGAACTAATTGAGTGACACAAATTCGCTGTGCTTCTATTCCACCAATACATTTTAAGTGCCACTGACAGTTATCCAGCATGCGTGCGTATGTGTGCGTGTGTTGCTGACTTTAAATTCGTTTATAGTTTCATGCCTGTCAAACGTTTTAAAATGCGTGTTCTCTGTGTGTTCAAAATTTTAAATTTATTATTATTGATCAAATAAATAAACAAAACGGAAACAAACGAATTCATTTCGTAAATGCACTCGCATAAATTTATTGGCCGATACCTTAGCAGTTATGTTGCGTATGAAGCCAAGCATAAAGGAAAGGGCTGAGTAAGCAAATATGAACATTTTTATAAGTACATACTTAAATATGTACATACATATATGCACCGTAATATGGTTGTGGATATAATTCACTTCTGTTCAATTCTCCCATTTGAAAATTTGTTTCAATTTGTTGTACGGAAGCAGGCAACAACTCATAAGCCAATAAATGACTGGTGAATCTAAATTAGAAAAACATCGAATAAAATAGGTTCACTATGAAAGAGGTTACGTGTCAAGCGTTTTCAATTAAGAATCTTTTACAGTGTATAACAGTTCTTAATACAGTGAATTCAACATCTCTTACACTCACTGGAAATGGTTGGTCTAGTTTCCCACCATGGGCAAAAAATAGTAAGAACTTCATTTACAGTCCTTTTCAACAATTATTTTCTCATATAAAAACTTAGAACTTGTACAAAAAAAACCGAAAATTGGAGTTTTGGCAGACATTTTTACAAAGAAATAAAAATTTCTCGCTTTTTTTTTTTTGCATAGTTGTAATAGAAAAAAAAAATTCTTCATCCAAGTCCTTAAAGATTTTATCCCAAAGGCCAGTGTAAAATTTCATGAAGATCGTTTGAGTAGTTCTCGAGAAATCTTGCCAATCGACTACAAAAATACATTTTCGAGAAAAACTCGTTTAAAGACGGCGCTCTTAGCCTAGCAAGCCTCGAGTGCACAAGTTCTTAAGGCTGTATCTCCGAAACTATTTCTCGGATCAACTTGAACATTTAGGACAATATTCTATAGGTGTTGTAGAATTTAATAAGACAATAAAAAAATTAGATTTTTTGAAACCCGTAAACCCACATAGCCCCTAGAATTTCGCCCGAAAACCCATTTGATGAACTACTTTTTTTCTACGTTGGTATGACTGTCAGTAAAATCTGTGTCAAAAGTCATATCAAAATAATCATTACCGTTTAGTATACGTTTGTCTTTCTGAAATATATAAAGTGCCTTCGGCGATTTCTACGAGAAGTGAAATTATTCGAGAAAGAAGTTTCAGTAAATTTTTGTGCGGAATAAAATTTCTGGTGCCGAAGCGTCCGCAATGTTCCAAAAGGCCTTCGGTGATAACTGTCTGTCCCGAGCAAGTATTTTCGATTCGTACAAATTATTTAAAGAGGGTCATCAACATCAACTGATGATCACGTCAATAAAATAAAGGAATTGGTGCAAGGCTCGACAATCAACAGCCAGAGATCTTACTGGCATCGCTGAAATATCGAAAAATCAGTAAAACCCATTTTGAAAGATCATTTGGTCCTAAGAAAAGTGAAAGCACGATTGGTTCCAAAATTATTAAATTTTTTAGAAAAACCGTATCGCGTTAACGTCTGTAAAACAATGCTTTCCGACGACCAGCATGTCACGAAATGTATTATTACTGGCGATGAGTTTTAAATCTATGCTTACGATCCGGAACAGGCAATCAATCGGCCGAATATCGTGGCTAAGGTGAGCCAAAGTCGAAGAAACCACGTCAAAGCAGGTCGAAAATCGAGGTTATGTTAACAGTTTTCTTCTATTTTCGAGATGTAGTGGACTCCGTATTCCTGCCGAGCGGCCAAACTGTCAGCAAAGAATACTATTTGCGTGTTATGCGTAGTTTACGCAAAGCTATTCGTAAGAAGAAGCCAGTATTATGGACCGACAAATCTTGGTTCTTGCACCATGCTATTGTAGCATAGCTTACTGCATTGATTCTTCGTGAATTTTTCGAAAAATTTTCAACTAATATCGAGCCGTTCATTTGATTTAGCTCGGTGTGACTTCTGGGTAGTCAGAAAACTTAAACGAGCGCTTCGTGGAAACTGTTTTGAGTCAATCGAAGACATTAAGCGTGGATCGCTAAGCGCATTGAAGACTATTCTGGAAATTGACTTAAACAAATGTTTCAGGTATTGGAAAAACCGTTGGCACAAGTGTACTATGGCCAAGAGGAATTACTTTGAGGGGGACGCCATAGATTTTGAAGAATAAGTTAAGAACTTTAAAATTATGAACAGAGTTTTACTTTTTAGTTAAGAAATCATTGCTTTTCGTCGAAACGATCTCATAACTAGGCGTTTGAGTCACGTCTCCCCGACAACGGAATAGTGTCGATAGTACAAAAAATTTGGTTGGCAGCAGTCTCACATACTCCTTAAGTAAAGCTACAGTGAACAATTAAGAAATTTGGAATATTATAACCTACGATTTCTCACTAAATATAAAGTTTTTGGCCCCAAATTCAGTTGTGCCTTCTCGGAGATATCGAATTGTGGGTTTGCTTAGGTACTGCTTCCTGTGAGGTAATCTTAAAAGCTAATTCTGATCGGAAAGAGAGAATATATCGAGAATTGCCTGCAGAATAGAGTAGTAGAAGAAAGCAACAATTAATTGTTATACCTAAATGATCTACCGATTAACTTGAAAATCTTATCCAAGAGTTTAAGAAACCATACCAGAAGTTGAGTTTATTTAGGCTTGGCATTTATATCTATGTAATTTTAAAAATTTCCAGTTCTGCATTTAACTCTCTTGTCTGGTCCTCATATCATAGGAGAAGCCAAAAGAGTAATACGTCAGGGTAAAACTTAGTAAAACGAGGCGTTCATTGATATCGAATTTCTTAATAATACGAAAAGAGAAGTTGACCTTATAGAGAATAAAAAAAATACTTTAACAAAATAGTAACCACCTAAGAATACCACAAAAAATGTCAGCTACTTCAAGAAACTTCAAAGAGAGCAAAAACCACATACATATTAACCGACACAGAACTCATCTACCGCTGCTTTCATCTAAACTTTCAGCTCAATAAAACGACGCATGTTAATCCAAAAGGAATAAATAATTGAAAAAATCATGAAAAGGCAACAAAACATTAACTTTGGCCATATAAATATAAATAAAAGAAAATGCCGACATCATTACAGGTTCATACACCTTAAGGAGACACAATAAAAAGTTGGCTGGAGATTATTAAATTACACCCCGACGTGGGTCAGCGATAATATCAGCTTATGTGGCGCATTATCCGAACGCTCGCCGAAACAAAAAGGCCAAATAAAGAACAAAGCGAGCAGCAGCATGAAGCACAGAGCGTGGAAAGTTGCCAAGAAATGCCTAAAGGACATAATGGAACTTAATGTGCTGTGGCAAGAACAGCAAAGAAAGGCATGACGAACACGCTGAGCGCAATGAAAGCAACGAAAGCGACGGCCAAGGCAACACCTTCATATTTTCATTATGAAGTCATTCGGCGACATTTTATGATGTGTCCTTACAGATGGCCGCAGGCGACGGCCGAGGGTGGGAGCCATACGACAGCAACGACGAAGGCAAAGAGCAGCCGACAAAGGTGACGACGGTGACGGAGATGATTATGATTGCGTTGCAGGGTGTTAAAAGCTGCTGCGGTGCCTGAGTACCGGAGGCAGAAAGTGCCACATAACTTTGCCGGCGTCTCAAAAGGTAAATTTATAATATTGCTTACAACTTTTCGCGCCAGGTCCAGCTGCAAGCATAATAATTTTCATTACCGCAGTGGCACTTAGCGCCGCAAGGGGCGGGGAAGCTTGCCGCAGCGTGAGGACGAGAAGGTGCGCGCTCACCACACAATCCGCGGCAATTGAGTGCGGCAAAGTGCGTGTGACACATTAGCGCCGAGTGAAAAAATAAACAGAAATAAGAGAAACACCCGAGCGATGGGGGTACTTCAAAAGAAATTATTTTTTCTTTCAAAAAGTCCTTTAATTCTACGCATTTTTGACGGGATTTTGTTGTATTTGCGTACGACTTTACTTCCGACCAACACGACGACCAGGCGAGAGTCAAAGTGAGGGAAAATTGAAAAAAGCGGCAATTGAGGCCACGTTCGGATATTAGCCGCTCGCTGCGGAAGTTTTCATTTCTACTTATTTCACTTTTATAGCTATTCAAATAATGGCCGTGTCGACGAGGCTGCGGCTGGCGTGAGGTGGGCTCTGGAAGTCGCGAAGAAATTAAATTGGGACACGGTTCATAAACTAGCTGCCCTCGACGCTGAAATGAGCTGCTGGAGGACTTGTTGTTTGGATTTTTTTTATTTCCTTTCTAAACTTTTGAGCCGCCTCTCGAATGCGCACTTAGGAAAACAACTTGTGCACCTCAGCTAAACAGCCAGTTCTACAGAATCACACAGTCAACCGTAAAAGAATTCAATTTCTGTGTGCCACTTATTTTACGGCGTCGAAAGCTTGAAAATCTCCTTGCGATGTGAAAAAAGCAAAAGGACAGAAAAAGGAGCGGAAGAAAATTAAAAAGAAATTAAGCCAATTTGCTTAGCAGAGAATGCGGCAGCGTTAACAACAACAGCAACGGCGTCGTTCGACATAACCTCAACATGTACAACAGCGGTTGGCCGCTCCACAATCGGCGGCCCGTGCAGCAACACCGCTGCTTGCCACCTCAGGTTTTCACTCCCGTGTCGAAAGTTCGCGCTGCCGTTGTGCGTTGGCCGTGGGTCAATTTCAATTTAGCAGAGTATTACTTACATTTCTGTTTGTGGCTCGTAAATCTTCGCGCATAAATACCCGCGTCTTCGGCACGAGCTTGCTTATTTTGGCAGCTGCCACTTGTCGTTGTCACCGGCCAGTGATTCGTATTTGCCCAGCTGCCATTTACCGTTACTGCCTGCACCGTTGCGGTGGCTATGGAAATGTCTTCATTTTGGCGTGAAATTCTTTAATCTTGTTCAATTCAATTAGTTCAAGTTGAATAGTTAATTCGCCACTTAAAAGCAGTCCCAATTCGAAAGCTACAAGTATTTTACGAGTCTCGGCCTTGAGTCTCACCGAATTCGAAGGTATTTTAAGAGCTGATTTGGCATTTGCGGACACTCTAATCGCTGTTCTTTTATCCTTCGGGGAATTCTGCGGTGTAGCTTGATATAAGTGTATGTAAGTTTGTACGGTTGCAAGCTGACCTGGCACATTTTATTTTATAGGCAATTTTATTTTATTCACATAATGATTTTTTTTTATTTTTGGCTGACAATACGCGCCACGAAGCACATTATCTTCGGTTATTTATAGGCCATTTCGACAACTGTCAATTTTAGTCTGGCCTCTTTACTTGTCTTTCCTCTACTCTCACGCACTTAATGAGGTAATTAGGAAATTGGCTACCATTTTGTTTGCATGAATTGATTGAAAGCATAATTAGGTTACTAAATATAAATTTTTTCTTATTTTTATTTAAGTAAGGGAAGCCTAAATAGCCGGAGTGCGAATCCGCTGAACCTAGCCTACTCCTCACAAAAACACCTGATTAAGTATTACGTCGTGTTAGTGACAGGACTTTCCAATCTCCTATATCGTACGGACTGACGGATACCTAATCTGCTCTGTATGTCACAGTTTTGTTATGATGCTGCTTTGCTGAAAGCTTTCCAATTCTCAATGGACTGACAAATGAGTGTCATAAAATTGATATTTTTTTAGTGGATCTTAAGATGGTACTCATTACATTAGATAAGAACATCTTAGCTCTTGGGTATGAGATACAATTCATGAATTATCCTTAAGAAGTGCGCCGGCCTGGCGACTAAGAATAAATCAATATAATTCCCGATACCCTCTTCTGGTATAAAGATGAAAATTATGGCTTTGTACCGAGTCACTTCAGTTTGATGAGTTGTTTTTGGTAGCGTTCCTCCATAATGGTTTTACCCAGTTTTAGATACCTAATCCTAACATATATTGAGCATTACCTCGGCGACATAGATATACGGCTTTGCTGTTGATGTTGGTTGTCCTGGTTTCGCATATGACTTTTTTCGATTAGAGTTGCCTTAATGGACTCATTTTTCTTCAAAAACTACTTCTTTTTAAGCAAAAATCTTCATAATATAATAATAATGCTTTCAGTTCCTCATTTTCAACCTTTTTTGATTTCAAATTAATGATCCTGGAAAGGATGCACAAGGACAGTATCTTTCCAACGCATGTACGCCACCACCAGATATCGTTGAAGACATGCCGCGCGTCAGGCAAGCGTTAGAGAGACTGTAAGAGAGCTGAACATATCTCGCGAGTCCATTCGAATGGCTTTGATGGATATTTTAGATATGAAACGCGTTCTTGTTCGAATCGTCCCCATAAAGATGAATTCAAAAAGAGTACTGTAAACAGGTATTTTTGGACATGCTTTTCGAAATTCGACCTCACAATCACGGAGAGCATTATAATTGCCGATGAGACAAGTCAACAATCTCTGGAATGGAGAGAAAACAAGTAAACCATGTAAAAGTCCCTCAAAGATCAAGGTGATTCGTACTGTTTTTTCGATATTCGTGATTTGGTGCATCGTGAATCCCCAGGGACAGACGGTCAATAAGGAGTTCTATTTGGCCGTATTCAAGCATTTGTGTGAGAACATCCCACAAAACCGGTCGGATTTGTGGATGAATTCATAGATTTTACACGACGATATTTCACCATCGCATCGAGCCACAATACTGACCGAATTTAAAGCCGAAACGCAGTTAATACCATCGAACAACCACCTTACTCACTAGATTTGGCTCCGTGTGACTTTTCTTAGTTCCCCAAACTCAAATTGCCGCTCCGTGAAACCCGTTCCCAGTCGATCGGAGAGATAAAACAAAATTCGCTGAAGGCCATCCCAAAAAGTGCTTCAAAAATCGTTGGCATAAGTGTATTACATCTGGTGGAGATTATTTGAAGAAAATAAATATTACTGAATAATTAAATATTTTGTGTTTTATTTACTTTTTTGTCACAATGTATGTGCTTGGTTATAAAGGAAAGGCAAGTAAAATAATTGGTTATGGTTGAGATCGAATTTATGGTCCAATATTGATCTCAAGACCTTGCCTTTTCATTAACGGTTTACTTTATTTCGTTGAAAACTGAAATACTTTTCCTATAAAGCAAATGAGCCGAGAAATCAGTGATTTAGTGAGAATTGGGAATGCTTCAGTCAACCCCGGAAAGAGAAAAAATTTCGGATAGATAATAAATAGAAGCATTTTTACTAGCATAATTTTCACCAATGAATATCTGCTCGATAAATATGCATTTATCAACTATTTTTAAAGCATTTGAAGATTTTGCAATCTTTGCGATTCAAGTAAATTCAGCATGCAAATCCGTTTTGTAAGCGTTAAGAAATACAGTTAGCGTTAGGACTTCAAGGAACAAAAGAAACTTTAATCAACTTCAACTTTTAATTCTAAAATACGAATATCTTTTCGGATTTTAACCTTCCCGAACTTTCTATATTCTTCGCTTTAAAAATTCGGCAGAAACAAAGTAATTTTTTTCTTTCAAAATAAATGAATTACTTCCCCGTATTATCTGCCATAAGGGTAAAACCGGAATATACCAATTAATACATAATTACAAAACAAATATCAACTCAAACACACTTCATTAAAATCCACTAAAAAACCAATGAAACCCAAAAATACGGTTTATTATAAAAACTTTAAATTTGGTGCAACAAACAACAACATACAGATAAAATCAGCAACAAATATTAAATTGCCCACATGTAAAAATAATAAAAACTAATTGTCAGTTCAGAGCAATTCCCACAATTACTCACAGCGAAGACACGGAGCCAAAGACAAAGCCAGAGAGACTGGAGTTCAAATGTTATCGCAGAAAACTCAATGGCAAGCCATCATTTAAATTTTGAGCCACTGCCCAATTTAAGAGCTTTACCGACTCCCATGAGAAGTAGCTACCTCCAATGAGGTAGAGACTTAGATACCTATGTAGTAGCGGTCAACAATTGAGCCTGGGCACAGCGGCACAGAAAATTCATTTAAGTTCATTCCAAAAGATGCGAACGGCAGGATAACGAACTACTAGACTAGACCTCACTTGCTCGCCCATAAGTAACGGCACGGAGTGTCTCTGCAATGACCGCTAAGGGACTTACTTGCCTTGGTTGGCACAACACCGGTGCGGACTTGATTTTGCAACAGCGTCGCATCTTAATTGCTAAGTAGTGTACGGCAATTGTCCTTTCCCACACACACACCCACAGGCACGTACATGGACACAGCACTACAAACCAATTACAGAGGTGACAACAGCAGCCACACACTGCAAAACAAAACAAAGTCTCTAAACTGACCGTCGCTGAAAGTGACAAAAATACACGCCGGCCAATGCAAGAAGCCAACTTGACCCTCTTAATCTGGCACACAAGGGCAGCTGGACGAGCGGTCCGGCACCAGTAATTGCCGCTGCTGCATTCCAAAATTGTTGGTGCACATTATACCCCTCCACCTCCGCACCGTGGCGAACATCGAATGTTTAATTGCCATTTAGTCCTTTTTAATAGTCTTCATAAGAGGCTCTGGCCAGTAAACAGGCGAGATGTTGAGGCAGATATCACCGGCGGTTGCGCTCCGTAAGGCTTTGTTTTCGCTCCCAACTAATAGAATGTCCATTTAATTCTATAGCCGAGCTGAGGTTCATTAATGACTCGCACAAACACAGACACACGTGCAAACATTTTGGCAATTTGATAGACTCTGACTGTCCCCTGCTGGGTCCACCGCACTTGTTTAGATAAATTTGCAAATGTTAGCATTTTCTCACTGACATTTCCCTTACGCAATTACCTCAAAGTACTCAAAAGCTCTTCTCCGCTTCCACTTACGCAGTCCATTCACTTGCTTGGAAGCACTTTATTTCAACGCACTTGTTCCTTGGCCGCTCAATTGACGGCAAATAGTTTACTGACTTTGTGACGATTATCTGCGAATTGCCATCGAAACATAAATTCAAAATTTATTGCTGAAATGATGATGAGCCCGCCGATGTCGATAGCCGAGCCATTAGACGAATGCTATTTTTGGTTGTATTGAAGGGCAGCTGAAATATAATAATTTGGCCAATATAGTGACAAGTAACGTAACTGAGCCATAGAAAGTCTTCTGAAATCTAATTGATCTTGTAAGGGGGGACAAACGTTTGTGTTTGGTTATCCGTGCTGCCTAGATTATCCTTGAATTGAAAAACATGTAATCTGTACAGTAATTCACCGGAATCTGCCTTCATCAAGCCTTCTCGATTGTTCTTTAACATTCAAGATCTAGAAAAGAGGGAGATGCCTCTAAATTCGGGGTTCCTTTATACTCGTTTCAGTATGCTACCCACGCGCTACTCGGTTTCGACGGTTCTGTCAGAAAGAAGCCTACAATCGAGGTGCTTGATTTTCGATTCGACGGATATCAATCCGTAGCTCTAACAAAATTTTCTCCTACGCATAGAAAGAGATCCACAATGTGAAGGGTGATCCAATTCAATGTTCCCTACTTTTTAAAAAAAAAAACTCAGAAACTTCAAATTTAATGGGAAATGTTTATTTCCAGTCGAAAGAACATTATTTGTCATTTATTTTTTTAAGAATATCTCTTTCAAATGTTGGCCGCGGCTACGTCTCAGATGGTTCATATGATGAGTTCAATTTTCGATGACTCGTTCGAGAGTTTCGACTTCTTTTGCTCCAAGGCCTAAAGTGAAGCTGAATTATCTGCATAGACTTTAGATTTTACATATCCCCTAGGAAAAATTCTAACGGTGTGATATCAAACGATCTTGGTGGCCAATCGACCGGCCCGAAACAAGAAATTATCAGCTCACCGAAGTGTTCTCTCAACGAATCCATTGATTGCCATTCTATTGAAACCAAATGGCGACGAGTACAGGAGTACCGCAATAACAGTCGCAATTGACGGTTACGTTCTCACCGAACCGTTTTTTTTTTTTTGATGAAATGGCCCTCTTGAATTTCTTCAAATTGCTCTTCGTCACCTTTGGGGCAATTTTGCTTGTTTCCATGGCAATTGAACCAGAAATAGGCCTCAGCGCTGAAAAAATTTGGCTCGAAATCGTCGAATCTTCTTGGAACTTTTCAGAATAAAACAGAGCAAAGCGGTGTTACTTAAAAAAGTCGAGCTTCAGTTCTTGCCTTTGCTGGTATTTTGTATGCTTTCAATTTAATATCTCTAAGTAAAATGCGCCAAGTCTTTCCATACGTCAGTCGGAGGCAATAACAAATGCTGGATCTCAAAATGGGTGATGGTATTGCTCAGTATTCCGATTGTGTTAACCATAAGCTATGTTAACGTGAAAAAAATAATATTGAAAAAAATGCCTCTACTTGGAGTACTAGTTATAGTTGTTTTTCTCCGGTCATACTAGAATGATGTTCAAGGTAATATCCAATGAGCCATCTTTAATATAAATACTTTGTGGTTCTTGAGAATAGATCTCTCGGCATATTTACTCTTACATGCACAATCATTATCTTCAATGTTTTCAATGAGAAGGAGGCTCTTTAGAGTGCTACTGCTGCCACCTTGTTTTCAAAATTTCAGAATACAGCCCAATCTGACGCATTTCGCCAATCATCTACCCAACATCTTGAAGATATGTTGTAGTTGCGATGTTAATCCGTAGAAGGACGGAAAAGGCTTTTCAATCTGCTTGAAACAGTCCAAGAGATATCCGATCAGAGGATGAAAGTCTCAGAAAACGGAGCATTACTTAGAGTCCATTTTCTGTATGCCTCTTTAAAACATCTCAAAAGGAAATAGAAAAATTAAATGTATTTCGTTACTAAAGGTGAGAGTCTTAACTAATCAAAGACGCAAACCAAAATTCATATTATGTATTACAAAGAAAAATTCTTTATCAACACAACCCTCCACTTGAACATTAAAGAAATATCAAAGATACAACAACACGATTCGTATAATCAAATTAGGTCAAAGCAACTCACATAAATTTACGTTGTTTACGGAAAAATTAAAAAGCGAACACTAAAAAATTTAGAAGCAATACAAAATCGGCAATTTATCCATTCCAGAATGTCACATAAATTTACGAGATTTCGTGCAACGAGAGTTCAACGGTGAAGAATGCTGGGGAGCTGGAGTGTGAGCGTAAGTGTATCTCACACGCACCGTACCTACAACAACAAATACCTACTTATACGCAAGTAGCAAATGTCAAGCGAGTTAGCTGCAACAACAAGGCATTACTACAACAACACTTCAAGCATTGTGCGTGTGAATGGTACGGTAGTGTGCGTTTGTCTCTCAGTACTTGACGGCTGCGACTGGTCTCTTAACGCTCATTTAAAATAATTTATTGCACGAAGTGACAAGCTATTGCCCGTTCTAAATATTATTGGCTTATCACTGCAAGCGAACATGCCACAAACGAGCGCATGCCACTGCACTCAGGACACACACACATACGCATGCAATTAGAAATATACCGTTTGATCGGAAAAGTACGAGCGTTTAGAAAGCAAAAGTGCCGTAAGATTGATAAGCGGGCGGTGGCGCTACGCCACATTCCCCGCATTCACGCGTCCCCGCCACATGTGAGCTGCCGTTCATGTTGGCACCGAAGATGAATGGCTGGTGAAAAAATTTTCTAATTAAAATATGCACATCTTTGAATATCTCGACAGCTTCTAAGCAGCGCTCCTCCGTAAATACCCGCTCGCCGATACCGTGCAGCTCCAGCTTGCCGCTGTGTCGGCAACAAAAGTGTGCTGGCTGACGGCACGACCCCTGCCACCGACATCTGGATTTGTACGAGCATTCATGCTATTTGGCATTATTCAGATTCACAGTTAGGTTGTCGAATCACTTTTATTGATGTTGTGCCAATTAAAATTGATTGGAAATTCTTTGCATACCTCTTTGCCTGCGGCGCCTGCCCTGGTCTACTCGCTCTGGTCGTTGCGCATGTGACACATATGCATACCTTTGTTTGGGTGAGTTTGTAGCAACGTGTGTGTTTGATACGCCTCCTGGCAGCAGTTTGCTACGAATATCAACGAAAGGTGAAATATTTTTAAAATTCTTTTCTTCGGAAGAAGGACCTCGCACTTACACACACACATATTAAGCACTCATGTCAATGATATGTATGTAGATATGTGCTATCACAATAATAGATTGAGAATCAAAAAGGTTAAGCAGCAATTCATTGGCACTAAGGCATAAACGAGTGGCATTCACATTATCTTCAATGATTCTTCAAACCGTAGTATTTCAATTTTCTTTTTTTTTTTGAACTTACGAATCTGATGAGTAACGTATTAAAGTCCGGCAAGACCACTAATTCTCTGTAACTTCGATAACGAATGATCCAAATAAAGATATTTTTTTCAATTGCCGTTTTTTGACAGATCACGCGTGAATCGAGTCAAGCTGTCATGTTATTTTTGTCCAGTATTGTTTGACATTTCATCATGGAAAGACTTATGCCTGAACAACGTTTCCAACTCGTTCAACTTTATCACGAAAATTCTCGTTCTGTAAAGAATGGGTTTCGCGCTTCGCTCAACTTATGTTCAACGTCGCAACACCATCACCTATCTCGGAACCCAGAATTCATTATTGAATAATATTCAACCGAATAGACCACGTCCAGCATGCAGTGAAGAAAATATAGCTGCCAAAGCTGAAATTGGACACGATGACTGTGAAGAGTCAATTTGGTGACGTTCGCAACAACGTATGGAATGACTTGGCGTTTTTTACATTGAGATCTTTATCTTATCCATTTTCCCAAGCGACATCGCTTCGCTCTATGGGCTCTCAAAAAAATCCAAGAGGATCCGACGTTTTTGAGATAAATTTTATTCAGCGAAGAGGACCATTTCTGGCTCACTGGGCAATCAAACTTGCCACGTTTGGGACTAAGGGCAACCTAAAGAGATTAAAAAGCTGTCATTTCAACCAGAAAAAACAACGGTTTGGTGTGATTTGTGAGCCGATGAGAATGTAACCATCAATGGCGAGTTTTTGATCCCTAAATTTTTAGCTTGTGATCTCGACGCCATTTGGTTTCAACAAGACGGCACCGCTTGCAGCTAATTTCATGTTTTAGCCCAGTCGCTTAGCCACCAGGATAAGTATCACACTTTTAGACTGAAACGTAGACGCGGCCAACATTTGAAAGATCGAGAATATTGCTGAAATGTCAAGAAAAAGGCATCTGGGAAACATTAAAGCCACTCTTGTGCACTTGTCCCGCATTTGTGAAGTTACGCTTCTTGCATTTGGAGGTCAGACGGTCGCATCTAATGCAGACATCCTAATCCGGATGACTTCTTTTCGTGAACTTCTTAGCGAAACTCTTTCTGGTGCCAAAACTGGTCTTTGAGTGCCCCATTAGGCTACCAGACTAACCTAAGTTAAGAAGAAATACTTCAAAAATTCGTGTATTCTCCGACTATCCAAAAAGGAAGTTATTTTCGAATTTGAATAATGAAATTTAATTTAAATACCCATCCAAGTTCAATGGAAATTACTTCTGACGATAATGATTTAGAAATTACTCAAAAATTCCGGTTACTTTTTGCGTTAATTTCATTATGTGTCTTTAGAGCAAATGAAACATCTCTATAGTATGTTGTAGAAGCATCCCAAAGGGGGCACGTGTCACTACTTCTTTTGTTTATACCTTTCAGACAACACCTACCCCTAATATTCACTGGCTTTTAGGAATTTTTGCAATTAACTAAATTCAATCATCTTCTAACACAACAACTATTCAATGCAAATTTACGACCGATATTTCCACTAAACGAGATTGTCCACACCGAAATCGACGGTCGAAGTGCGCTCGTCCATTAGCGCGACTCTCGCAATTAACACCCTTCAAGTCGAAAGGTCGTTCGCAGCTGACAAATGAAAGAGTTTACTGCCTCATGCACTTGCAACATTTGGAATAATGTGTTTTTCTTGCTCGTCAAGCACTAACTTATATTGTATTTGTTACTGCCGAATGAGCAAAAATTCGCACAGATGTCTAAGCATGGGCATTTAACCCTCATTTGCCAGCGGCGCGTAAATTGCTTTTCATGCAGCAAGTATATCTTCTTTAAAGTATCGCTTCTATTGTAACAATTGGGTCGCAGCTCACCTCTAGCGACCGGTGGACAAGTCAAGCGTGCAACAGGCCCGAAAAGCCAGTCCGTGCGAGCGCGTGACTGTAAGGTGAAAATGTGAATTGCTTCGTAAATGGATTTCTGCCCGCACAAACGAGTGCACAATAGATCGGCTAGATGGCAGAGCCGAGCGACCTACCCAAAACAGCGTGCCGCACGCGCTTTTCAGTATCATGTGCGAAAGTGCAAAAGCCGTGCTATCCACCAGCGCCGGCTCACCTATGGCTCAACGCAAATTGTCCATTGTTGTACCCAGGCCGTTACCCGCTGCTGTGCGTTCGATTGTCGGCCGCTGCGAAGTTGATTGCATACGCGCCACTTAATCCAATCGGCGCGGCACACGGTGTTTCAGTCAACCGACCGCGATGACGCAGAGCAAGACGACGTGTCTTGATATTGATTGTATGTAATGCATATGCGGTTCACTTATCCTAAGATCGCGGCAGCGCAATGTGGCAATTTAAGTTTCATACGAACGCATTCAATCGTAGTTAATCGGGTGATTACACACGGAGAAAACGGGCGCGGAAAATAATAATCATAAAAGGGAATACTTGAAGCAAGTCATCACAATTTTTTGGGCCTAGTCTGTAGCCCAAAGCACTTCTATTTCATAAGTATTGAAAAATCATATAAAATAAGTAATTAAGAAGGCTCGTAAGTTGCAAGATATTTTTGTATCAAACTACATTAGGAAAGTCCTTACCAAAGGGAAGATATTGGGTTCTAACGACAAGCTAAAAAAATTATTAAGCTTTACATTAATCAGATGGATAGAGGCCTTATTAGGAACCTAATCCTCGGGAGCAGAGAGATAGAGATGACCAACATGGTCAAATATAATAAATTGGTCTTACGCTGGATTCCACTATGCGGTGGATACAGCATGGTCAAAACGACTAAAGCACTCTTGGTGCGCAATCTCCTAGCTGGTAAATCCTAAGGCTGTAGTTCTCAGGTGGTTGTACATCATGAACGTGCGACCAATAATCAGGTATGTGGCAGTGGCTTGAGCCCCAAAAGCTCGTGGACTTCGGTAGGGTGCAACGCGTCGATGACAGCACTTGAAGTTATGCTTGGGCCATACATCACATAGTAATTGGTCAGGTAGCCAAATACACTTAAGTTCAAATGACATCAGAAGGCTATGGAAGACGTAAGGTAATATCATCCCAGCGGTTGAAAGAATTAAGTGGTGTAATACCATTGGCTCTTCTCTCAAAGAACAGCTTTACCAAAAAAGGGTAAACTTCGAGAATATGTTCAGGGTTACCCTTGGCAGCAAGGCTAAATGGAATGATTCCACTTTCGAACTACTGTTCAGGGATAGTACAATCAAGTGGTACACCGACGGCTAGAGAACGTCGGAGGGAATTGGTACGGGGTATGCTTATGGGAAGCTTTAAGTGCATTTTTTAAGCAGAAGTCTTTACCATAAGTTGGTGCGTAGAGATAAACCTCCAATGCAACTATTGCAATGAACATATAACCATACTTAGCGACAGTCAAGCAGCACTTAAAGCAATCCCTGACTGTGAGATCAAATCGCTACTGGTGCAGGAGTGTAGAGAACGGCTGAGTAGTCTAGGGGAGCGCGGAACCAAGTGCTCGTCACCTGAGTGCCCGGTCACAAAGATATAGCTAGGAATGAACCGCTCGGTAGCATCCACTAACATAGTAGGACCTGATCCTCATACCCTAAAGGTGGATCCTCATAACGGAGCTGCTCCGCAAGGAGGAAGGAGTAGACAGACAACAACTTCAAGGCGCTAGACACTATAATAAGAAGAAGCCCTTATATGACATGGACCTAGCTACTTGCGTAAATTGCCGGATCTGCAACAGGGAGCCTGAAACTCCAGAACATTTTTTAGTTGACTGCGTACTAGTCTGCAAATGGAAGATAAGCGTCTTGGGAACCATGTTTCCAAATAGGGATCAGATCGACTCATTAGCACCTAACAGTATACTGGTCTTTATCACCATGTTGGGTCTAGGTGAGCCTTAGGGATTTAAGAAAGGGCGCAAGAGGCCTATTTATCTTAATTAAATATTATAAAAATTGAATTTTCTCACTCACTTCTATGTTTGTTACTGTTACAACCAACTTTTGAAGACACTGAAGGTTTCCATGCCTACATGCTCCTGAGACTTTCATTGTATCCCTGTCCCTAGAACACGTTCTGCTGTAGAAATAATCTCTTTTTTCCGGGTTTTCAGAATTTAAGTATAATTTCTCGCAGTGTATAAAGCTAATCTCATGTGTGTGCACTCTATCGAAAGCCATTAGAGGGTAACTACGCTCACCTTAATGCGCTGCAACAGTTTTATAGTTGCACACCTTGGACTTCGGGGTGGAAGAGTATTTACACATATGCGGTATCATACAGTTACTCGCCAACAACAAAAGATTTTGAACTGGAGACCAAGCGCATGTGTTTTCTTTGCAACATTAGCAACATTGGTGGTGCAACAACAATAAGCAATTAAAAGGCACACACATGGCTGACTGAGGAATCTGCGACAACGATCTGCGGCAAAAACCTGTGCTCATCTGTCACTTTTACTTTTCGATTGCTTCTTATTGTTGTTTTTTGCTTTAAATTTATTTCTTTATTAAAATAGAAGTAATTCATGCCCGCATATCAGCTTGCCTGAGTATAGTGAACGGCCCTGTCGAGGCAGGAACTAAGCGAAGCGGCTGTGAGGTGAGCGGAAAGTGCGCGCTGACCGCCTGTCATGCCACAAGCCCTCCACCGATATTTTAAATTAATTGTATGTATGTATTTGTTATATTTGTTGCAATTGCAATTAACAACCCTCATGCGTGAGCCCGAGCCCTGTGTAGGACATTTCAGCGCTCGACGAGACGTCAAACCGAAGTGTGAGCATTATGATGGATTACAATTAAAATGAAAAGTCTTTTGTAGCCGGATTTTGATGAGCTCGACGCACGTCGTCTAAACAATCCACGAAGCGCAGGCACAATCAGCGCCGGTCCACAGGGAACACAACGAGCGCCCAACGAGCGGCCATCGGACATAATTAAATGCGAAACTCACTTTTATTGTTATGTAATAATATTAAAAGATTGACAAATACACGAATGAGGCCGCAATTGAAACTGAAAATTGCAAAATGCAAAATTCGCACTGAGCGCGAGCGGCAAACGCTCAAAAAGCCCCCACACTAACACACAAAAACGTGGCCATCAATCAGAAATTCACCGAAAATTGTCCGCTTTTTCCTGGTGCGGCATTAATTTCACATTTGCAGCGCGCTTTCGTACACATGGGAAAATGTTTACGAGCAAATCGTGCGCTCAAGGAAAATTGACAGCTTTGCCCGCTCGCCGACGCGCTCGCAACCGAGCGGAATTTCAATTTCAGTTTATAGATGAGTGTGCCGCGTTACTTGCGATCCGTAGGCGCGAACGCCATAAAAATTCTCTCACAAATGTAATTTTCAATAAAGCTCACGAAGCGGCGCGCATCTGCATGAAGCGAACGTCGGCGTGGAGCAGTAGCAGCAAGGATGGTGATTTGGAAGTAAAAGTGTTTATTACAGCTCTGTTACTATTATGGAAAACCTCATGTATGAGCATAGAGCCAGCGTTCATTATGCCCCGCCTTGTGTTGCTTGGAGTAATGTGTGTGGCCCGCCCCTTGCGCGCAGACGACACATTCATTTTCATATAAATGTACCTTTAACGCTCCGAGTTATTTTTGGCATTTTAACTGTGCGCACTTTATGGAAGGATTATGCACATAAACATGTCAATATGCCTGTAATAATGTCAGCAGCACGCTTAGCAACGCCGCCATGTAAATTGTCAACACATCCTAAGCGGCAGCGCGCAACACGTTCCAATCTTGCGGGGACAATATTTATTAAATGAATGAGTAATATGCCCACTCAAAGTGCTGGCGACCAATGAAGCGACACTCAAAGGTCATAATTACACTTCACACCTCCGGCATGGCTTACTGCACCCGCTCTCTCCAGCAGTATCCCTTTCAGTACCCTTGCCGTAGCGCTAACCGTTTCGGCGGCAGAAACGACTTTCTAATTTATTATAGCAATAAAGCATCGTAAAATGTCATTAATAGCTCAGCAACTCGTTTTCATTGCACTTTTATTGGAAATGACTTAGTTAAATGTGCTATAAACAAATAGTTTTATGCGCTGCCAAATTCTATTTATATGTACCATATAAGTACTCATATATTATATTGCGATCATTATATCAAATACCGCTTTATACAGAGCTGTTTTGGTGCTAAGCAGATACCATGACTGAATTAGTTAATACTCTTCTGAAAAACCATAAGAAATTCACTGAACGATATAGATTTGAGCTTCGAAGGCAGGAAGGTACTGGGTTCCAGGATAAATCTCTTAAAGGCAGCGAACGTGTACGACTGGAAAACACGAGGCATCTGACGAAAAGAACAACCCGCTCTGAACTAGAATTGAAATTTGCTTATTGAAATTTTAAGGGGAAAAAGTTGATGTAAAATCGAGAGCAAGACATTAGGTAAAAATGTTCGTAAATGGAAAAGTCTCATTGTGACTCTTTGGCCATGACAGAGCCTCAATAGTAGAATAGTAGATATATTGTTGACAAAAACAGCAGCTATGCGGTCTTCTATAGTTGGCTGGAATTAAACCTTCAATGCTTTAGAATTGACCAATTTTTCCTCAATAATCTAGAGGTCGGTGTGGAGTGGATTGAATGCGCAATTGTAGTTCTTCTTCTTCCTCTTCTTTACTGACGTAGACACCGCTTCTGCGGTTATAACCGAGTTCTTTTTGCTTTTTGGCGAGATAACAAGTGCAACCAGGTTCTTCTCAACCTGATCTTTCCAACGGAATGGAGGTCTTCTTCTTCCTCTACTTACACCGGCTAGAGAGTTCTCTCCCGTCCGGAAAACTGACCTAGCCAGCATAGTCGCTGTCTCTTGAATCGCTGTCAAGGTCGCCATATATCTCGTACGGCTCATCGTTCCATCGACTGCGATGCCTGTACATCATATAGCAGGACGGGAATGATGAGGGACTTGTAGAGTTTGTTCTATTGCTTACTCAGTCCAAAGTAGTAGTCATTTCATATGTTGGCTCCAATTCTACACAGTAGAATAAACCAAAATATTTGAAGTTCCTCGCCGCATCTAAAGCAAAAAAAAAAATAAAAAACTCTCGATAAATTCCTCTGAGAACACTTTAAATACCTGCTCATGGAATATTACGTTCGCCCATACCCTCCTCCGTATAGTCAGGAATAGCATAATGAGTTACCGAACGTTGTTTTTATACTTCGAGAATAGGCTTTGCTTTCGAATCGCCTGCTAGTTGTATTTCTGGGCCCGACCATGTTATTGAAGCAACTGCTGGCTAGATGGAATTGTCAAAATTTCTAGGTTCTGAATGTAAAATATTGGATAGTTAAAGACCCAGCATAATTACTTAACTAAATATTTCCATATTTGGAGAATGGCGAATCGAACAAGCAACTGGTATAAATCAAATAAGCTAGCGCAAATTAGTCAGAATATAATAGAAAGAGGTTATATAACTTTTTTGAAGTATTGACATCTTCGCTAAAGTGGAACCCGGATTAACTTGTCATAGCTTTCATATGTATTTCCTGACAATAGATTAGAGCATGCTGTATAAGGTCAAAGAAGTGGTGTATCCAACAAATAATTGGCATAAATCAAACAGACTAGCATAAAAGGAGGTTAAATTACTTTAATGAGGTATTCATATCCTATCTCGTGTAGAATTGGTCTGATTTTCTCTAGCTCAACTCTAACATAGCAAGAAGATAAGTGGCGAAAGAAAGACGCATGCAGAGAACAATCTCTGTGGCTGTACCATACTCATATCTTACCCAACTACTTGTAACATGTTTCAATGTCTGTGAGCTAATAAGTTATTGTTATTTTTGTAATTTTTGAAAACCGGATGACGACAACACAATGCCCTGTCATACACCGATCACTTTTTGCCGAAAAAGAGCTAACTTGTGCAACAGCCAAATGGGGCATGAAATAAAAAAGTCAAACAGTACAAGGAAATAAATAAAAGACGAAGAAGAGTTATACAAATATTACAAGTTAAGCAGCGCCTGAAAGAGTTCCCAATTTCCACATGCACTCGTATACCTTGGCCACTTGTGACTGCCACAAGTAGCACAGCAATTGCCACACTTGCCACCGCATACTACACAGACACACACACTCACTCACTTAAGTAAACATAAGAATTTAAATGATTTCATATTTTAAATGATTTTGACAGCTGAGTGATCTTCATTTTCGTGCGCGTACCAAGAGGGGAGAAGTGGGGCCTCGGTTAATGATCGAAGGCAATGGCTTGGAGTCGCCACATTCTGTCTTCTTTGTTTTAGTTAATTCCATATTTCACGATTGCTAATTTCGGCAGCTCATCTGTTATACAATAAAAATGTGTTGCTTTTGTTTAAGCAGCCTCAGCCCCAGTCCAGCCTCAGAGTCAGCCGGTGTTCGAGTTAAGTCGAAGTTGCTCATTTAATCATAATTGTTGGTGTAGCTGAACATGTGGTATGTAGGTAACGAGTATGTACTGCTGCTGTTGGGTAATTTGTAGCTGCCGCTCAATGCTGATTGGCTATTTTAGCTTTCCTGCTCACATATGGTTGGTGCACTGTGGGTCAATACGGGACAAAGAGACTAAGAACTATATTTTCTTGAGTATTCATATCATATATTTATATAATAGTATAATAGATTTTGAGAAATAATAGAATTAGATGGAGTGAAGCCTATATCTGCTGATTAACATCAAATTTTCTTCTTCTTCTTTATTGGCGTAGACACCGCTGAAGCGTTTATAGCCGAGTTTTCATTTTCACTTTTAGGCGCCAATTGAAGATTCCAATTGTAGCCAGGTACTTCTCCACCTGGTCTTTCCAACGGAGTGCAGGTCTTCCTCTTCCTCAGCTTCTCCCGGCGGGCACTGGGTCGAGTACTCTAAGAGCTGGAGTGTTCTCTTAAATCCGGACAACATAACCTAGCCAGGGTGTCTCTTAATTCCCTGAACTATATCGTCGTATTTCTCGTACATCTAATCGTTCCATCGACTGCGGTATTCGCCGTTGCCAATGAGATTGCCTACTTCAGATAAATTACAGTTATCTTTTTCGTTGCTAAGAAATCATTAAAGTCTGTGGCTCATGATTCCAAGAAAATATGAAAAGCTCTTACTATTGCTAGCCTCTAATGTAGTTTAACCTTTAACTGTCTATAATTCCATAGGAAATGCGAATGAATCTGCTAGAAATACTACAATACCGAAAGATACCTATTTGATGGATGACATTTCTTTTACTATCTTCCTTCCCTAAAAAAAATTGCTCAACGAACTTACAATAGATCTAAATGAAGGATCAGAAAATGAGTTATATCCACTTGTTGTTTCGGAGATATGAGATTTTCTCGAAACGCTGTTTCAGAGTCGTTGAGAAAAATGTTTCGAAAAGTCCTGAACCGATCGTTCACGCATGACCTTGCATGACATATTAGTCAGGTCGTATCCGAATATCGATGTTCGAAATGTTGAAGCCACTCCGAATTGTAAACTTTTTTTTACCAAAACGACCTTTTTTGAGTTTCAGTCGCTTTTTCAAAAATTTTGACTAAGACTTCGTTCATTACCTGTGTTCATCTAAAGTAATATAACATTTTTTGAATTTGGGATTTGGGATCCTGTTGGTACAGACATCGGGAATTTTTATTATTTATGAACCACTATTCCATTGAATTTAGTCCAACTCATTCATGATACACACACACTGTACCCCAAACTGCCGAAGTCATTATTACGTCGCAACCAAAAATTGCTGAGTAAACAGTCGCGTTAACGACATCAATAAATGACTGAAATGTTGAAATTTCTGTGAAATGAATTGTTTGTTTTAGCGATTTCGAAGTTTTCGGTGGCACTCGAAAGTGATTATGAGCGCTCCTCGCCGACACGAGCAAGTGTTGATGTATTTAGCGGGTAGCACCAACACACACACGTACAAATATGCCAACTAGGGAGCCTATATAACAGTACTTATGTATATAACTGAAAGCATGAGCAGCGGAATGCGAGAAGGTACTCGACGAAACGCCGCGTTGGCTTGGGGTTAATCACCAAGATTGAGCAATGGATCTTGGGCGGACTTGCGGTAGCTACGCGCTGTCATTTGGGCAGTCAGTCACTGTGAAGCCAACAACAATGTATGCCTTAATGATTCTGTACACTCAATAATCTGCTGTTGAAGCCAGCGAAGTAAACCCAATTCAACTTTGTTCCCTGTTGACTTCCAGCAACCCCCACTACGCGCTGCACTGCCGCTTTAAGTTATCGGCGGAGCAGTTAAATGCATAATAATGCATTGCGGCATACAACTTTGCATATCCATAAAAAATTTAATAATAACTCAATATTGCAATATTCATAAAAAACGTGTCATGGTCGTTTTTTCGGTTTCCTGCGCTCACCCCACCTCACGGTGTGTGTGTGTGCAGTTGAACCCTGCAGGCATTATAAATACTTGTATTCCACATGCCACAGTGTGGCATGCAGCAGCAAAGCAGCAAAAATATTACATCCCTCAGAGCAATTATTTTACGATGCACAAAGGTATAGTAAAAGCCGAAAAAAGTCGAGCGAAATGCGAAATGCAAAAACAACATTGCGCTCACAGCAAGGAATCGAAGCAAGGAGAAAACATAATATTAATATCCTTCAAAAATTGGATCACTCCGTCTTCGTTCTTTGGGCGGCGAGTGCGCGCGGTGCGAGAAGCCAAATTGTTTGCGAAAACAAATATTGTATTAATGCAAAAAAGATTGCGCTGCCGTTCAATATGAACGCAACAACAACAGCAGCAATAATAATATTAAGCAGCGAAAAAAATTGTATAAACAACAACATCGGCCCCATCCATCCATCCTCGATGTTAAGGGGAGCAGGAGCAGAGGCAGGAGCTGTTTGTGTATCTCAAGGATATTATGTTATTACATAAAATCCGTCGGTACGCTGGCGAACGTGTGGCCGCCCCGAGCCACGCACCCGCCCCACATTTGCATGAGACGCAGCTCTTTAGCATCTTCGCTCAAATGAGATAATTCCCTGTAAAATAATAAAAATCCGCACAACGCATTTAAATATTGCCTTTATGCCTTTTAATATTTTCATAACGCAAATAAACAATACTTTTAAGAGCTTACCGATTACCTAGAAACATCAATACTTACCTAAAGCTCATGAACTTAGAACAGGGGTGGAAATTTGCTAGAGGGAGTAACGCTTGAGTGAAGTTGCACGCGGATTTTAGGTTTTGTTTTTGAAGTGTGTCTGCTGGAATGAGGGTCTAGGAACAAACATAAGTACAGTTATAATGAGTAAGTTAGGTAAGTTAAGAAACTGACTTCGACCTGGTGTATTTTAAGTCACTATCCAGACTAGTTTAAGTACTTCATTATTCAAAGATTTAAAAAGGGTTCGAGAGATCTTCTTTTGAGTGCTTCACAGTGTGGTGACAGTCAGCTGGAAATAAATTAATCTAGCTCTTAAACTTTCTTTTTTTCATTGGTAGTGTTTTACGAGGCGGGTCCCAAGCCCAGGCGAACAACTCTGAGTATGAGGATGATCACTTTAGCTCGCCTTCAAAGAGATGTTTTTTGGCTACCCACAGGATACTTGGTCTGAGACCGGAAGTTTCAGAGGCTGCTTGACCCATATGTGAAAGAATCGTTTCTTCTGCAATCCCAAGTGAATGGCGCCCAGAGAACTTTGCTCACTTCAGTGAGCTTATACACATGGCTCTCTCCTCTTTTTCCTCTCTCGAAGAACAAAGACTAGTCATTATTTCCGTTCTGTTATAAGGTGCAATGACTTGTATAATGACAACATCTGATGAGTCGATGTTACGGGTTTTCGAAAGAAAGGCTCTGCAGAAGATTTATGGTTCTTTGTGTAACATTGCAAATCGATATCTCAGAAACTTAGGCACTATTTTGCGTATATACAGACAACGGACGAACTATATGGCTAAATCGGCTCAACTCGTCCCGCTGGTCATACATACATACGTACCTATGTACTTTAAAGGATCTGCGACGTTTCCTTCTGAATGGTACAAACTTAATAGAAAACTCTGTTCAGGGTAAAAAAAAACCAAAAGTATAGAAAATAGGAGAAAAGGCTAACAATCAAGCCTACAACTCTTCTAATGTTTTTTTAAGGGGTATTCTACTCTAGAAATTTGAAAAAAATCGAAATTTTTTTTTCATAGTTCGATAGTTTTGATATTAAAAAATATCTCTCTTAAAGGATTTTTCAAAACTCAAATTATTTTCAAAGTTATAGCCATTTTAGTGACGTGGCAACTAGATCGGTTGAGCGAATATCGTATAAAGTAAAACTTTAAACGCGTTTTTCTCGAAACTACTTTTTTCCACACGTTACCGGCATTATCTCACGTTCTATAAAACCGATTTACTTGAAATTTTGTGTGAACCTTCTTCATATAATCCTTTATCGTTCCTATCAGCATCGAGTCAAAAGTTTTGTTTTTAATATTTTAAAAAAATTCAGGAATTTCAAAAACAAAGCGTAAAAATTATTTTTATTTTCAGGCAGTCGCCATTTTTCAAAAACATTTTTTTCGTGTTCCCTGAGGTAGGGACTATCACAGCATTCTTACTGATTAAGAATTTCTTTTGATTTTTTTTTCAGACTACCAGGAAAGTCGGGATCAATGTCACCAGGATGCGCCATTTTCTAACACCTGTCTCTCCCGCCCTCTAATTATTTTAATTTTCAATATTTTTTTTTTTTGTAAAATTGCTTTTCTGTATTCTTAAGATATCAATAAAAACACCATAAAAAATGTATAGTAAAAATATTTTTTTGTTTTTTTTACATAAAATTCAAAAAACTGCCCAAAATTTGATTTCTAGACTAGAATACCTCCTTAATACAAAAAGTCAAGCACGGCTTAAATTGTGAATATTTAATCGTATAATAACTATAATCTTATTATTAAATTATTCTTTGATTTCGATGGCATGACTTCCTTACATGCCCCCTCTATTTGAAATACTATTCGAATTCTTATCATTATAATTTTTATTATATCAAAACCATTTTGATAGGACTTTTGGAAAATTTTTTTTTTAAGTATAAATATAATCACGATATTATCTTTAAAATTCAATATTGAATTCGAATATAAGTAGTTTCTGAATTTTTCACATTTACAATATTTGTGCATATTAGAAAAACAACCCCTATACATAGTACATATACATATTCAATACATACGCGTATTTTCTTCTGTGCAGGTAAACACTATCTTCTTGCCTTTCCATCGCTCTCCTTGAGCTGAAAGTGAATATCCTTTTTTGCTTAGCACCAAATGTGCGCATCTCCTTGCCGTGGTAATTCTCAACCGCTTTGCCTAATGATCAGCTTAAGTAATTTAGTTTGAGACGAAGAAAGCATACTTACCTGGCGTAGAGGTAAACCGTGATCATGAAGGCGGTTCCTCCGGAGCGAGACCTGATCATTGCACTGTCGATTGGGTTGACCTCTGCGATTATTCCTAATGTGAATAACTCGTGCGTGTAATTTTTGGTAGCCGGGAATGGCGTACGCGCCGTCCCGACATTTTTAAATACATTTAACGACATAAATTAGGTTAAGGCTTAGAAGTTTGGTTCAAATATTTTGTGGTACTACCAGAGGTACATACATTGAATATAGTTATAATTCATGCAGTCACAGTAAAATCAAAGAAGCATAATTTTACTTAATTAAAATTTGGATGAAGATTTTTATTTTCACTCAAATATATCGAACTTTGTTTTTGAGGGGATTTCTTCTGCACTACAAGAATATGAAGAAATCCTAAGCTGAAATTGATGGCATTTTGGAGAAAGTTTATATTGAACATAATCTAGCTAACCTGTTCGATATAAGAGTGAAGGTTTTGGCTTTTAGGTTGAATCCGTCCTAGTCGATTTAAAAGGTTCGAAGATGAGGAACTGTGAGCATTACTCGATTAAAATGGTTGTAAAATAAAAGCCAAATAAGAATCTTCGAAATTAAAGCCGATAAACTTTGAAAGACGATTTATCATGTGAGAAGTTCTGCTTGACCACGAAATCATATGTAAAACCCATCCAACCAGCCATTCTGCCGAGGTAATCCTCTACATTTGGTGGAATCAGAAGGGCGTGCTGTTTTATAAGCTTATAAAGCGTGTAAAACCATTAATGGAAACGATACCGATAATAACACATCAACCATTCAAACGTTTTCCTTCATGACAACGCTCGGCCACATATTGTAGATTTACCGATTAAAAAGTATTTGGTGAAAAGCGCCTTATACCTTAACTACCTCACCCGCCTTATAGCCCAAGCCTTGCCCCTTCCTGACTATCATTTCTTCTAGTCGAAGTAAAGCACCCTCATTGGAATACGATTCAAAACAGGTTATCAAAAATTGGTTTGATTCCTTTTTGACTGCCACGCCGACGTAGTTCTTTTGGGATAGAGTCCACACAGAGTCAGAAAAACGGAAAAATTTTATAACTTCAGACAGACAATAGTTTGACTAATACTATTTTACATGATTTTCTTAAATATACGAGTGGTTATAGACCCTCTTCACTCTTCAAGTTTTTTTCGGGAAATTTTCAGTATAACTAAAGGGCGACTATTTCCGTATTCAACCGAGGAAACGTCTTCTTAAAACGTCAACTGATGATAAGGTCTGGAATGTACTTTGTCTTCAAGCTACTGACATATTGAAACTTAGTTTAAAAGTCCAAGATTTTAACATAATTGCAGCTAATAATGGGTAATCGAGCGTCCCTTGAAAACTATTTCATGATCAAACATCTCTTCCGACTTTCTTGCATTTATGTAACCCACAAATATCTACTATATGTGTATGCAATTTTCGTGTAATCCATTATATAATTTAATTTATTTAGAAATATAATATGTAGACACACATACATACATGTAAGTGTGGGTATATGGATGTATGTGTGTCCACATTTGGTTATATAATGTAGTAGTTTAGTAGTTTTGCAAATCGCAACATTTCTTATTTCATCTAAATGTGTCCGTAAATTTTGCACTTAACAATCGCCAACAACAATAAAAACCAGCTGTAAGGTCTATGAGAAAAACAACAAAGCCACACTACGGCAGAGAGAGAGCGCAAAAATCGGTGGCAGTGCAAGGAGAAGAAATGTGCGAATTCTTTTTCAGCCACCTCAGCATTTGCTTATCAATTTGCCATTTTAAAATCTAAGCACACAACAACAACAATACCAGCCGAACATCAAAGCCACAAACGCAAGAGTTGAACACGCCAACGGTCGCGCAAGGCTGCCATTTGTTGTTTGCGTGCTATCAGTTGTTGTAGATCTACGCCAAGGGACCGCTTGCTCTCAACATCCCCTCCCTCCCCGCTTTGGGTAGTGCTGCGAAGGAAAATATGATTTTCTTAACGGAATACTTTGCGCCGTTGCACGTGTGTACTTCAGTTGAGGTCCCTTGGATTCACACATGTGAGTGTGTGTGTGTGGGCGCTGCTGAGATTGCGCAAATTTCGCTTTGTTTCGACTCGTGGGTTTTTCTATTACTGTTCCCTTCCATTTGGGCAGCTTATCGGCGCTCAGCATCTTTGCAAGTGTAATTTAAGTTTCGTAATTTGCGCCAAACAACTGTTGGCCAGTATTTTATTTTGTGTAATTTTATTCGCCACACTTGGCTAATTTAATGCGTGTATCCTTTAGTCAGGACATCGGCGTAATTGCTTACGCTCGCTTTATTTACACGCCGATTTGCTCTCTATGCACATGTATGTATGTATGTGTCCTTATATATCTGTTGTATGCGTCTAAATATGTGTGTGTGTTTGAGGCGGATAACTGTAGTCATAAAATCAATGGTTAAACATAATTACTTGATTTATAGTGGCGATTGCTGAGCGGCTATTTTAGCTAAGAGTCAGACTTTGACCAAAATGTCAGTTTCGAAACATAATAAAAGAGATTGCCGTTGCCGTTATAAATACTTCAAACATATTTACTCTTATAAGGAAGTCGACAAGTGAGACTATTCAAATACATAACTTAAGACATTTTATTATTTCGTTCTCTTTTTCAGGCCCATTGAAGCTACTTTTGTTAGCTACTGAAACATTTTGGATATGCTCATCATTTCGCAAGGATGAATCTAGTGTTAAAATATATATAAACGAGTTTACAACAACGCGTTAGTCGTTTTTCGTTTTCGCTGTCTGACGCCAATTGCAGATTCCAAGTGTAGCCAAGTCCTTCTCCACCTGGTCTTTCCAACGGAGTGGAGGTCTTCCTTTTTACTCTGCTTTCCCCTAGGATTACTATATCGAATACGCTCAGATGACATGACCTAGCCATTCGCTGAACTATGTCAATATCTTCGTATACCGCGTTCAGCTCATCGTTCCGTCGACTGCGGTATTCACCTTTGCCAAATCGCCATATTTTCCATAAATCTTCCACAGAACCTTTCTCTCGAAAACTCCGAACGTCGGCTCATCAGATTTTGCCATCGTCCATGCCTCTGCCCCATACAGCAGGACGGGGATGATGAGTGACTCATAGAGTTGACCTTTGTTCGTCGAGAGAGAACTTTACTTCTCACTTCCTACTCAGTTGTTGGATTTTGAGGGTGACGTTGGACGTGGGAGCCAATTGATATCGTTGTCATCGACGTACGCTAGTAACGGGTGATTTTTTTGAGGTTAGGATTTTCATGCAGTAGTATTTGACAGATCACGTGGGATGTCAGACATGGTGTCAAAGAGAAAGATGCTCAGTATGCTTTGACATTTCATCATGAATAGACTTACTAACGAGCAACGCTTGCAAATCATTGAATTTTATTACCAAAATCAGTGTTCGGTTCGAAATGTGTTTCGCGTCCGTGTCCGATGAGCGATGAGGCTCATTTCTGGTTGAATGGCTACGTAAATAAGCAAAATTGCCGCATTTGGGGTGAAGAGCAACCAGAAGCCGTTCAAGAACTGCCCATGCATCCCGAAAAATGCACTGTTTGGTGTGGTTTGTACGCTGGTGGAATCATTGGACCGTATTTTTTCAAAGATGCTGTTGGACGCAACGTTACGGTGAATGGCGATCGCTATCGTTCGATGCTAACAAACTTTTTGTTGCCAAAAATGGAAGAACTGAACTTGGTTGACATGTGGTTTCAACAAGATGGCGCTACATGCCACACAGCTCGCGATTCTATGGCCATTTTGAGGGAAAACTTCGGACAACAATTCATCTCAAGAAATGGACCCGTAAGTTGGCCACCAAGATCATGCGATTTAACGCCTTTAGACTATTTTTTGTGGGGCTACGTCAAGTCTAAAGTCTACAGAAATAAGCCAGCAACTATTCCAGCTTTGGAAGACAACATTTCCGAAGAAATTCGGGCTATTCCGGCCGAAATGCTCGAAAAAGTTGCCCAAAATTGGACTTTCCGAATGGACCACCTAAGACGCAGCCGCGGTCAACATTTAAATGAAATTATCTTCAAAAAGTAAATGTCATGAACCAATCTAACGTTTCAAATAAAGAACCGATGAGATTTTGCAAATTTTATGCGTTTTTTTTTTAAAAAGTTATCAAGCTCTTAAAAAATCACCCTTTAGTTGTACACTCTTGTAGAATATTGTACCTTCTCTATTAAGATCTGCATCTCGAACTATTGCCTCCAGTAGTAGATTGAAGAAGTCACACGACTTATCTGAAGCCTCGATTGGTATCGAAGACCAGCTCGGAGAGCTCCTTCCCGATCCGAAAATATACTATTTGATAAATTATAACAAAGAAGTAATAATCCTTAACTTCCTAAGCGCATCTGTCAAACTGTCTGTCGCTTCGCTGTACTTCCAGCATAACTGCCAGACCATATGAAGCCCCAAGAGAGAATGTACATCCAAAAGAGGTAACAAACAAATCTATAATATTATTTTGGATCACCATAAAATGGGGTTATTCTGGAGGCACAAGTTGGTATTCTGTAGGTATCTAACGAAAGTGGGCCTATCGTTCCGGAACAATTGGATATACAAAAGCTCTACACATAGTTATTGCGACTAGCACTTACAAAGGTTACCTTTTATATATTAGGCTTAGTGTTGCATGCTAGTAACTCACAACTTCAACGCAATCTTTGACAGTTTTGATGTTATACATACTCGACGAAGCACTTTCAAGCAAATAGGCAACTAACTGTTTTATTGGAACAACTGAATATGGCGCAACCATACCACTAGAATAATGTAGAACAATAAATTCTGAAGGTGATGTTGACTTCTTAAAAACGCAGGTTCTGGAGATACCTGAAACAGAGTGGCAATATTTCTTTAACGATTGTATAGATCCTAATGAATATTTTGAAGCACAATAAAGCAATTTTCGATAATTAATATTTTTTCTTTAATTTCGAAATATAAAAGGCAACACTTGTATAATCGCCTTTTTTCTTGTACCCAGACTTAACAGAACGGTCGTTGGAATGAGATTTAGTGTCACTGAAAAAGTAATCGCCGAAAGTGAGGCCTAATTTAAAGCGTAAGACAAATCGTTGTGTCAAAATTGTATCGCAAAGTTTAGATAGAGTCATATACGGTATAACGCCTACGATAGTAACGATATTGTAGTATTACAATCGAATTTTTGCAAACATTTCTATTTACCTTCAGCTGACTTTTTGGTTAACAAAATAAAATACGACATATATTTATATTATTACATGAACTTCGATGAATATAATATGATAATCTTAAAAAACACGGTGAACCACAAAATGATTTTTGAAAAACAGAATATGAAAATATCAAAAAATAAAGATAGCTTTTCCGTTAAGCCAAATATAATCCAAAAAATGTTCATTGTGATAATTTCAGCAGTGTTTCTTTCCAACTCAATTTCTTTTCTTAACCTCACGATTACTTTTGAAGAAGGAAGAAGTAAAGCAAACATATCATTAAACATGTATTACAATCGGAGTAAAGGTAAGATTCCTTGAGGGTAGAAACAAAAGTGTGCTAACTACGATTTGAACAAACATTTTGTTTAGAATGCTCTTATTTTGAAATAGTTTCTCTGTCGTTTAAACAAATAACTATTTATGGTTACAAAAAAGTTGCCGTCTCATCTAGTAGTCAAGGTAACGATTTAACCCAAGTAAAACTCAAGTTTCTTCGTGCTTTTAAATCGTAAAAACTACATAATTTCCCTCTAGTTTGGTAAGAAATATTTGTGTACCTTCATATCACCAGTGTCACAATTATCTCAATATCACCAGTAATTTAGCTGGTTACTAACCAGTAATTTAACTTGTTACTAGTTACCAGTTTAACTAGTTACTTCTGTAGAGTAATAAAGGTGTAAATACATATGTGTTTCTGTATTTATCAACTGGGCTCGATCAACTAACTTTCTACTACCCATTGAATTATCATAAAATAAAAGTAAATAGATACACAGGTCAGCAGTAGTTTAGTAGTTAGTATCTTGCTTCCTAATAAATACAACAAGAAACAAAAAATTATTCTAACTATGAAAGTATTGGATGGCTTAAAGCAATCTGTCAAAGGAGCACAAAACTTACCCATTGTATGAGACTATCTTGATAATAATATAAAATTAAAGGTCAGAAAGCAAAGAGGTGATCTACAGCACTTATCTACAATAACTGCACTCAAAAACTAAATTGCTCCATAGTTATTAAAACTTATTTACGAACTAAGCTTTGATGTAGTCGCTTCCTTCCGCTCCCTCTCTCGTGAAATTTATATACTACCGAAGCACTGCGAAAATATTTTACGAGCAATAACGAATAAATTCTCTCCCTTAATATTCGGTTTTAAATATTTTTGAACGCACATTAAGATAAACACATAGTAACTTTTAACGGTACAGTGATATTTTGGCAAATTACGACGCCTTACGCTTTACAGCTACATAACCGTAAATCCACATAAATGACCAAGATAAGCAAATGAAGTGCAATGAAGGCAAATCAGCAGGAAAATATGCAAACAAACACAGAGTCAACCGAAAGTGCACAAACTGCAAGCGGTGAAGCGAAATAATTGAAGCTGTTGCACGGTGCGTGAGCTTTCCACAGCCAAAGCGTGTGTGTGTGTGCGTGTGTGGGCGCTCGTTTTGTTTTCGCAGTGCCACGCAAATGTGGCGAATTTCTGGTCACTAGCATTTGTTCGACGCATTTGCGCTGCTGCCGCCGCCGCTTGTTTGTTGCCATAAAAAGGGCGCTGCCGTTGTTGCAACATGCGTGGTCAAGCGGCAGTAACGCACGTTGCGGCGTTGTGTGGGAATAGCTAAGCAAATACGAAGCAGCAGTGGCTACACGACTACAATGGTCTATTTAGTCAATGGATTTGTGCGTGCGTGTGTGCGTGCGCTTAGAGGTGGCATGCCACACGAGACTACACAACATCAATAGCGGCGTGTACGCACTTTATCTGGCCGAGGCGAAGTCCGCAATTC
Organism: Bactrocera zonata; assembly: GCA_037783105.1. Classification (NCBI taxonomy): domain Eukaryota; kingdom Metazoa; phylum Arthropoda; class Insecta; order Diptera; family Tephritidae; genus Bactrocera; species Bactrocera zonata. The sequence continues at coordinate 105,592 of JBAWJQ010001149.1, read as the reverse complement.
GCACGAGGCAACAAAAGTGCAAATTTCCACACAAAAAAGAGTAACAACAACAAACAAATTGTGGCAACAACGTAGATAGCAGCTTCGTGTAACAAGCGGCAGACAAATTGCTAGCAAAGTACTGTATGCCGCACTTGGTAGGTAAGCCAGCGCATACGTGCAACAATAAGTGGCAAGTCCGGTGTAGCATTGCCAGAGTTCAAACAGTGTTGCACACGCGATTTATCGCACGAGATAAGCGATAATAAATTAATTAGAAATATTGAAATGGACACAGCGGCCGGCATATCGCTGTTTAATGACAATGGTTTGTTGCACCAACAAAAGGGTTGTTGTCACTTTTGTTTGAGTGTGCTGAGTTGGATTTTGTTTTTGCTTTTGCAATTCAAGGCGCTTCGTGGCCTTGCCTGCAAAGGATTTTTGTGGCATCGTAGTTTTAGTTGTTATTGTTGTTGTTGTATTGCTTGTTACCATCGTTTGTTGTTGCCTTCTTGCTTATTCTGGTCGTTGAAACTGTAAGTTAACACTTGCTGGCGCGCACCGTGCCGCTTATGGCGCTTCAACGTAGTCTACTTTTAGGCGCTTGAAGTATTTTTTAACATTCGAGGCACTTTAAGTCACAGATATAAGAGTATTTTGGATTATTTACACTTTCAAAGGAAATATAGCGTATTTAACGGCACAGCCGCATTGAAAAGAGATCCGATACCGTAAACTGAGATCTTGCACTTGACTAAAAACTAAAAGAAAATTACAAAAAAATGTTTGCACTTTCTCTTCAAAAATAAAAATATTTTAAAATCTTTAAAGTCTCGCAGAATGGTTTCTGTAAAATAGCGTCCTTCCTTCTAGTCCCTTCTTTCACTTTGATGCGCAGTCAGCGGGCTAATATTTTCAGAATTTTTTTCTCGCTGTCATAAGTTCAAATTTTTTCCATTTGTTAACTGCAAATTGAAAACTTGTTCACTTGCCACCCGCAAACTTTGCATGTCTCTCTGCCGAACACAAAAAAAAGTTCCGAAGAAACTCCATCGCCGACACCTCAGCGTCCGGCAGTTTGCACCTTTGGAGACACTGGACACAGGCGCTTAAGTGTAACTGTCGCTAGCAGCGCTGCACAAATTGCTTGTGGAAAAAATTCATCCAGCATTAAAGCATAACAGTAAAGTGAAATGAGAAATAGCGCAAAAATCGTCCGCAAACTTTTGCTGTCTTCCGCTTTTTTAATAGAATTAAAAAGTTTTACGCTCACATTTTTCGTTTTCCTTCCTCTGCGCCACATCTCACTGCATACCTTTTATTGGCTACCACTTCTTTGGAGACGCTTGGACTGCGCCCACGGGTGTTAAGTGCGCAAGGTGCCGCCGGTCCGAAACAGGATAAAAAATTAACCTGTTATATAAGTAGATATGCTTGGCAATGTACAAAAAGTTTCGTGGCAATCTGAAAGGAGAACTTCACAACAACAAAATATTTACAACAAATGCTTTCTGCTAATTGAAAATATCTGTTTTGGGATCAATTAGACCTTGCCGCCTGCCACAGCACGCCCCGTGGTACAGCGACTGGCTTTGCCACGCAGCGAGTCACACCTCGTCATTTGCTGTTTTTGTTGTATATTCCAGTCTGTCTTGGTCGCTGTGGTGAAAAAGTGTAAGATTGGAAAACTCGCCTACTTAGCGATTTTCGCCGCACTTTTTTGTCTGCCGGTTTTTTGTTCACCAACTTTCTCCTCGAATATATATTTTTTTTGGTCTCAATCGCCAGCTGATTGTTGTGGTTATCGATTGCAGCGAGTGTGAACTTTTTTAGTCTACAGCGTGTTGTTCTACTTGTTGTTGGTGAAGAAATTAAAAGCTTAAAAGTCAAAGGTCAGCAAGTGTTGGCAAAACTTTCAATAGCGATTTTACCGCTAATCCGCTCTGAAGGTAAAAGATGTGAACGAGAATACAAATATAAGTAGATTTGGATGTAAAGAGTGTTCGCTTTAATTGAAGAGAAGAAAATTATTTATTTTAGAATTGCTTTAAGTTATACCAATGGCATTTAAATTCAGCAATACTTAGATACTTCCTTAAGCATTTGTACTGTTAAATTCCAACAATCCAATTATATAAAAACACGATGGTTTCATGTTGATTATTGTTTGGCTTTTCATACTTATATTTTGAGTTCGGTGACAGTGAGCTCAAAGCTAGACAGAAGTTTCAAGCTACTTTCTTATTAAACTTGTCTGAATAGCTGACCACATCGAAGTCGTGGGTAATTGTAAAGCCGATGAGCTTGCAAGACAAGACACCAATATCCAAATTCCATAAGCATAGAAACGACCAGGGTCTCCACAGTCTTCGTGCACTTGAGCGCTGGCTCTTTGGGTTTCGCGCGAGCTCAAAAAGCTCTGGTTAGAAACCAGCATTTGTACAAGCCTTTTAACCCAGAGTGATACATGAAAGGACCATTGAACTGCTAGCTCTTAGGAAGGATCACATCGATGGAAACTTTCTAACTGGACACTGTCCCATGGCACTCACACGGTGAGAAAAATATTTTGAAGGCCGCAACTTGTCAAAACTGCAAGGAGGTAGATGAGGTGGAAATATCTATATGCTTTCTCCTCCACTGTCCAACTTTCGCCAAATTGAAGCTTCGATGGTTACGAACCCGACAAATTGAATGGAATTGATGTTAGCCGCCTCAATGAATACATTTGTGTAGCCAAGGTCTTTTCGATTCAAACCTGTGAGTACTTGGTATCTCAAAATACAAGTGTCTCTAACTGCCCAAGTGAGATTATTCGTAAAATAAGCTAAAAAATATTAATAAATTTGTGTCTTGTGTAATATGTGGTATTTGAGGTGTTTTGATTACAAATTTGAGTTAAAAAATTGTACATCAGTACAGCTATTTTTTGTCATCTTAGTATATGGTGGTGGTTTGACACCTACTTACCTTGACTTCTTCTTTATTGGCGTAGACACAGCCGCGTTTATAGCCGAGTTTACAACAGCTCGCCAGTTGTTCTTCATTTCACATCTTGGCGCTAATTGAAGAGACCAAGTGTAACCAGGTCCTCCTCCACCTGGTCTTCTCAAGGGAGTGGACCTCTTCCTCTTCTTCTGCTTGCCCCGGCGAATACTGTGCTGAATACTCTCAAACATGAACTACTTATGTCAATGCCGTCTTGAATCGTACAGCTCATGGTTCCCTCGACTGCGATATTCGGCGTTGCCAATGCCCAAAGGACCATAAAGCTTCCACAGAACCTTTTTCTCGAAAACTCGTAAAACCGACTCAGCAGATGTTGTCATAGACCAAGACTCTGCACCACATAGCAGGACGCGGATGACTAGTGACTTGTAGAACTTGAACTTTGTACGTCGAGAAAGCACTTCACTTCTCAATTGTCTACTAAAGTATCGCCTGCTGGAAAAAGTGATTCCCCGTTTGATTTCGTAGCTGCTAAAGATTTAACCATCTTAATTCAGATCTGCAGCTCGAATTATTTTCTCCAGTAATAGATTGAAGAAGTAGCACGATAGGCAGTCGTTTTGTCTGAAACCTTATTTGATGCTGACGGAGCTTTTGGTATTGACAAAAGTTTTGGGATCTCCCTTTTTGTGGATTGGACAGAGCATACTTTAATTTCAATCGTCGGGCATGCTTTCATTCGACCATATTCTACAAAGAAGTTGATGCATGCTCCTCCTCAGTTCTTCGCCGCCGTATTTAGAAAGCTCGGCCGGTAATCCATGGGCCCCGCCGCTTTGTAGTTCTTCAAACGGGTAGTTGCTATTCAAATTTCTTTTTGGTTGGGCAATGCAACGTCTGCTCCATCTCCTGATGTTAGGCTTTCCCTATATCAGTCTTGTCTGTTAGATGACACATCTTTTCGTAGAATTTTCACCCTAGAACTAGAACCCTATCGGCCAGTTTGTCAATTTCTTCATACTCATGCATTTCGGTGTCTTTCTCTTTTTGTCTGCAAATGCGTCTCGCTTCCCTCTTCAGCTCTCGGTATCTGTCCCGCTCGTGTGGTCATAGAAGACTTTTTTGGCCACATCGTCCTAGTAAGGTGAAAATATCATCACAGGACTTAGAAGAATTTCAGGAGGCCTATAACATGAAGTAAAACTAAGCTCATCTGGATTATCTACTTAAAAGAAGTAAAATCTTGACAAATTTGAACAACTGAGTAAGGAACCGAATTAAAGGTGAAAATAGAAATTAATTTTTTATTAATCTAAAGAAAGTCCTCTCATTCATTTTCGAGTAATTCTCAGCAAAGCTACTCTAAAAAGTCTTTTGTACATACATATATTGAAGGTTTATTTATTGAAACACTCCACTAAATTGTTTGCCAAAAATGTTTTAAGAAATCCTAAACCGCCAAGTAATATCTATTTTATGAGAACCCCACGTTTTATTAAACCATAAAACCTAAAAATCCCAAACGAAATACTATAGTTCAAATGTCTGTCGCCGAGTACATTCGTATGTCGCCGAGTACATTCGTATATCGTTGTAACGGTAAAGAAAAATTCAAATCCAACACGAAAGTGACAAATTCAAATGAAGCGTAAATTTAATTACTACATTTTATTGGATTACGTACGCTTCCCGGCGCTATTTGCAACCTATACTTGCGCAAAACGCAAACAACCTGACCAACAACAACAACGAATGCACTGAAAGCGCCACTCACCGAATTGTTAGCAAATCACCACAGTGGCGCACCGTGGAAAAATCCAACAACAAACAAGCAGCACGGTTCTACAGTTATAAGCACACACACATGCATAGGTACACATGTTTACTTATGTATGTGTGTGTCTGTCAATAAATAAAAGCCATTGTTGCGCTGGTTGTGAGAATGGAGTAAATTTCGAATGCAAAACATATTTGGATGCGGTGGCGCATGTGTTGCATGCAACAAAGGTCCTTGTTGTGCTTTTTATGGTCGGTGGCAAAAAATGCGAGAACAGTGCAGGACAGGTTTTATTTACTGTATGAGCTCGTGGCAGTGTGGTGATACCTATGTATGTATGTATATATGTGTCTACTTGTGGGAAATATTTGCATAAGTATATGTGAAAGGCAATATATATTTGTGATTGGTATAAGCAGTATATGTGCCTCTAGTTATGCAACTTGCCAGGTAGGTATCAGGCCATGTGTGCCTAGTGTCTGAAAATTTCTTCAAATACTTGAAATCCCAAGCCTTCGACTTTAAACTCAACAATCATACACATAGATACTCCATATGTGTACGTATATATATGCAAATAAATCGGAAGCATTCTCATTAGTGCCTCTATGCGAAATAATTGTTTTTCGGCATCATCTGCTGCTCGCTTTAATGCCATATTGTTCGCCTCACTTCTCTTTTCCCACTCATCCTCTCACATTATCTACTCCGACTGCCGCACAAAATGAACAACAACTCACGTGCTGGCGAAAATTCGACGTGTTTTCGTTGCGAAATTAATCCCAGTACATACCGCACCCCCTAATATTCCCCACCATGCCACCTTTGCGCCATAGCGTTTACACACTCACCGTAATCCAGTGCGAAGCTCGGCCGGCCGCCACCTTTCCATCTGGCGACGTGTTGTTATCCTGTCGCTGTTCCGCTAGTCGCTGTTGCATGACATGACACCGATACTAAACTGACACTTTGACATGGACTTAACCCTAAAACGCTTAAATGCTGACGCAGCCGTAAAGCTTACCAGTGGCAAGTCCAGAGGTCGAACGGTCGACTGGTTGATTGCCGTTGTTGCCGTTGTTGCCGTGTGCTCTGCGCGACATACACGAACACCTACCAACAAGTGCTTATACGCGTAACGGTAAATTGGTAGGCAGCTTGCCTCCAATCGGTACAAACACACGCGTTGCAAGCACAAGCATTTAGACGAGTGAGTTGTGGAAGGTAAACCTGAGCGGATTACTTTAACGAAGGTGGATTATTGATTCCATTTTCCGTGATTTCGGCGCACACGTAAATTAATTGTGTTAAGCACCTACTAATTGACAATATGCCAGAACCGTTACTCATGCTTAATGAGTGAACTTTTTTGGTATAGTCCGAGCATAATGAATGATTTACACTTGATTGTGGTTCTTTCGAGCTCTAGTGCATTTTTATAAATCCATTCTCAAATATTCAAACACATCAAATTATATATCTTCGATAGAGTCATACGTAAGAAATCTTTCCGATATTTCTTCTATTACGAAAAACTAACATTTAGACCAAATAATCCTCAACTTAACTTCATTTAGAAGACATATGAAATATATTCCTTATGCCTTGTCTTGGAGTATCTAACGAAGTACAGAAGTGTAAACGAATTTCTTCACTTTTGACACTTTCCGACTAGGTGAAACCATCCAAAAATTTTACCGATGTCAAAAATAACGAGTGGACCAATAAAATTCACGCCCAAGTCCACCAACCTTGTTATCACCCTAGTTTTGTGATCTCAATAATAGTGACTATTTATCAGTTTGTGCAAGAACTGAAGCCGCTTGACCTTCCCAAGTGATATCGTTTCGCACTCTAGGCTCTTGAAAAGTTCCAAGATAGATTCGACGTTTATGAGTAAAATTTTGAGGCCCACATCTGGCTCATTGGATATGTAAAAAAGCGAAATTGTGCATTTGGGCGAAGAGCAAACTGCAGAAATTAAAGATCTACCATTTCATCCAGAAAAAAACAATATTTGGTGTCGTTTGTGAGCCGGTGGAATCATCGATCCGAATTTCTTCAAGAATGATGCCTTTGAGAACGTCACCGTCAATGGCAACCGTTATCGCGCCATGATAACCGACTTTTTGATGCCTCAAATTGAAGCTCGTGATCTCGACGACATTTGGTTTCAACAAGATTACGCCATTTAACATACATCGCATCAATCAATGGATTTTTTGAGAGAAGACTTTGGTGAGCAAATAATTTCAAATTTTGGGTCGGTCGATTGACTACCAAGATTGTTTGATATCATACCGTTAGACTTTTTCCTGTGGGGATATGTAAAATCTGAAGTCAATGCGGACAATCCCACTTCGATTCAGATCTTGGCGCAAAACATCATGCGTGTCATTCGCCAGTTACCAGTCGAAATGCTCGAACTGTCATAAAAAATTAGACTCAACGTATGAACCGTCTGAGACATAGTCACGGCCAACATTTGAAAGAGATAATCTCTAAAAAATAATTGCTAAAGAATGTTATCTCGAAAGATAATAAACATTCCTCATTAAATTTGAATTTTCAGTGTTTTTTCTATAAAAAAAGTAGGGAACCTTGAAATGGATCACCTCATACAAATTGAAATCGTGAACGGTAAAAACAAATGCGAAACTATACATATTAACGAACTACCCAAAAAATGTCTTTGTACTAAGATTTAACAATTAAAAGAGGGAAAAATGTCTTCCTGATAACCCTGAAAAATACAGAGAGTCGGTATTGACTACCGATCGATCGAGTTAATGACGAGTTCAGGCTTTTAACTGGAATAGTTTTTTATACAACTTATGTGAACAGCATTGGACCTTAAGTCTTTCGAAGTATCGTCCAACTCATAAACATTAGTGGGTCTATGATTTTCGAAAAAGCAAAAATTGTTTGGCATGAGATAAAGTATGATCCGAAGTTGTTAAGTTTGTTACCTCTACTCAAAGCTGGAACTCAAGCACACGGATATCAGTATAGCTTGGAAAATGTAGTTTAATCCAAAGTTCTTGTGATTGCTTTTTTAAAATTCAGGAATGGATCTCTCAGAACTCATATTTAAGTTATAAGAGTATTTAAAGGAACTTATTATGGGTATATACTATATATAGAAAGACTTTTTCAAATTCCTAAAATCTTAAACAAGGTAAAAGCTTCCAAAGCGCGTTCCCACCTCTCACTCAAGAGAGCACTGAAAAGCTCGCCTTCATCACAAATGCAATTCATTATTCTATGCGATTATCGATTCAATTGATTAGCGCTTTACACCAACTAATAATTGCAGCAATAAAGTTTTTGAATACCCCGAAGGATAAAGCTGAGAATCGCACACCGGCAACAAGAACCAAGGAGTTACAACAACACCAAAAAGCCACAAGTTATCGGTGAACATGACCAAAGTCAATTTGCTGTGAAAAGTTGCTGCAGAAAAAAGGCGAAGAAGAAAAACAAAAACGGAAACAAGTCGAGGTGGAAATCAAGCGCGACTAACAGGTACGAAGATTGCCACCCACTGAGTGCCAAAACAATGAAAAAATTACGAAAAATCATATTACCGTAGAACATACCCAAAACTCATGTGGATGCAGCGGCATGTATGATATGTGTGCATATGTGTGAGTGAAGAAAAACTGCGCAAAACGAGATTCATATCGCACCTCACCAATCGAACGGAAAATGTAAAAAATTACAACAACAACAATGATGAAAATCGGATAACACCCGCTGGTAAGCACGCCGCAACAATAACAAAAAAAGCGCAAACACATAAGGCAATGGAAAAAACGCCACAGTCCAGGTTGGGGGGTTGGGGAAAGCGCTGCGAAAAACTGGAAAATGCGCAGTTGAGTAATTTTTCAATTGGTGAATAATTGACGCCTGCAAGCGAAGGTGTGAATGAGCCACTCCTCTCACTCGCACACACATACATACTCACTGCACACGGAGTGCCTGAGCCCCTTGGGATATGCTACGATTTTTTAACACGCCATTTTTTAACGTGCCGCAGCCATAGATGTGTGTTTCTGTATGGCTGTGTGTGTGTGTGACAATACACGCGTAATGACAATCAGATCACTGTCATAGAATATATTGGTGGCATCTGCTGCATGCGCCTGGTCGCCCACTGCCTGTTAGCCGCTGCCTCCTTCATGCTCGCTGCCACTTTTATTGCCAGTTCCAGCAATTCCGACACTTCTTTGTTTGTTTGTTGTTCGCATTGTTGTTGTTGTTGGTGGTTTGGGGCGTTGAAACGGCGATGATGATGTGTGGTTTTGTTGCTGAGGTATTCTCTGCTGCAAAATTTGTGGCAATGTTTTCATGTTGCAACTACATACCGACATGCCAGCAATCAATACACTCAAGCGCACACATAGCCACGCACGCAAGCGCATAACGTCGCACGTAAATTGAGTGAAGCGGTTGACCGAAGTGAAAAATGATTTTTAATTGCTGCCCTTTGCTGCCTCACACAGCCTGGCGCTCCGTGTGCGTTGGCGGCCACATGCCACACCGTTGTTTTCGTGTTTTTGTGCCACACCTTCTTGTTTTTCGGTTATGCAAATGATGTGCGATTTGAAATTGAGCATTCGATTTTGGCTTTCAATATTGGCCGCGCATACAATTTACACAGTCGCAACAAATTGTTATTTAATTTGCGGTTCGGTGTTGTTGTTTCATTGGTTTTTGGTTTGGTTTATTTTTTCAGAATGAATTTTTATGCTTCCGTTGCTCACTAGAGAAATTTTCAAAAAACTTGTTTATATTTTTAGATAATGGTTCTCATTGTTTAAACCAATCCAAGAACAGGACAACCGAGTTCTTAGTTGTCACTGAATCTGAGGGGCTTACCGGTAAGCTACACCAAAGTTAATGTGAACTAAAAGAATCAAAATCATAATATTAATACAAACATTAATAATATCTGTGTTTGGCTTATCTTTAGTTATCCTCGATATCCGGCCAATATATATTCAAGTGACGGCTGTGGCTCCAGACTTTAAGCCATTGGAACCAGACTCGGGGTCACAGCGGGTATTTTATTATTCGTGTCGGGTATATTGGCAATACGACAGAAAAAAAGAAGAAATCGATATATTTATTAAACGATGGATCAAGGGTTTAAATACGACAGGAGCGGACATCCAAAAACAGAGAACTAATTTCAGACTAAATGATTACAATTCAGTCTCTCAGACCGAAATTTTAGGTATTACAGAAAGTGGCAATTAGGCTTCTGCTCTAACCAGCAAATTCATTAACTTTCTAGAGGATAACCAAATGGAAATCAAGGCTATGCGTAGTGCCTATACTAAGTCTCTCATTCGAGGGCTAAATTCATAATGGAAAACCCAGTAAAAATCATCTGGGTATCCAGAGAATAATAGAAAACGAAAAAGCAGACAGCTTAACCTGCACGAGGGCCACCAGGAGAACCATTCCCTCAGCTACCTTAGACCTTTTATTCCCTTTAAGTTTTGTTTGAAGCCAATAAGCCTTAGAACAACCTAACAGGTCTTGGAATACTAGAAGCACAGAACATACCCCCAACAGGTGGACCGAAAAAACTTCGCATTTTGAGCGAAAGGATACTTGATCACATTGTAGAGTCATCTCAGGGTCCCTAACCTCAAAATCCTGTCTTTACAAAAATGCTGGATTCGGCGGAAAGCAGGTATGCGTTGCATGGCGAGATGTTCGAACACTATCTCTGGCCCAGTCCTTCCGGGGTGGAGACGGTATATCTTCCACAGCTTCCAATGTTCCCACTTAAAGTACAGCTGGGGTAGAAGAAAATCATATATTTACCATAAGTGGTGACAACCCTAAAAACAAAAAAAACAATAAATCGGGTACTGTGAGCTTAGACTTACCTGTACTGCACAGTAGAATAAATTGTCTTCCTTAAAATAATGAAGCATTGATGGGTTTATAATCGCCAGAATCTTTTGGGGTTCTGAGAACCCACATGAGATTGTCGAAAGACATACAACGTGTCACTGTTTCGTCCGTTTTTTGAGCTGGAGGCATAATTCGACCATACGGTTTTTCGAAGAAGATGCTGATGAATCAGTGGCTGTTACTGGTATTCGATATCGTGATATGATAACCCAGTTCGTTTTGCCGAAATTGGATAATATTGATATCGGCAGTATGTGGTTTGAACAAGACATTGCCACATGACATAGAGCCCGTGAAACCATTCAGTTAGTCCAGGTCGTGTACAATCTCGTTTGAGTGATCAGATATAACTATATACTATAACTTCATAACAGATACCTTATTAATACCTACAGAATCAGTAGAAAAATGTATAAAGAGAAGATTAGTTTGATCTTTGTTAATTGGGAAGCAGCGAAGATTTAGCGAAATTTAAGTTCCACGTTTCTCGCTATCACTGGACGGTCACTATTTGCTGTCCACAGCTGTAAATGGACAGAAGATAACGACACTTGATAAATCTGGTTTCTTAATGCGAAGAGAGTATATTCGATAAACTAGGTACCTCCACAGACATTTACTTCTGCTAACTACAGATAACTACGACAGCAAAATAGCTGGTATTGAGATATAAAACGTACCACAGGAAGTCTAAAGTCGGCTGCAAGTTGAAAAAGATAAAAAGTTGGAAGCCGTTGTGCGTTTATGGCAGACTTCGAGGCAGCGAAAAACTGCAAATTCTGCGGAAGAAATCACGAATGCGTTGGGGACATTACGACGTGCGATAAATTGCATAGGCGACCGATGCGGCGGTGAATTCAAAAGGTCCCGCCTCTTATCGCAAGCGCTGACTAAGAATTACGCATTAAAATCACAAGTTGCAGTGTCACGACGACGGAGACCACGCAATTGCGTACTGCACCATTTCTACAGGAAATCCTGACACAGATGCATAAACAAATTTCCATTTTAAATGAAAAGTGAAAAGTAGAATTATCAATAACTGCTAGAAAGAGTTGGCGAGCCGGCCGCTTATCTCACTTGTCGCGCTCTCAAGTGCCTTTAAATTATTTAGATTTTACGAGCGCCTCGGCGACTGGCACAGGCTGTGAATTTTGTTTTGATTTCTTTCTTTTTTTTTCTTACTTTCATAGCGGCGGCTTAAACTCAAAGATTTACACTGAGCTCCGCATGTCGCACACTTAACAGCGCAATCAACGCGACGGCGGCGGCGGCGGTGCGTCCAAACGCTGCTTGATGATTCGACGGCTTCTGACGGGGTGATGAGGTGTGGTGTATAAACCGGCGATGGAAGTGTGAGGCGCGGCTGTTGCACTTTGCGGCACCGTTCTTGCAACCGTTTCTATTATTAATTCCAAGTGAGAACGTGAGAGAGCGGCAGTGAATGACCGCAACCGCGCGGATGCTGATAAGCACATGCATTGGTGTACAAGCCGTGTAACGGTGACTGTGACTGTGTTGTTTTGGCTGCGAGCATAGCGTTGCTACACGTTTTCATCATCTGGTTATTACTTATCACTCAGCGCGCACAGCCATCTTGATTGCCGAAAAAACCGACTCGCTGAGGCGCTCCAAGATTCATGAACACATGCCCGCTTAAATATGAGTACACTTTAATTTATATATGAAAATGTTTATAGCGAATATCACATTCCAACACATGTATATACTCATATTCCATCATATATGGTGTGCCTTGGCCGCGCAAAAATGCGATTTCATATATTTCTTAAACCGCAAAGGGAGCTTGCAAAGCAGAGCCATGCGAGGGGGAGAATTATTCGCCAAGAGGAATTGCGACAAAATAAATTAAAATGGATGAAATGTAATTTTCGTGTTGCACACGCTGTCCTCGGTCTTCTTTGACATTTAAAGCGCTGAAAATAAACTAAGAACCGACGTCGGTGGAAACTTTAATTAAAAGCTGCACTCTTTAGCTGAAAAGCAACCGTTTGCTTAGTCCTATAGATGCTTATAAAGATGTATACATACTATGTATATATGTTTATTGATTTATTTTTCATTTGATTTTTTAGTAAGATATATGTATGTGTTAGAGTCACTATGTATTGAAATATTCAAAAACGAATAAAATACTCATCTAGCAATATCCTGCCAACCAATCTACAGTGTTAAATATCCAATCAAAACTGAGTGTTGCTTAATAAAAACAAAGAAAGCTCGCTATCCAAACTGCTTCTAGTTTACTATCTTTGTTGTATCCTCTGTATTTCGGGGTCTCAAACATAGAGCGTTAGTATGACGAGTAAGACGAGCTTGACAAGCTGGCCGAAAGGGGTAATGCTCGAAAATTCACAGAAAAGATGCGGCGGCTAACAGAAGGTTTCAAGATCTTAACATACTCTTGTAGAACCTCCAGAGGTGATCTAGTGACTGATACCCAGAGCATGCTAAAATTATGGAGGGAACAGTTCTCCAGCCTGTTGAATGGCAGAGAAAATATAACGCCTGAAGATGGCGAACACGATTCCCGAATTGATGTCGATGGAGCAGGCTTTCCATTGTCCGTTCCTGACGAAGTTCGAATAGCAATTACTCGTCTGAAGAACAACATTGCCGGCCGAGCTATTCAAATAAGGCGGCGAAGAACTGATAAGATTCATGAATTAGCTTCTTTGTAGAATATATTCGGACGAAAACATGCCCAACGATTAAAAATTTAAACATGCTATGCCCAATTTACCAAGAGGGAGACTCCAAAATCCTCCCAAATAGCGCCAAATCTTGGAAAAGACCCGTAAAAAGAGGATAATCTCACACCACCTTTTCGTCGATTTCAAAGCTGCCTTTGACAGCACGGAAAGGAGCTGTCTTTATGCAGCGATGTCTGAAAAAACTAATCCGGCAGTGTAAACTGACGTTGACCAATACCAAAAGCTCCATCAAGATCGGGAAAGACCTCTCGGAGCCTTGGCTCCCACGTCACTATCGACAGTCCAGTATTAATACATACAACAATGGCAGCCTCGAAATCAAACGCAGAATAATTCTTCCCAGCAGGTTTTAACTCGGACTGAACAGGCAATTGGGAAGTACAATCGTCTCTCGACGAACAAAGTCAAAATTTTACAAGTCACTCATCAACCCCGTCCTGCTATGTGGTGCAGAGGCGTGGACAACCTTATGTGCCGGCGTTTCCAGTTTTTGAGAGAAAGGTGTTGCGGAAGATTTATAGTCTTTTGGGCATTGGCAACGGCAAATACCGCAGTCAATGGAATGATTTGCTGTACGAGATATACGATGACATTGAAATAGTTCAGCGAATTAAAAGGCAGCGGCTACGCTGGCTAGGTCATGTCGTCCGAATGAATGAAAGCACTCCAGCTCTGAGAGTATTTGACACAGTACTCGCCGGCGGAAGCAAATGAAGAGGAAGGACCTGGCTACACTTGGAATCTCCAGTTGGCTCCAAATAGCGAAAAGGAAGAACGACTGGCGCGCTGTTGTAAACTCGGCTATGACCACGTAAGCGGTGTCTACGCCAATAAAGAAGAAGACATAGAGTATTCTTCCGGCACTCAATGCTTCAAAATCATGTTGCGGCTACTTTCAACCTCATTTACTTTTTCGTTGCCTACACATCCATAAGACCCGAAACCCAAATGCTCCTTTCATATAATTTCGTTGTGAGTGAGTTGGGACTTTTTAAAATGATATTTTGCTAAAATTCAAAAAATAACACCAACACCTAAAACTTAAACATAATATTGGTTTAAAAAGTGCGAACAAACTTAATGACGTTTTGAAATTCTGATGTATAATTATAGTTAATATTTATCAAAGAGAATGTCTTAAAGGCAAAAGCCGCCTGACAAAAAATAAATAGACACTCTCGAGGCAACGCTCGCCATTTGTGTGGAACTTTTAACTAATTTTATTATTCTGGATGCATTTTATGTTTGACTGCGTTGCATTTTATTTATAATTGATTTTATTTTTCTTGAATTGAAAAAAAAATTGGAAACACATAGCGCATTTCTTTGATGCCGGCATGTCCCGCAGACGTATCCGGCATTTGACGAGTAGTCAGTTGACATTTCTTTGAAAAGTTTGCCCAAAATATGCAAAGCCTTTGAAATAGTTTTGTGACCGAAAGCTTAAAAATAACAACAAAGTACTGCTTTGAGCCGCCAGCTTCCCTAAGCTACAAAAACTATTTAAAGCAGTTATTTTCAAAAAAGAAAAACAAATTTCTTTGTGACATGCCTGTTCTCATTACAAATTATATTTAATTGCAATTTCAAAATTGAGGTTATGATGATTCTTTTGGCCACAGCAGGCTTCTTAATTAAATATATAATATGTTTTTATAGAAAAAAAAGAAAACGATAGTCACAAAAATAGACTCAATCTCAAGCACACAAGAGTCTTTTAAATTTACAATTGTATTTTAAAGATTACAAGCCTTCAGAGAACAGTTTGAATGCAATATTAGTTGAATTATTTGGCAATAGCTCAAACCATAAAACATGTTGGAGGCCAATCTGAACCCACGCAACTAAATAACTGTGCATCACAACAAACAGTTATTTGCGCGTAGGAAGCAATTCTTCTTTTAGATAATTATAATTTGTATTATTTGAAGAAACAAAAGCCAGAGAGTATCTTAACACAAATCATTTGCAAAATGATTATTATAACAAAAATAAAAGAGACGATAGTGAATACAATAGGAAGAATAAAGAACAAGTAAGATGGAGTTGGCTTCGCGCAGAAAATCTTTTGGACTGAGAAATTCGGACTCATTCGAACAGTACGAACTAGTACACGATGTACTACGAGTATGTACATTCCGTTCATACAAGTAGATCCAATGTTTTGCTTTACAAGCACAAAAAGTAGGTATTCAAATCAACGGAGATTCTGGCTTATTGCTATATTCGATCTAGATTGTGCTGAAGTTTCCGTTTGACTGATGTCTAAAAAGTTTTTTAGATTATTTATGTATATATATGTACCGTAAACAGATCTCTTTGGAGATTTCCGATCCAACATATGTATGTATGGGGAGAGCAATATAACTGCCGGTGAGACATGGGTTTGTCAGTTTGACATGCAAACAAGTCAACAATCATCGGAATGGAGGGGAAAAAACGAGCTGATATTCGTAGTTTGGTGCATTATGAATTTATTCCGGAGGGGCAGATGGTCAATAAGGAGTTCTATTTGGCCATATTAAGGCGTTTGTGGGAGAACATCCTTCGAAAACAAACGCAATTGTGGAAGAATAATTCACGGATTTTACACGATGATAATGCACCATCGCATTGAGGCACCGGTGTGGGATTTAAAGCCAAAAACATTAATAATACCATCGATTAACCATTGTATTTACTAGGTTTGGCTCCGTATAAATTTTTCTTGTTCCCCAAACTGAAATTGTCGCTCCGTGAAATCCGTTTTCAGTCAATAAAACATAAAACTAAACTCGCTGAAGCATCCCAAAAAATGCCTATGAAAAGTGCTTCGAGGACTGGAAAAATCGTTAACGTCAGTGTATTACTTCTGGTGGGAATAACTTTGAAGGCGACAAAATAAATAAATTGCGTTTTATTTACAGTTTCGGGCTACTTTTTTTGCCACAATCTATATGTGTCACCAATGCAATCTCACAGCTTTCAAAACAAAAAAAATATACTTTTCATAGTCTTAAAGAAGGTATAAGAAATATTAATAACATTGATCATAATCTAGCGGACTCTATTTTGTTCTGAAGAAGATGAGTTCCTTAGATTAGTTTTTAACTTATCCCTTAACCAATTCTGCCGGAATCCATTCCCAAAAATGGAAAATTATAAAAATTCAAAACAACTATGAAATATAAAATTATTTGATTTCAAGCGGAGGCTATTCGGTATTGAAAATTAAGCAGAAATAACTTTTAGTTCTATCCATTTGATGTTTTAAGAAAAGTAGATCAAAAATCCCTACATACATACATTATCGACATGTATTACAAAGTTAAAAATTATCGATAATGTAATCGATAGTTTGGCAATTGACCGATACTTTTTCCAATTTATCGAAATATTTTATTATTCGGCAAAATATCGATAATTTTACTAAATAAATCCAATATCTTAAATATGCATGAATTTATTTGAGATATAAGTTGAGGGACAGGCAAACCAGGCGAAAACCCCTTTCGATTCCTTTTTTCAACTAAATTCGGAATTTTCAGCGCTTTTAACAAAATTTAAAAAAAATCGATAATTTGGCAATTTTTCGATGAATTTCGAATTATCGATATTTTCAATTTATCGAAATATTTTATTATTCGAAGAAAACATCGATAATTTAATTAAATAAATCAAATATTTTAAATATGCATGCATTTGCTTGAGCTATAAGTTGAGGGACAGACAAACCAGACGGAAACCTGCCCGATAACTTTACGCAATGCGTGGTTCTTGGGTACAAAAAATCAACTAAAGCCGGAATGACGCCTCAACAGCAAACGCTGGCCATATGAGTTAGTAAATGTGACGACTTTTGGGTTGTTGTTGTGTGTGTGTATGTCGCACGCATGGGCGAAGGATATGCTTGCATGAGCGCATACGCTTATGAGTAAAATGAAACATTGCAGCAATTTGGCAGCACTTTGGCAACAGTCAATAATTTCTGCAAGCACACATACGCATACACACACACACAACTAAGTAGAGCCACTCAGCTGCAACCACGAAGAGTCCAAGGCCTGCATGTTGACATGCGACGCTACGCCTCGGCTCTTAAGGATAATAGCTGGCATTTGCGCCACATATTGTCTTAGCCTCAGCCAGAGCACAGTCAGTGGAAGCGTCCTTTGCGAGCGTTAATGCAGCGCCAACAAGTTGTCATAATTTGCTGCGAATTATGCTCACTTTTAGTGCTCACACATTAGCAACATTATTAGCATCATTGAGGGGCAGCATTTGGCATCTTTTTGTTCGTCAACAACAGCAACAATAGCGCGCTATGCAACGCCGCTGCCGTCGAGCGGAACTGCAGCCCATTTGCGTGTGCGTCAAGCGGATGCGCCTGCAGTGGCGAGGAAGCGCTGACGAGTGCCTCGCATTGTTGTCACTATGCAACATTAAAAATTGTAATATAAAATAATTGTTTACTATATATTGTGCACATTTTCTTGGCAGCCTTCAAGCAACGCTTCGGTCGGCAATTAATTTCTGTAAGCAAGGCAAATGATTATTATCCTGATGACTGCTGCCGTAAAGCATTCCTTCGGCGCGCACATTAATGTGAATTGCCTTCCACTCTAATGAAAACGGGAAATTGACATTATCAAAACCAAAACACCAAACGTCAAAGCAGTGGCATTAGCAATATGCAGCAAGCAGGCACGAAGCACTTAGCATGCAGCATCCCGACAGTGGACGGCCAATTCAGCGCTGCTATTCGGACTCCCTCGGGTCTTATTGTGGCCGCTGAACAAACGCAATAAAAATTAGAAACATTTGTCAACATTTTCCTTCACCAACCAACCGCACCTTGCTCGCCGTCTCGAGCGGAAAACCGCCCTTGGCCTTAAATTTTACATATTTTTTTTATCTTTTTCTCCTTCACTCATCATCTTTCCGCACTTCAGCGCATTGTCATCGCAAGATGTTTATCATTAAAAAAATCTGTTCAAATCAACGCTGGCGGTTATAATCACCCGCAAACAACCGTCATCACGCACAATTGCCACGTTTTATTTTATGAAATTGTAAAAACACAAAAAATGAAATTCCCGCTAAATTATAAATAACTCATAAACGTAGAAGCCGCTTCAAAACCGTCGTGGGTTTCTCAATCGCAAGGATGCACTTAAAAAATGATGCGTGTCTTTCAACGCTCGAACTGTTAGAAGCCTAATTTTTATTGTTATCAACTTCATTTGTTTAAGAAATCTTACACTATTTTGACTATTAGAACATTTTCCATTCCAAATTTATTTAAAAAAACACATAAAGAATGTCTCTCACGTAAGTAATGGTGGTAATTAGAATGAGAATTGAGAATGAAGTGTTTAGAGATCTTTAGAACGAGACGAAGCAGTTCTACCAGCAGTTTTCATTTTCATTCATCAGCAAGCGAACTCTGAACTTTGAAGATATAACTTTTTATACTAAGGCATACTAATCTGAATTCATGGATTAAATTGAACCTATATATAATATATGCCGAGAAAAAGTGTCATTGGAAGGAAACATGTTTAGCTTAGTTTTCAAAGGTGTCGGTGAACATTCAAATTTGCTTATAACGGGTTTTTTCAAAACGACGCTACAGAAGTAGACCGATGTGGACAGAAAACGACGTCATAGTTTTTCCCGTTCTTTTGACATTTTTCTTCAGTAAGATTTACTACTTCATCATGGAAAGATATTCGATCAACAATGTGTCGACATTATTAAAATTTACTCCCGAAATTCTTAATCAGTGGCCTTAACTTTAAGAGCGCTCCAATTGATAGTCGTCATAATCGTCCTGTCAGATCAACAATTGAGCGTCTACTGGAAAAATTTGAATCCAGAGACAGTACAAAATGTTGCCATGCCAAATATGTGCCCGTAGTGTCGAGAATATTGCTGCCGCTAGCGCATCAGTTGAGGAAGACCAAAATCAGTCTCTCTCACGTGGTTCTCAAGCGTTGGGCATCTCTGTGACGTAGTTGTGGCGAATTTTGCAAAAAAATCTTGACCTTACAAGATCAAATTTACGCAAGAACTGCAGCCGCTTGACCACCAGAATCGTCGTATATTCGTGAATTGGTCTGAGCATCAACTTGAAAACTATACCGAGCGATGGAACTCATTTCTGGCTGAATGGCTTCATCAATAAACAAACAATTCGTTATTGGTCAGACAGCAATCCACATGAACTCAATGCATCCCCAAACGTTTTACGGTTTGGTGAGGTTTATAAACCGACGGAATTGGATGACATGGAGAATGTCACAATCGATTTATTGAAAACCAAGTTTGGTGAACGTGTTATCTGACGAAATGTCCCAGCCAATTGACCGCCTTGGTCGTGCCGATTTGACGCCGTTGGACTATTTCCTGTAGGGCTTCGTCAAGTCTATGATCTATGTCTCAAGTCAGCAATGATTGATGAACTTCGTACGAATGTCGAACGTGAAGTAGCAACGGTATCGGCCGATTTATGCTTGAAAATCTATGACCTATGCCTCAAGCCAGCAACGATTCATGAACTTCGTATCAAACGTGGAATTGCAGCAGTAATGACCGGTTTATGCTTGAAAACCGCTTTAGTAGTATAATTTCAATTCGAAAAGTCGTATAAATTTTCAATCTACCAATCACTTCTTGGAATTAAAATTCAAATTTCATTCCTTTATCTGTTTGCGTTACCTGACTAGTTTGTCCGGCAGCGGAAGGTAGAGACGAAATGCAACTAGTTTTATTAATGAAATTATGGTTATACACGAGCATACTTGATTATCTAACGATTCTCTACTCGTAAATAAGACCAAAATTAGAAAACGTATCAATGCTCAAAAAGATCGAATACTTCCTAGTAAAAAACAAATATATTGAAAACTGATAGTGGCTATAATTATTTGCACTAAATAAGATGATAAGCAAACATAGTGTAACTATAAGAGATGAACTGACAACGCTGCCACTAAGTTCTTCTTTGTCTCAATGCCTTACTCATAGAATCAATATATTGGCGCATAGACACAGAGTGTAAGTCCCACAGCGAAGCTACAAACTCGCCGCTTATCAGTTGAGCACAGTCAGAGGTCACACTTGCTAATACCGTTGCAGGCTTTGAGCGCAGCAAAGTCTACACAAAATGCTCACTTATCACTTGCCAATCGGTTAAATCAATCGGCGGTCTCTCACTCGCGCTTAGTGAGACCTATTAATTGCCTACTGAAACGTTCGAAACTGTCCAGTTTCGTGCAGCATTTTGAAGTGAATAGCATTGGAGGAAAGTGCGGTTCAATGTCGCTTTTAAAGGTCTGCACATTTTTAGCAGCGATCTCGCTTGCCGTCGCCGATATTGTGGATTTTAAGCCGTGCGGTGATGTCGACGCCTGCACCATACACGAGGTACGCATCGATCCTTGCCCACAGGCTAGCGAGCATTTGGCATGCCATATACGTCGCCGCCGTCCGGCCACTATGTCCTTCGACTTCACGACCAATTTCGCTGCGGAGACGTTGGAAGCCGGTCTGGCCTGGCAAAAGAGCGCCACACAAGATCTCCCGCTGATCACCATGGACAAGCAGGCATGCAAATACACACCGTGTCCGACGGTCGCCAATCAACGCCAGACATACACCATGGATGTGCCCATCGAAAGTAAATTCCCTATTAATCCCTACACCATCAAGTGGACCCTGAAAGCGCCCACCGGACAACTTTGCTGCTTCACCGTCGACATCAAAGTGGTGCGTTAAGTGCAAGATGACTAGAGAGAGACATATGATTTTCAACCTAACGAATTTGTGAAAGATATTGATTTAAGAGTGATTGTATGTAATTAAACGGTAAAAAATAAATTGGTCAATAGACATTGCAACAATTTGCCTAAATTGTGATCTTTTGGTGTGGGTGAGGTGAAACTGAAAGATTTGTAGTACAGTGTTGCAAACTTGTGTAGTATTTGATAAATGGAAAATAGGCGATTTCTAAGACAAGCTTCTCACCAAGTTAAGGTTTGCTTTTTGACTGAGTCAATCACTCCCCAAAAGTGATTAAAAATAAATAGGCAATTGTAGGAAATGGTATCGGCACACTTTTTTCGTTTTCACTCGTTATTTATGTACCAAATATGCAATTAAGCCTCTGCAGGTCACTCGTAATTTAAAACTGGAATTAAGTAGCAATTAGTGTAAGAGGTGAGTGGAGGCAGATGACAAACACCTAGAGTATCGAGAGCTATAAAATAGCCTTCGGACAATTTTTGCCCATCGGAAAATGATGAGATGTAAGAGCAGTTTAATTATAATTGGAAATGTACAATATATTTTTTATACATACATACTCGTACTACATATATATTCTCTAAAAAATTATTAAACATCTGGGAAAAATTAAGTGCAAATTAGAAAGTGCACAATCGCTTTCTTATCTTGTTCCGCAAGCAATTAAAAGAAAGCAGTAAACAATTCAAACACGAGTACAGCCATGGAAGGTGATTAAGGAGAGTGGCCATGACATTTATTTTAGTAGTGAATTTAGATTTAAAATCTTTTTATAGGCTTTCTTTGCTGTTCATAGGATAAGCCCACTATGTTGCTCCATCACGTGATTTCTTTGGTATGTATTTGAGACAAATTTGTTTGTTTCTAGGTGAACTGATAGCAATAAAATAAATAAATATCTATGAAACATATAAAATATAAAGTGTGGTGTAGAGTGAATAAACTAATTATTTGGTTGTGTGAGGCATTTTTTAAAAGCTACATAATATTACAACAAATTTATTTCGATATATATACTAATAGTTTATCGATTATCTCTTAATTCATGAATGAGTCTAATATAAACTTTTTGGTAATGTAAACTACTTCTATAGTTTTTAGTGTTGAACTGTTTAGAAAAAGCGTCGTCTTCCTCTGACTCTGACTCCTCCGATTTGGCTACTTCCTTCTTTTCGGCAGCAACGCCAGCTCCAGCAGATTTGATCAGTTGTTCAGGCCATGAAACACCTAACTGCAATGCTTTAACTCGTAATTGAACTTTTCATTCAAGAAGAAAGAAAAATCTAAAGTAGTCTTCAATTTCCCAAAATATTTATGACAAGAATACCAATTTCGAGTAAAATTATCAATTTGACCTTTGCTTCCCTCTTTTATATTCTCCGAAAATATTTTGTTTGACTTCTTTAATCACCAGACTTTTCGTTTTTTTTACTTCTTTCTGTTCGCTTCTTTATACCATATATGTATATAAGACCCCGAATATTGAATATAGCATTTTTTGCATACAATTTTCTTTGTTATTTTCTTGATTAGTGGGGCCATTAAAAGTAACACTTACTTCTTCAGGTTGCCTTACGCCTATGCCTAATTCTGAACAGTATATCCCCGCATCAACTCCATCGTCCATTTCGAGCCTTCATTATAAATGTTTAGAGTTTTGCTCGTAGCTCGTAGCTACGTTAACCATCTTATTCTATGTTTACTTTGAACCTTTTAGTTCCAGTTAAATGGTTGGATCATGTTGTCGGTGTTTGCCAAACCGCCATTACCCACCGAATCATGGCAGTGGGTTCTATATGTAAATTCTGCTGCAGCCAGGCCCGCCGATTTTGCTGCCACGATGTTTGCAATATCCGAAAGCGTCGCAGACCCTGTCGTCGCGACAGGCTGCGTTGATTTAGGCATGTCCATCTCTCTGTTCGTCCGTACGTCCGTCTGTCACGCTCTACATACGCAAAACTAATCCTTCAGTTTTTGAAATCTTGATCTGAAATTTTGCACAGGTTCTTTTCTCCTCAAAAAGTTGCTCCTTCGTCGAAAACGCTGTTATCGGACCCCGATAGCAAATACCCACCATACAAACGTTCAGAACCAAGTGCTTGTAAGGCATCGTTTATATTTGTGAAGGTTATCGATTTTTGAACTTCAGCAGATCTTTGAAAAAAGGATCAGAATCCTCATTTTTCCAGTGAGTTTCGCACTTATTTCTTTCCAAAAGCTGGAAGTAGTAGTAATTAGAATCAGATTCAACAGCTCCTTTGGAAGTTTTACTGTCGTTACTTCTCAATAAATTGAAGAAGTGTTTAGTCAAAGCTTAAGAATACCCTTTTTTTACTACCTTAGCTAAATAAGTAGTTCTTATTATATGTATTAATAGAAAAAACCTGAAAATACGAGAACCCTTTCTCTGCTTGAGCTACAACAAACTTTAATTGATGTACAACTAATTGCTTCTTAACGGTACGGTGTTCCTTAAAATTTCTTCAAATTGAGATCCCTTTAACCACTTTTTGGGCTGACCTAAACATTCTTTGCATATTAATTATGATTTTCTCAGGTTCTTAAAATTTTCTTCTAGCGAGAAGACCACGTAGTTGTGTTGTGTTGACCGCTGTGGCCACCGAAAGAAGACATCCCTTCCCACTGAACTTAACTGGATGCGCATTAATTTGCCGTAAGTTCATTAAGTAATAAAACATTTGCTGCTGTTGCACATTCTTTTTTCATCCACTGTGTTTTTGTTTCTTTTTTTGTTTTTTGTTGCTTAATTTATAAGTTCGGTAGTGAACCCCACCGCAGCAGAAAGTATGATCCACAAATTTCCTTTTAATGAATTAATTTTGTTATTCGGTTTTGTTTGTTTAAAATGCGCGGTGAGTTGGTAACGAAGCGATACACACATATACAAGCAAAATGACAGTAAAAAAATATCCTAAGGCATAAAAAATAGGAGCGCTTTGCTCGCATATAATTTATGCTGGAATTATTCAAAAAAGTGGTTGAACTGCTTTATTTTAATTTCTCTTCCTTTTTGGCGCGACTCGGTGCGCTTGCTGCCCTATTGACACGCGACACGCGAGCGCATGAATTTTCATAATTTTTTTAGTTTTTCTTTTTATTTAATTCTCTTTTATGACAGATTTTCATTTGCATTTTTTGTTGTTGATTAACAATCAATCGAAACTGTAAAAACTTGTTGGCTGGCTTGTGGCTTTTTTACTTCAGCTAAGTAACTTGTGGACGCTCAGGGCTTCGGCTCGGTTTGTAAGAAATTCTAAAATCTATAAATAGTGCGGTTATTACTACTGTAAAACCATTTTCAAATAAATTTCGTAGGTCTCTTTAACCGATATTTTAATACAACACAATACGTTAATATTTATTTTCAGATCACTTTTTTTAGTTAAAATTTCCTAGCTTTCTCTAATCGCCTTTAGTCAATTCTATTATTACTTTTGAGGTGTTACAATTGACACTAGTCCAATAGAGGAACCTTCAAGTCCGGTTCTTGAGAAACTTTTTACTCAACGAAATGATCGAAAACGGGATAAAAGTCTTTCGTAGCGCTAATGCGATCTCTAACGCTTAAAATGGGTTTTTCAATAGGGCCGCTTTTTTGACATTTCTCTTCAATAAGGTTTGACATTTCATCATGGAAAGATATATGATCCAACAACGAGTCGAAATTATTAAAAACGCTACCTCCAATTTATGGTCGTCGTAATCGTCCTGTCAGATCAACAATTGAGCGTTTAGTGGAAAAATTTGAATCCAAAGGTACAGTACAAAATGTTCCCGTGCCAGTGAGAAAAAAAGATACCCGCAGTATCGAGAATATTGCAGCCGCTAGCGTATCAATTGAGGACGGCGTCGTTGTTAGGTATTTTGATCCTCAGAATCGTCGTATATTCGTGAATTCGGCTGAGAAACAACTAGAAAATGATCCGGATTTTCATTGAAAAATCATCTTCAGCGATTAGACTCATTTCTGGCTGAATGCCTTCATCAATAAGCAAAATATGAGTTATTGAATCCTGAAAAAATTACGATTTGATGCGGCTTATGGGATGGCGGTGTCGTTGGGCCGTAGTTCTTTCGTGATGATCAAGACCGACACGTTACTGTGAAAGGGAATCACTACAGCTCAATGATAACCGAATATTTTTAGCCCGAATTGGATGATATGGACTTGGACAATATCTGGTTCCAACAAAATCTATGATCTATGCCTCAAACCAGCAACGATTAATGAACTTCGTACGAGTATCAAACGTGAAATTGCAGCAGTATCGGCCGATTTATGCTTGGAAACCGTAGAAAATTGGGTTCAGCGTCTGGATTTCTACAAGCGTGCCCGTGGTAGCCATGCAAAAGAAATCGAGTCTCAGAATCAGAATCTTATTGATAGGTACTTGCTATTCGCTTAGAAAGAACCGGACCATACTGAGCCGAATTACTCCCGATTTCAGTAAAAACTGAACACCGTTTTCAAAAGTATCCACCCTTCTCCACAATTTTCGTACAAAATCAAAAAAAAAAACGCTTCCAAAATTCAATCGAAATAAAAATACGCTCGCTGCGCGTTGTCCAGCTGCTTTGAGGCCCCGCAGCCGCGTATTTTTTGGCTGTGAAAAACATGTTTTGATTGTAAAATAATCTGGAATTCGTGCGTCCTCTGAGACCCGTTGAAAAGTTGCAAATTAGTGAAATATTAATTTATGCATTTTTTGTGGCTTCGCGCCTTAATTAATAAAGCAATTAAAAGTTTGCGGCGCACGTAAAAAACCGGGTTCTTAATTAAGTAAAAATGTTCGTAATTAAGTTGGAATTTCCAGAGAAAAACGCTGGGCACCCCTTTCCCCCACACGATGTAATTAATACCTAATCAAATACAATTTAAATTAGCTACAAATGCACTGCACGTCGGCGTGGCCGCTAACATGCCGCCAAATGAGGCATGCCACTAACTAAGAAGTCTACTGCTGCATGCAACCTAAGCTCCAGTGATTAGTGCGGGTATTTGTCAACCAACAAATGAGTTGCACCAATGAGCCAATCAACAACTGCACCGCCTTGGGCACAACAACACAATCGCCAACAACAGTATCTTCGTTGCGTCAAAGGCAAAATGTCTTGGCTCAAATGTCAGACAAAGCATCCGTGGAGGTACATATGTGTGTATGTGTGTGAGTATGCATATTTCTAAGTACATACGAGCATCTACGAGTATTTTGCTCTTTGCACGAAGTGTGACTGACAGCCAGCGACACATTTGTCAGTCTGTTGCCACTCATGTGCTGGCAAGCGCCACAGATATGAACTCCTTCCCGGCATCGGATTCCGATTCTGAGCTGCACAATTCCAGTGAATTGAATTTGATTTTCCCCAATTGACAGACGAGTTTGACGAGCTGCCAGGCACGGGGCAGCTGCTTAGGTGCATGTCAAATTGTCAACAATTGTCTCCTAAGCTGCCAGTGTGCAATGTGGCAAGTTGCAGCAGGAACAGCAGGAGCAGCAGCTTCAGCCAGCGCTTCATAATGAGGCGTATCGTGCATATTTGCTTCGGTCCCACAAGCCCTCCATGCCGCTACACACATGTACTCGTATGCCTGGCAGTAGGTGCTCCACTTCTACTGCATGTATGTATGTATGTTAGTATGTATGTATGTATGGTAAGTAATTGATTTCGTACAGATGTTATTACACATTTCGTCGGCATGCAACCGTTTAATGATTGCTGATTTGTATTTAATGCAAATGTAACAAGTTGACAATTGACAAACAGTTCGGGGACTTGGAATATCTTTGTGGAACTCGCTCGTACAGACATTACGTATATACAATGTAAGAACATACATGTCTAATCTATAAAACAAACTTATATGGTATGTCTGTAGTTTGAATAATTGTTTCAAGTTTGCGAATGCCTTTAAAACTGGACTTAAACTCTGAAGAGATTCAAGTTCTTGGCACATAAACATAATGAACAGTTTCTGGGTAAATGGAGGCCAATTTATGACTACGAGTTTACGACCATCGCCCGGTTTACGAAACATATGTGCCTACCCGGCTTCAGGACCTCATCCTTGGGGCCAGAAAGATAGAGATGACTAATATGGTCAAATATGTTGGCCTCACGCGGGCATGTTGACCTGACCATTAAATGATTCCACTCTCTCGAGCTACTGCTTAGGTATAATATAATCAAGTGGTCCATCGAAGGCTCGACTACACTGGCCACTGCAAGCTCAAGAAGTACTTATATAACATTGGCCTAGCTTCTTGTGTAAATTGCCGGTTCTGCGACAACTGCACTGCAGACGCAGGCTGAAGGCCCTTGGATTCATGTTTCCAAAAAGAGTTCTCATCGCCTCATTAACTTCTAACAATATTGCAACTTATCAAAATGCTGGGGCTAAGGGGGTCGTTGTGACTTAGGAGAGGCATAGTAGACCATAGGTTGCCTTGCGATTTTCATCCATTTATCTTATCTGATAAAAATTCAAAAATTTTAGATCAAATATTCGTGTAGACCAAAGTATAAAGAGTTTCTTCTAATGCAAAGCTCAATCTTCCATGAATTTGATAATTTGCATACTGATTTTCCAACCCGTCTATTAGCTTGATGGGAAGAAGAAGTCTACAAAACTTCCTTAAAATATTTAAAATTTTTTATTCCAATTTCTTCCTTTGAGTGAATGGCGTTCAACCCATTTCTATTCTTTGGTAATCTCCGTGGCTTATGTCACCTGTTTGTTCGATTCATCAGGCAAATTTTTGTCTCCTTCAGGAGATTGAGCATTCCCTCCGACAGTAAAACGGCAATAGTTGTGCTGTCACTAACAGTGCGCTCAAAGCTAGTCAAAGAGTATCTATTTATCCTCACTAGAAATAGACGGCTTAATCATCAAACTGATTTGTGTGCTTAGTCACAGCGGAATCGATGGCAACTGCAAAGACAGAGCAGGCAGCCTTGCCTCGCTCATATGGAACCGAGTTGGATGTCCATTGGCGTTTTACATACGTTCTAGCACTGAACCAATGGAGCTTGCGCTTAGCAGGCGCCGGTCGACGATCATAGAGATCTACTGAACTACTTGCTCTGAGCAAAATTTATCTTGTCAAAATCGTAGGATTTCTTACTGAAGGTTTTGAGGGTGAAATGAAAACGTTCATGCACTTTCTTCTCCATTAACCAACCTTCTCAAAACATCTCGGTCATCTTAACTTCGATGAACTAGTAGCCATTGCCGAAACTGATATTAGCCGGCTCAATAGAATTGTTATAGTCTAAAAGTGCTTTGTTGAGGAGTTTTTAGGAGTTATAGGTGCCACGATGCACCGACTTTTCAAGCTGTTCAAGTGAAATCCCTCCTAGGATCGACTTCTTAACCTAACTTCTGACTGTTGATCAAAAAATATGCTAATGATAACAACAAGTAAAATTTTTTTCTATATGGGAATGCGGACCCACGTCTAAATTTCAAAAGCAAACCCTTCTGATACATTCAACATCTTTGAGACGGTGGTTAAGACAAGTTCAGCCAAACACCCGGACTAGTGTATTGTTCAGCAAACACACTGCCATCTAATAATTTGCTCTAGACCAGCGCTGCTCGAACTCTGATTCAATGAGTAGAATTGATCCTGTTTTCTTAAAATAAAAAAGCTAGCTCTTGGAGAAGTACAAGAAGGATTTACTCAAATGTGACAATAAATTCCGTTATATCCCAATGAAAGGTAATACCAATAAATAAAGAATATACTCGTGTGTGAATAAATAGATTGTGCTACTTAATTATTCCGCTAAATAAATTTTCACTAAAAAGAAAATCATTAGCACAGAGCCATCTTAAATAGACGAACCGAGAGCAAACGACCAACAGGAGCGTAGCCGAACTACAATCAACGCTACACCGGAGCAGGAGAGCACAATAAAAGAAAGCAATTTGAAATAAAAAGCAGCGGCGAATGAAATTCCAACATCTTGAAGAAATAAAAAAGATTAAGCGATAAAATAATCTGAATAAAATGCCTTAGCGTCGCCAACCCGCCGCAGTCTCACCACTAACCACTTAGGCACCGCGAATGTTTCGAAATCACGTTGAATGCAGGACAGGCAAGTTCCACGCTCAGGCGCCGCTTGGCAAAGCTCTCATTAAACCATTCTATGCTTTTTAATTTACGCAGAGCCACACGTCAAATTCAATTTGTTTGGCGCTGTAGAGCACCCTGAGTGGGGCGGGCAGCCGAAGTAAGCGCAACGGATTTTTTCACGCAGCAAGCGTAAACAATTTCCACTTGCCCCAGCGCCTCTCGAAGCGACAACCAGCCAGAGTGCGCCTCAGGAGTGAGAGCTGTGTACGTTTGAAGATTGTATGTGTGTGTGTGTGACACGGTTGCATGGCGTTACGTTTTAATTTTATGTCCTGACGCCGCTGATAAGATTATCCTTGCCACAATTTTTTCACAACCGCCATATTCTTACTTTCATTTGTACGCTCTCTTCGTGTCAGTTTTTTCCTGTCCCGTTTCGTTTTGCCACTTCTATTTTTATTTGCGTTTTATGATTATTTGACTTTGATTGCGTCGCGTTTGCATTCAGCAGATGGACCGATCTGCTGGGGTACAGCAGTGGTTGACGTCGTGATTGGCTGTTGGCGTAATGTCAGCAACGTTAACCGTTACATTGTTGTTGCGCTTTTTCCTTTTTATTTGTTATTGTAGTTCTGCTTAGGAATTCGCTAGCAAGCAAATAGCATGGCTTCCAGGGACTATGGTTAAAATCGAATTAAGCTACGTTGGAATTTTTCTGAGGTGCCTTTCGGTTGTGTGCTCTCGGTAAAAATGAATATACCATGCGTAGTATACATAGTGTAAAGGGCCCTCCATTTGAGGCATTCCATTTTCTGTTTCTTTGGTTTTAGAAATGTAATCTAAAACTCGTTTCAAGTCCTTTTCGCTGTTTGGCGCTAGTTGAAGATTCCAAGTGTAGCCAGTTCCTTTTCCAACCGGTCTTTCCAACGGAGTGGAGGTCTTTCTCTTCCTCTGCTTCCACCGGCGGGTATTGCGTCAAATACTCTCATAGCTGGAATGTTTCACATGCTTAACTCATTTAAACATTTCAGAAAAGGCATTCAGACGACATGACTTAATCAGCGTAGCCTCTGTCTCTTAATTCGCTGAACTATGTCAATGTCATCGTAAATCTCGTACATCTCATCGTTCTATTGACTGCGGTATTGGCCATGCCCAATGCGCAAAGAACCATAAATCTTCCACAGAACCTTTCTTTCTCGCCAGCTCATCAGATGTTGTCATCATCCATGTCTCTGCACCATATAGCAGGATGGAGATGATGAGTGACTTGTATAGTTTGGTCTTTGTTCGTCGAGATAGAACTTAACTTCTCAATTGCCTACTCAGTCCGAAGTATGACCTGTTGACAAGAGTTTTTCTGCGTTGCATTCCGAGACTGACGTTGTTGATGTTAACGCTGGTTCCAAGATAGACGAAATTATCTACGACTTCAAAGTTATGACTATGCAAAATGACATGGGAACCTAGTCACGAGTGCGACGACTGTTTGTTTGATGAAGGAGATATTTGCTTTGCTTCCTTATCTAGTCTGGAAAAAGCAGAATTAACGACGCGGGTGTTGAGACCAATGATATCATATCATCGGCATACGCCAGCTTCTGTACACTCTTATAGAAGATTGTACCTGCTCGAATAAGTTCGGCAGCTCGAATTATTTTCTCCAGCTATAGATTGAAGAAGTCGCACGACAGAAATTCGCCTTGTCTGAAACCTCGTTTGATATCGAACGGCTTGGAGAGGTCCTTCCCTGTTCTGAGGGATCTTTTGGTATTGGCCAACGTCAGTCTACACAGCCGTATTTGTTTTGCGTGGATACCAAATTCAGACATCGCGGCATAAAGACAGCTCCTTTTCGTGCTGTCAAAAGCAGCTTGAAATTGACCTGCCTCATAGCCTACAAAACGAGAACCCTTTATTTGTAGTCCCTACGGTTGGAAATGAGAACTTATTTCAGTATACTAACCTCAAAATCGTGCAAGGTGAATGAGAAGTAGTGCGAATGTTGTTGATCCTTGCGGCATCCTTGTGAGCCAATCAACGCTGGAGAATTGTTTTAAATTGTTCTTGCAATAGTAACACCAACACCAACGTCGCCACCAACTATGCTTTGTATCTGTCGTCTACTTCGTTTTATAACTGTCATTTGCGTATTATTTCGCTGTTTGCTACTGTCTTCGCAAAGCATAGGTACCGTGAAATGACAAAAAGCTGCTTACAAATGTCTTCGCCACTCAACTCCTCTCTTTTTGACATTTGTACGCCCTTCTAACAGCAACAACTCTAAGTTACACTGGCGAAAAGTAATCATCGATGTCTTGGCCTTCGCTGGCAGTCGGAGCTAAGTCTCGTTGTTGTCTTCATTGCCGTTTCGTTAGATTGAAGAACGAATGAAATTAAATGAGGATTACTTTTTTCTTGCTTTCGCTCAGCGATTATTTCAAGAAATAAATTTTTTTGCCAAACCGAAAAAGTAATGCCGCTCGGCAGAGGTGGCATTAAGACATCTGATGTCTACATCTCTTTTGCCTTTGCGTTTTTTCACTCCTTCTTGATATTCTTGTTTATTTGATTCATAAATTTTTCCTTTCGGCTCACGCAATCCGTTTGCGCCGAGATCAAGCGGATTTCCAGAAATCATATGCAACATTTAACCGCCACTAATCGTCGAGGTTCACACGAAATTTAGTTTTTAATTTATTGCAAATGAAACGGAGAAAGCGTAATCGGCTTTCTTAGCTTTACTTTCTGCATTCATGTGAGTTGAATTGGTTTATTGCTGAAATTAAATGCTTAAGATTTGGAACTATCCTCAGGAAGAAGGCGGATATATACATACAAGTATGTATCTGGATGTGTTTGCAATGGAAATGTTAGGCTACTAAGCATCTTAACTCTTTAGGCAGAGTAGATTGGATAACCGGATAACCTTTCTAAGACCAAAGAAAAGAAGAACTCCAATGTTCAAACTTAACAATTAGCAAAACTAAGCGTAGCCAATGCAAACTTAATTTTCATTCCCGTCAGCTCGGTGGGATGTCTGAAGATATGCGCTGACCTTCGAAACGCGGGACAGTCGAGAAGGAAATGTTGAGTTATTTCCTTCTTCCATACAGCTTCTGCAGATATGGTCTGGTAAAATTGTCAGCCCCAAACTAGGGAGAGCCTAGCCTTACTGAAAGCAAAGAGATAACTAGATCTCTTACCATCGATTTTGGACCAAAAGGCTTTTGCGACAGCGCATGTACCGATGGTGGTCCAGCGCTGGCCAAGGTTCCGCGAAGCCCAGCTATCTAGCAGCAGAATACGAGAGAATACGGAAGTATCGACCCGCCCCCATTCTATCGGCAGCGGTTTTGGGTGCCTTTTCTTGCTAACTCATCAGCTTTACAGTTTCCGGCGATTGTGCTATGGCCTTCCACCCATACCAGTTTTATCACAAAGACACTCGATGCTACAGATAGCGACCAGCCCTGAACGCACTGTTAATGAGTTCAAGGCTAGTATCGCCGCGTTGCTACCTGAATGGATAGGCTCTTCTCTGAAGGAGGCTGCACTCCGGAGTAGTTAAAACTACTGCTACCTTAATGACTGCAACCTCGGCCTGGAAGGCTCTGCAACGGTAAGGAAATCTGAAGCTGGAGTTGATAGAGAGCTCCAGACAGTAAACCAAAACTAACCACCTCCACCAACCTTCTCAACCAGCTTTGACTCATCCGTAAAGAAGCTCACTGCCCCTCCCCTCCAACGGATTCTTCCCACCCACAACGATCTTGAGTTTCTTTGAAAGTGTGGTCTTTTCTGAAGCCCTCCACCACATAATGACTCCATAGAACATGATGGGCTTGACTATGGTGGCGTAGGGCCAGAGGACCATTTTCGATGAGAAAGCCAACCTTTTGCCAATGTCTCCTCTGGTGGAGACTATTTTGAAAAAACAATAAAGCGATTTTCGATGATTAAAATTTTGTTTTGTTCACGATTCTTGAAATATTAAAGGCCACCTACGTATTATTCCCTATCGGACCAGCACATTTAGTGGTGAAGTTCTAGGCTCAAGATGATGGTTTTTATCCGGTGAGAGTCATTCAAAGTCAAAACCACATGAGCCCTTGATAGAATTCGAATATCGCAAGTGATGCAAAAAACGATTTGACTGAGCGTTATGGGACATTGAGATCAAAGTGTATAAATCATATGGGACCTTCTGCTAAAAACCCAACAAAACCGAGACTAACTCCAGAACGACGTAATTTTATCAAAAAAAAAATTTGTAAAAATGTTTCTCTAGATTTTTTGTATCATATATGTATGTACGTGTATACATTTGTATACCAATACATAAGTAGGTATGTGATAAGTCCATATCAGTGCAAGTCTTGACTCACTTTCTTTTCCTTTAGAATAATTGTGCGGTTTTCGAGAGGTTTAACAATAGACCAACGTACAACAAAAACAACTGAAACCAAAACGTCTGCCAGCAATCCACTTAAACAGTTACCAAAGATTACATATAACCCCTTTATTCCAGAGAATTCACACTGAAAGCAAAGCCGCAACACATGCACACACACACACACTCAAATGCATCAGCGTACGCTTGTACGATTTTTAATACGAAGAAGTACCTTTTAAGGCGAACATGCAACATTTGCTGACTTAACAAAAGGAATTTATCTCGAGAAGCACACATGTGCCATTGCGTTATCAAACACACACACGCATACATACATATTTACAATAGGGCACATGCCCATAATACTATCACGGAGCTACAGCTAACCGTTAACCTTCAAAATGGAGGTGCGAGTACAGTGTAAGAGTGTATGTGTGTGTGTGCGAAAGGGCACTGCAGTGCAAAGTGTTGTCCTGCGATAAGTTGCCTGGCGTCTTGTGTCCGCCACACATGCCACACTCCATCTAAGTAGGTAAATGAATTGCGTCTTTAAGGTGTATTTGGAATAGAGACAAATTTGTGCAGCCACATGTGAATACATACAAACACATATGCGCTATATATGTATGTATGTATGGGTAAGAAAGCTGGAGAGGTCTGTTGCGAGAGCTGCTGATGGAGTTGAGTTGGAGAAGAAAACCTAATGAAACACATAAGATCTGAAAGTTTGCGGCAACATCCACACACACACATACACACATATGCCAGCAACTATTTTCGTAATGAATCTAAATCTTCGTTAACTTTGAAATACTTTGTGAATTCGCTCGGCCACCCCCCTTCTCAAGCGCTCACTTCGCCAGTTTGGCTGCAATTAATATCGAGTATGAAAAGCTTGACTGCTTCTTGGACAGCACACCTAAATAACTGAATATTTGAAAATTCTTGTGCTCTAAAACGTACGGTACTTAAGGCGGCATGCTGATCCCTTTTCGGGCTTTCGCCGAGCATATAAATTTCAATTAAGTTTGCCACGTGTGAGGTGTGTAAAACTCACTTGTGGTCGGCAATGAAAGTTTCCAAGTGCTGAGCTGACTGACAGTGGGCCCAGCGGGCGTTGAAATGTTCGCAGACTTTGTAGAAGGCTCATATATTTGCATGTTTATATTTTATTACAAAATATGTAAAGGAAAATTTTAATATGCACAAACATGTATTTGGAAAATTCTAAGGTGTTCAGGCATTTTTGCGCATATATTTTCGTTGGGACCATTGGCTGCTGCCAAAGTAAACACATTTAGCATTCTACATTGCCTTAAGGTGTCCAACACACTATATGATTCTACGTTCTACCCATATATGCTGGCATCCTAGCCTGTGCCAATGAGCATACTGCGTTGTTTGCTTAGCCTGACACTGATTTTTGATTTTGAAACTTTTTGGCAACTCGCACAAGAATTCAGCGCTGCCCAGCGGGCGGGCTCTATTGTCTCTGGCGAACGGTAACAACTTTTCAGGGTCTTTAACAGCACTGCGGGCCTAATTGTGAGCGACGGCTGTTTATTTTTGTATTTTCACCTTGTTTCCAATTTGCATTGTTCTATTTGAGGTTAGTTCAATAAAGGTGACTTTTAAATTTTATTCGCCATAAATTTGAATATTTCTTTTTCAACTTCTACAAATTTACGCAGTGTTCTCGGCACAATATATATCTAGAAAAACGAAGAAATATTTAAATCGCACAACAATGCCTCTTAATTGCACATCAAATAAGTGGTCTTAGTAAATTTCTCTTCGAACATCGTCTCACAATCTCACCTGCTTCCAAATTATGACAATTCCTTTGATCTTTTGGAAGAGCTCTTGAATGAAACACGCCTATTTTTTGTAATAAGGTGGTCGAGTTCAAAGCCCAATTCAAACAATCGGTCATTAAAAGGTCAAAACAAGAAAAAATGTAAACTTCGTTAATACCGAAGCTAACGGATGAGCCAATTAGGGGGACCTTTTTGAATAGCCTTTTTTTGACAAATCACGCTTGAGTTGTGTCAAGCTGTAATGTTATTTTTGTTTAGTATCGTTGGCATTTCATCGTGGAAAATGCTTAACATAATCCGCCTACTGAGCATCCTATTCGCCACACAATCACCCATCTTGAGACCCAGAATTAATTATTGGTTAATATTTGACCGAATAGATCACGTTCAGCACGTAGCGAAGAAAATATAGCAGCCGTGGTTGAAAGTGTACACGAAGACCGTGGAGGGTCGATTTGGCGCCGTTCGCAGAAACTCGGACTGACGTACAGAACAACTTGACTCATTTTACGTGGAGATCTTAAATGGAATACGTACAAAATACGGCATGTGCCAGAACTGAAGCCACTCAAACTTCCCAAGCGACATCGCTTCGCCCTTTAGGTTCTAGAAGAGTTCCAAAAAGATCCGATGTTTTCGACCCAAATTTTGTTCGGCGATGAGATCTTTTGGCTCAATGGGTATGTAAACAAGCAACCTGAAAGGATTCAAGAGCTGCCATTTCATCCTGAAAAAAAAACAACGGTTTGTGGGCCGGTTGAGAACGTAACCACCAATGGCGACCGTTATTGCGGCGTAATAACCGATTATTTGATGCCTGAAATTGAATCTCGTGATCTCGGCGACATTTGATTTCAACAATATGGCGGCAATTCCCACACATCGCATCAATCAAAGGATAATTCCCCGTTTTGGGCCGGCCGATTTGCTTTTTCCTGTGAGGATATGTAAAGTCTAAAATCTATGCGGACAATCCCGCTTCGATTCAGGTCTTGGAGCAAAACATCACGCGTATTATTCGCCAGTAAACAGTCGAAATGCTGGAACGAGTCACCGAAAATCAGACTCAAACGATGGACCATCTGCGATATACCTGCGGTCTACATTTGAAAAAGACTATCTTCAAAAAATAAATGCCAAAGAATCGTCTTTCGAATAATATTAAACATTATCCACTAAATTTGAAGTTTCTGTGTTTTTTCTTAAAAAAAAATAGGCAACCACGAAATTGATCACCCTTTATAACATCCAGCACAGGTACATTTCTTATAGCATAAAAGTAGACACTTTCGTTTACTTGGTTTTGGAACATGTATTTAGA
This sequence comes from Bactrocera zonata, assembly GCA_037783105.1. Classification (NCBI taxonomy): domain Eukaryota; kingdom Metazoa; phylum Arthropoda; class Insecta; order Diptera; family Tephritidae; genus Bactrocera; species Bactrocera zonata. The sequence continues at coordinate 68,803 of JBAWJQ010001149.1, read as the reverse complement.
CAGACGCACAGAAGGGCATATCTGTAACTAAAGCGACTAAGATCGTCACACTGATGATGAACATACTTTACGAGGTCTTCGAAATTTCCTTCTGGGTTTTACAAACTTCGTGGTGAGCTCAATATATCCTGTTCACGATAAAAAAAACACAAGAATCTTCTAAAGATGCCCAAAACTATATTTGAGAAATTTTCTTTAAAATATATACTAACTATATAGTATATGTAGGTCTATATGGTAACAATCTGCCATAAAAAAGTTCGTCAACCGCCCGCTCGAGGCATAGAAAAACTATGAACTCTCTTTTGTTTTTAAAATAAAGAAACAAATAAAGTAAGAATTGTAAGAGTCAAAGCATTATTATACCTAAATAAACTATGTTTAGTACACATGATTGTCTTGGGAATATACATTTGCAAAAATGTATTATTTTCTTACTTCCAAGGTATAAATTTACATACACACATAACTCTACTTCGGAGAATACAATGCGCTGGCGACCCAGTGTCTTTATCGCAGTTTTGATGTTGAAAACTTCACTAATAAGTTTACATCCCTTGAGGTACGAAGAAAATACCTACAACAACAGCAAAAACCGTGTTCAATGTATGTATGTGTGTATGCGCAACAGGACATAACCGTACACATATGCAAAGTTTAGGATATTTCTCAACTGACACAGAAATATGGAATGGCGTAAAATGGTGTGAGTTACTCGGAAAATGTTAAATTTCACAAAAAGATGCAAAACAAGTGACAGGCGACAAGTGTCTTCGGACGACCGTCTGCCACCGCTGGTGTACGTGTACACGCTGTCGGGCAAACAAACGGTACTTACAAGCTTCTTACGTGTTTTCTCTGACATCCGTAATACGCTCGACCGGTGGAGAGCAGGCGCTGAGGCGAGTGAGTTGAAAGGGTTGCGAAAGTTGTTAAAGATTGCGGACAAAGCCTGGGGGCGAGGCGAAGGTGCACCATATTAAAGTGGCATAAAATAAATGTGCAAGATTAAGAAATTTGACACAAGTGGCAGCGAAGATGGACACACATTCGTTGCGGTTGAGGCAACCGAAGGCACACATTTGCCGGGCACGAGTGCGGCCGCACCTGATGCATTGTTGTACGTGTGTCGGAGGTTGGAGTGCCACAAATTGGGGTTCTCACTTCAAGCAACTGGAGTCTTGCGGTTACTTGGCCAATTAATATTGCTTACGCACGCTCATTTAAGGGGGCTGAGAGCGGCTAATTGTTAATGCCAGCAATAATTTCTAAGCTACTTTACCTTTTTGACTGAATCTTCTCATAAGTTTAAGCAGCCATCTTATGGTCGGTAGCTTTGCGACCTGTCCATGCAGTTAGTCAGCAATTTCTTAGAAAACTATTGAGTTGGTGAAACGACAGAAGTAATGAACCGTGCCAATCCATCAACATTTAACAGATTCATCAGCTCTCGTCATGTGCTCTCACTCACTCTTTTCTTATTCGTTGCGCACATGTGATTTTAATTTATCGCATTTATTTGTTATTTATTTGTATGTGAAATTTTGAGGATAGTCAAGTTGGCTTAAGTTATTTCGTAATGGAGGCTGTGACATATTCTTACGAGAACTATGGAGGATTTCACTTATAAAGAATGAGATTTCGTTAATGAAATAACTCGCTTGTATACAATTGATATGGAGAGCGAGTTCAACTAATGACGAATAATGTCTTACCGTTGGTTTAATATTCTAGAAATGATTTTATAATACTTGCGGATCATAAAAAGATCGGCCTAGCGCTTCCCAACACACACTATCTTGCGTGTTTAAAATAGTGGAAAAATCTCCTAACCCAAGGTGAATACACTTTGACTAACAGCTGCGGTCAAAGTGTTATCAAAAACTTAGTTTTGTGTAGGTAACAGCTTATATAGCATTATTCTTAATAAACACCATAATTTTTTTTACCCTTGTAGCTTCATTTCCAAGATTTTGAATAAGATGAATTTTTTGTGAAAAAATAGTCTACCCCAAACTATCACAACACATTACGGTTGGTCAAAATAAATCAATTATTTCTTTTACTTTATCCTCTGCGAAATTGGTTTGTGGAAATCTCGACAAATTGTCTCCAAGTAATAGCTGTAATTATTAGATTACAATACTTTATTGGTTAAAATCCCAGGCTTTTGTTTCCTTTTCATTAGGGCGTTTTCTTATGTGACAGGTCCCAAACCCAGTCCTCAACCCTGGGGAGGGATGGTCCGCCTTCTTACTTTGGCTCGCCTTCAAAGGGATGTTTTTTGACTATCCAGTTGGTACTTGGTCTAAAACCGAAAGTCGTGAGCTGCTTGAGCCATATGTAAAAGAAGGCAATATTTTCAGTAGCTCTATTCCGTTGTTCAAAAGCTGTCCTTGTACAGGTTTAACAAAAACTTGGACGGCGATGCAACTTCTTATGACTGACAAGTTTATTGATATATTTAGCTTGAGATCATTTTTACCATTTCCCCTTAGCGCTATATCCAAATTCTGAAGAATATCATAGATGCTAATTTCTATAAGTTCTGTGTGAGTTTTGGTCCACAATTTTAAAATTTCGTACGAAGTATGGATGATCACACAGGAACCTTAAACGTATATTGCTTTTTATATTTCGGGATTTAAGAACAGAGCACATTTTAATCATCGAAAATCGCTTTATTCTTTTTCAAAATATTCTAAGATCTATACACTTTTGCATGCGTTTAAATTAATTGTAAAACCCCTCACAGTGCTAGACTGAGGTATCTTCAAAACATGCCTTTTCAACGCATCAACCGCCTCTTCAGGTGCCGAAAAACATTGACCTTTTAGTTTATCTTTTACGAGCGGGAATAAAAAGAAGTTATTTGGTCCTAATTCAGGACTATACGGAGGTCGACTCATCAAATTGATGCAGTTGTTTCAGGAGATGGTAGAGTTAATATTGTCGCGATGAAGAGTGATCCGTCTTCGGCAGTGGGTTTTTCTGATTTCTTGAAAGACAACAGGCAATTAAATGGTTGTGTATCACCATTATTGTTGCGCGTTGTTCTAATAGTAGGGTTGCGATATATAAATACAGTTGTTGCAAAAAAACCGGCATTTTTGCTTGGAAGTGCTTCGTGCGTGAACAACTTTCGTTGGATTCGAGTCGTCCTAAAATACACATACACGTAAATCCACGATTAATCTGGTCATAGACGTTTCTCGAAGCACAGCTTTGACATATTTATTTAACATCTCTCCAATCGACACAATTCTTTTTTGAGCGATTGTCAAATTGTGTGGGATCCAACGTGCTGGTCCCACTAATACGTGTAGTTGTCTCAATCTCTCGATAGGTCGCAGGCGATCTTGCAATATCAGTTAGCGCACAGCATCAATAGTTTCCGAAACAAGAACTTATTTTGAATGACCCTCACGAAATCCATCTTGGAGTGATATACGACCTCTATTAAATTGACTTTACCATTAATAAACACTGGTCCTTGATGTAGGTTTATCGTCAGAGACCGAATTAAATTCATCGATAGACAGTTGTTGAATTAATCCACGTCGAAAATTGGAAAAAATAATCGAACGAAAAATTTCACGGTTTAATTCTATTTTTTGCCGTGATGCATATTTCAAGTTACTGTAAGCAACGCAAAAGCGGTCTTATGTCAAAACATTCTCAATATGTGCAACATCAAAATTGTCAAACTTTACGATATAATTGTAAGTTGCCATATTGTAAACCTAGAGTTGCCAAATCTCGAAATATAAGCACAATCTACGCATTACTTTATCATCAATTGTGGTTGGAAAGAGATTTCCTAGTCATCTAGTAGGCTCCGACTATTAACGATTGTAATGAAGTAAAAGAGGAAATATTAATATTTCTCGAAAGAAAAAATTTTATTTCCTTAAACTATGCTTTGTTAAAGGGTTGCATGGGTTTCCACGGGCAAAAAACGGCCTTTTTTCAATAATTTTTTTACATAATATAAATAATATATAATATATATAATAAATTATAAAAAATGAAATTTTCTTTTATCTAAAAAACTCATGTTTAAGAAACATTTTGTAAAATTTTCAAAAAAAAATATCAAAGTGGCAGTCATTACGAAGCCATTTCCGGCAGTCCCTCGGAAAAAAGGTGCATCCGCGTTGTCAGCAGAACTTCTCTCAGGATCATTCGAAATAAAAATAAAACGTGTTTAAATAAAGACAATAAACTAGGTATTGGACGATAGAAAAAAAATATGAAACTTGGATTTTTGGCAGACGTTTTTATAAAAAAATGCAAATTTCGATGAAAATTTCTCGACATTTTTTTTTTAAATAGTTGTGATTAAAAAAAATCCTTTGTTCAAGACCTTGTAAATGATATCTCAAAGACCTGTGTAAAACTTCATCAAGATCGGTTGAGTAGTTCGCGAGAAATCTTGACAACCGACTTTGAAAACATAGTTTTGAGAAAACGCGTTTAAAGTTTTACCTACTGCGCCCTCAGCCTATACCTGACCTCGAGCGTCCACCTTTGAAAGGCTGTATCTCCGAAACTACGTATATTAGTCGGATCAACTTGAAAATTTAGGACAATATTCTAGAGATGTTATAGAATTTAATAAGATAAAATAAAATTTTCGATTTTTTGAAACTGTGAAACCCATGTAACCCCTTAAGTCGATTTGTTTTTGGAACAAAATGTTGTGTCAGCCGAAAAAAAATGTTTTTGGGAATTAAACAAACACCTCTATATTAAAAATTTTAGAAATGAAACCTATATTTTTGTATATTTTAAATCTATCCAAGAAGAATAAATATTTATCGAGTTACAGGCGATCTACGACGACGCTCAACAACGCCGCTCTACTACAGTAATTCCGACCTTATCCGATAATGAAATCTAAAAACAACAATCTCTCTAGCATTATTATTGTCCGTTTAATAACCTACGATCAAAAAAATGAAAAGACGACAAAATGGCGACGTTTCAAAAATCAATGTTGAAGTTTACCCGAAATATTAGGCGTTTTTTCTAAAGAAGCAATTATTAACCTAAAAATGGCTAATTTAGTAATTTGAAATTTGTCAGCCAAAAGTGTGCTAGTTGCATAAAGTACTAAAATTGAAAATCTATTTCTCAAAAGAATTTATCTACACACGCACTCTTAATAACTGCGGCTATTAATAAATATATTTTAAGTAAATTTCTCGCTATGAATTTCAATTCAATCACTACACAATGTCTATGCCCGTCACCCACCCTTGCATGCGATCCACCTTCAATTCATGGTTCTAATCACTCAATGTGCTCAATGGAAAAGTAAATATTTATAATCACATTTAAATCTGCGATAAATGCAAAATTTCATTTAACTTATGAAAACTTTAACCTTTCCAATAGAGCGCACACATGCACCGACACACGCACAGGCAACACACGCAGAGCGGCAATCCGATGTACTTGGCTAAGCCACTCTTACTTAGCTGCGGCAGCCGGTGGTATAAACGTTTGTATCTTAAGCAGATAAAAGTTTCTGACGCAAAAGTTGCCGCACACATCTGTTTGCCGCAAAACGGTGTAACAAGCAACAGCAACAATACCTCTGCGCGGGCTGAGGGCAGCCGGGGGATTTCGTAAACTTATTGGCACTTCGCAAGTGTGTGCAGAAAAGTTTTCGCTGCAACAGTGGCAACAAAAACTATAAGTACTAAATGTATTAATACACCAATAGTTTGCCTCACACACTTACCCCCGCTCGCTCCGTGCAACGTGCCCACAGCCACGCCAATTTGCCAAATGAAGCCCGTGAGTATTCTTAAGCCACTTTTGCTGCAACTTCACATTAATTTCAATTTTCTATATGGGAAACTTTCACTTGGCGAAGTGAGTGAAGCAGCTGCGCATGTGTGTGTGTGTGTATGTGCTTTGTTAAATTGCTTTGGGGTTATGTGCTGGAAGTTGAGGTGTAATCGCCGAAAAGTATGCTATATAGTTTGCCAAGTGATGAAGAGATAACGAAAAGTGAATGGATGGCTTGGTGAAGGGTACATTAGTGATTGAATTCAGGACTATCGACAGTTTAGTAGAAAATTATCGCTGTGAATACATCAAGCTGGTTTTACAAGCTCTAACAAAATTTTCTCGAGGTTGTCAAAAATCTTAAATCACTTCCCAAAGGCAGTTTAAGTTTATAAAGGATAGTTTTGAATATCAGAGTCAAATTTGGTGACTGCTTGCTTTCTCTCAGCTCTATTAATGCCATTCGTCTACATAACTTTTATTATCTTTTATTATTTTTACACTAAAATCTCCCACTTTTCTCATCAAAATCTCTCATCCCACAACCATTTCTCTCCTACTAATAAAAACGGCAACAAATAAGTGTAAAACCCATCAAAATCGCTTTCCTCTCCCCCACTCCACCTGTTTGCATTCCATTTTAATTGCTTTCAACAGCCGAACAACAAACAATTGCCTTCACAATCGGCTCTTAATTCGTCTTATTGACTCAAAACAATATCGCAATCACTTCCGCTAACAATACGCCAAAGTGGCAACCCTTTCTTGGCCTCCTCGAAATTCAACTGCATTTCAAACTGTTAACTTTCAGCAAGCAACAAAGCCAACAACAAACCATAACTGCAGCCAATATCTAAATCTCGAGAAAAGTTTCGCCGCCGAATAACTGAAGGTAGACAAGCCGAAAGGATTTTCTAGCGCGCGTGTGTGTGTGTGCATGCGTAAAGCCTGGTGAATTCTCAGTGCAAATGTGCCAACAAATTGCATGGTTCAACTGTTGCAGGGCGCGAACGGAAGGAAGTGCACACACACATACACGTGTTTGCACAAGTTTTGCTTTCTAGATATGTGCAGAGCAAATACACACACACATACAAAGATAAATTTGGTTGAAAATTTTGCTTAGATTGTAGGTAAACTGCCTTCATTTTGGACTTGTGTGTGTGTGTGGCAAATGTATTTAAATATGACGCACGCCGAACGGAAATCCGTCGTAAACACCAGGAAATACTTGACTCGTAAAGGGCAAGCGTGAGGGCTGCTCTTAGGATGGAATCTTTCGGTAAAGGGATGAAATTAGTGAAAGACTCAGAGTGCAATCATAAATTTGTTTAAGAAATGCGAGAAATAAACAGTTAAAACTAAGATCTTTACTCATATTTTACTCAGCTTTGTTGAGGAGAAACCCTCTTTTATCGGCGAACATAAACGTTTTTATCGGGATATATTGCTAATAGTATTCAAGACTTACAACATTCATAATATTTCTGATATTCAACTTCACCAACATTTTGTTCCTAAACTCGAGTTCTCTCTCTCAAATTCCATCATAAAATTAAGCTTAATATTTATTCGATTTTAACCGATACTGACACTGATAGTATAGGTTCAAGCGAGGTTCAATGATATTTTAACTAAACAATTTCTCCCTTACTCTGTAGAATCTAATAAAGATATTGCAATTTAAGAGGATCTTTAAGATATTTTATGATTATAACACTAATTCCGTGACTGATTAAGGATACAGTCGTTGAGATTAGATACTCGGTTTCGTCAGACAAATAAAAGGTTATCCATTTCGAAGCTCGCTACTTTTTAAATAAAAAATACAGAAACTTCAAATTGATTGGGAAATTTTTATTATCATACGAAATAACATTTATTTTTTGAAGATTATCTCTTTCAAATGTTGGTCGTAGCTACGTCTCAGATGGTCCATCCGTTAAGTCCGATTTTCGATGACTCGTTCGAACATTTCGACTGGTAACTGGCGAATGATACGTTTGCTGTTTTGCCCCAAGGCCTAACTCGAAGTGGGATTCCGTGGGTCCACATAGACTTTAAACTTTACATATCCCCACAGGAAAATTTCTAACGGCGTAAAATCACACAATCTTGGTGGCCAATCGACAGGCCCAAAACGTAAAATTATCTGCTCACAGAAGTGTTCTATCAATAAATGGGAAATGGCGCGGTCTTGTTGAAACCAAATGTCGCCGAGATCACGAGCTTCAATTTCAGGCATCAAATACTCGGTTATCATGGCGCGATAACGATCGCCATTGATGGTTACGTTCTCACCGGTATCATTTTTGATTGAATCCACTGGACCACAAACCATATCAAACCGCGGTTTTTTCACGAAGAAATGACGGCTCTTGAATCTCTTTAGGTTGCTTTTCATCACAATCGGGGCAATTCAGCTTGTTCACACACCCACTGAACCAGAAATGATCTCATCGCTGAACAAAATTTGCCTCGAAAACGTCGGATTTTCTCAGAACTTTTCAAGAGCCCATTCAACGTAGCGACGTCACTTGGGAAGATCGGGTGGCCTCCGCTCTAGCGACTTCAATACTTGTACGCTTTCCATTTAAGGTCTCGACTGCTGCGACCGGACCGGAATTGATTATCCACAGTCTTAGTAGATACTCTCAGGACTGCAGAACGTGGTCTATTTTTTCGAATATAATCCAATAATGAATGCTGAGCCTCAAGATGGGTGATGGTATTGGGAATAGTACGCTCGGTACACGTTCATTACAGAACCTGAATTTTTGTAATAAAGTTCAAAGATTTTGAAGCGTTGTTCAGGCGTAAGTCTTTCCATAATGAAACGCCAAACAATACTGGACAAAAATAGCATGACAGCTTGACACGACTCACGCGAAATCTATCAAAAAAAAAACTATTGAAAAAGTACCTCTACTTGGATCAGCTGTTATAATGACAAGATCAAGTTGATATCGTACGGGAGAATATGCGTATCGCCCCTTAAGCCCGAAGGAATCACAACACAAGTGTGCATGCGTCGGAAGGCATGTTCAGGCAGGGTTGGCCCACAAGCTGTTTAAGCTCCAACTCTACTACCACTTGCCACGAAGAAGACAACTAGTTACTTTACTTTTCAGCAGAATTTTTGATAAACAAAGCAATCACCGAAACTCAAAACACCGTTAAACGGTTAGTGAAATGCGTTTCCTGTTATGAAATTTTATGCATTTCGCCCGCTCTCGGCTACTGATCTGTAAAAAATGTAAAAAATCGTAAATAAACAACAGCAGTGTATAAAACTATACCCTTTAAGCTGACACGCCCGCTTTGCCAATGCAAGCTTGTCATATATCTTTCCACATTAACTCAATCGCCTTTCAATGGCGAACGCTGAAAAGTTTGCACGAATCGCAAGCACTCACACACACATATACTCAGTAGAATCCAAGAAAGCTCGCACGATCCGTGTGGTGCATTGTCTGAGGTGGGGCATGTGTGTGCGGAACGAGGATTGGAGCTGTGTTTGCATATGGAAAGCGCACTATTTGTGAGGATATGCAAAAGTTTGTCGTAACAATAAAGCGAATCGTATTGCAAACAACAAACGCAATAACAATAACAGCACGCACACACACCCACACAGGCAGTCGCCCGTTATTGCTCTCACCCATTCCGCACTCCTTCCGCCTTTGGGCAAATGCGACTTCAAGGACTTTTTAAATGCAAACTATGCTGATATCCTGATTTGGCGCGCGTATTTGCATATGCACACAACACCCACACACACACATACATACATACATGCTAGTGTGGCTGTTTGCACGGAAGCTGCGCTGTTTTCCTTGGCGCTTTGTTTGTTTTAAGAATGCACATTTTTCGTTTGTTCTCCCATATTTTTTCAAATACTTTATGCAAGTTTCTATTTTTCATATGCAAAACTTTCGCCGGTGATTGCCGAGCAGTTCCATTCCATTCATTTTGTACGAATGTTAACTTCCAGCTTGTCTGAGTCTATTCTGCACAACAGCACAGCTTTTTTACTTTTATCGCTTTTCTTGGGTTAAAATGAACTTCCGCTTGTGATTCTTTTGGATTCGGCTTGTTGTTGCTGGAGTTCATAAAAGTGTGTGGCAAAAGTTTGCACATTTTTCAGGCAGTCAATTTAACGTTACTTATTCTTGAGACCCAGCTCCGAGGTGGCACGCGACTTAAGGTCTTATAGACTCAAGCTTGACTGCGCAAAATAAATTCACACGAAAATTGCTTTTGTAGGTGACAAACAGCGCGTTAATTGGTTTGGATTGGAAAAGGTATGTTTTAAATAATGCATGCAACTTTTTTCGTGAATTTATACACACAAAACTTTTTGTAATATTTTACCTGCGCTACATTCACCACTTAGGAGCTGGTTAAGCTCAAAAGTAAAGTATGATTCTTGACCGTTTACCAACAATTCATCAAGATCATTCGGTACTGAGCTCTTCGTTCCGGATCTCTTAAAGCCACGTCCCTTCAGTTCCCAACAGGTAACTTCAATATGGCAATGCGTAGAAGTTCACGCAAGTGAGAAAAGCTCTCTGAGTGCCATTCACTTGGGAGTGCCCATAAATGATTTTCTTATATTTGGCTCAAGTAGCTCACGACTTCCGGTCTTACACCAAGTAGCCAAAAAACATCCGTTTGAAGGCGAATTAAAGTTTGAAGGCGAAACATCCCTTTCCAGGGATGTGTGCTGAGTTTGGGACCTGCCACGTAAAAGCACCTCAATTGAAAAAACCTTCGATGAGAGACCTTCTTTGATGACGACCACTGCAAACGCATTAAGGATTACGAGTTAAGGGCATGCAGCTAGAATATCCGCTCCCTTAATCCGGAAGGTTCTGCTATCCAGCTGTGAAAATTCGATGTGAAATTCGTGGTGGGAGAGAGACTCCGTCGCCGAGTACTGGCACTCACCCCGGTGGATGAACGTCTGCCCACAATCTACATCAAAGCGAAGTTGTGATTAGAGATGTCTTCTATGGGCGCTTGGAGCGCACTTATTAGAACTGCCCGCCTTGATGTGAGAATCGAAAATAGTGTTTAGTGACTCTAACACCACGGTGGGCGAAGAAGGTATCTTTGGAAAAACGGTCAGTAAATTCAGCCTACATAATGAAAGATCCTCCTGATCGACTTCGCCGGACCTCGAAATATGGTTATCTGTTGGTATTAGATTCCAGCGTAGGAAAATTCATCAAGCTACCTGGCTGCCTTCGGATCGAAAAACCACCAACCAGATCGATCAGGTTCTGATAGACGGAAAACACGTCTCCAGTATTTTAGACGTGCGTACCAAGATATGCACCCGCCTCTGTGGAGTAAAAAACGCACGTCAACCAACACAAGGAAAGTTGCAATCACAACAGACAGTCGAACGATTTTCTACTCGACTTGCACTCCTACTCTATGAGATCACTCATTAGTAACTCGGTATAAGATAACTGTGGGACGGCGTTTTAAGGTCCTTATATCCTTTTGCAAGCGAAACCACTGGTTTTCGGAAAGGGAAAGGGAAAAATAGCTGGTACAATGCTCTGCTTTCTCCAGACTGGTTAAGGAATTGACGTAAATGGGTCTGGTAGTGAACGAGGGCAAGACGAAATATCGTAAAGTAATATAGTAAGGTCTTCGACGTATAAAGACCAAATCTAACGGGTGATTTTTTTGAGGTTAGGATTTTCATGCAGTAGTATTTGACAGATCACGTGGGATGTCAGACATGGTGTCAAAGAGAAAGATGCTCAGTATGCTTTGACATTTCATCATGAATAGACTTACTAACGAGCAACGCTTGCAAATCATTGAATTTTATTACCAAAATCAGTGTTCGGTTCGAAATGTGTTTCGCGTCCGTGTCCGATGAGCGATGAGGCTCATTTCTGGTTGAATGGCTACGTAAATAAGCAAAATTGCCGCATTTGGGGTGAAGAGCAACCAGAAGCCGTTCAAGAACTGCCCATGCATCCCGAAAAATGCACTGTTTGGTGTGGTTTGTACGCTGGTGGAATCATTGGACCGTATTTTTTCAAAGATGCTGTTGGACGCAACGTTACGGTGAATGGCGATCGCTATCGTTCGATGCTAACAAACTTTTTGTTGCCAAAAATGGAAGAACTGAACTTGGTTGACATGTGGTTTCAACAAGATGGCGCTACATGCCACACAGCTCGCGATTCTATGGCCATTTTGAGGGAAAACTTCGGACAACAATTCATCTCAAGAAATGGACCCGTAAGTTGGCCACCAAGATCATGCGATTTAACGCCTTTAGACTATTTTTTGTGGGGCTACGTCAAGTCTAAAGTCTACAGAAATAAGCCAGCAACTATTCCAGCTTTGGAAGACAACATTTCCGAAGAAATTCGGGCTATTCCGGCCGAAATGCTCGAAAAAGTTGCCCAAAATTGGACTTTCCGAATGGACCACCTAAGACGCAGCCGCGGTCAACATTTAAATGAAATTATCTTCAAAAAGTAAATGTCATGAACCAATCTAACGTTTCAAATAAAGAACCGATGAGATTTTGCAAATTTTATGCGTTTTTTTTTTTAAAAAAGTTATCAAGCTCTTAAAAAATCACCCTTTACAAGTCACTCATCATCCCCGTCCTGCTAAATCGTGCAGAGGCACGGACGATGAAAACATCTAATGAGTCGGCGTTACGAGTTTTCGAGAGTTCTACCGAAAATTTATGGTCCTATGCGCATTGGCAACGGCGAATACCGCAGTCGATGGAACGATGAGCAGTATGAGATATACCACGATATTGACATAGTTCAGCGAATTAAGAGACTGCGGCTATGCTGACTAGATCATGTCGTCCAAACGGACGAAAACACTCCAGCTTGGAGAGTATTCGACACAGTACCCGCCTAGGAAAGCAGCGGAAGAGGAAGGCAACCAATCCGTTGGAAAGGCCCGGTGTATAAGGACCGGACTAATATGACCGGTTTACCGGTCATTTGGTAGGACCCGTGTATTTTTCGCTGATGTTCTGTGCAAGAGGCGTCTTCCAGCAGAGTTCGTTCTCAAAAGTGTTGTATTTCGATCAGAAAACTTTCAGTTGAGCATCACTCAGAGGATCGTCACATAAGTTGATAAACTTGAAACAAAAAGTATTCACCATGCTCTCATTTGAAATATACTGTTTCAGTATACAAAGAACGCACCACAAAAATTAACTTCTAATTAGTTGCAGGTTAGGTAGGTAGGCGTATAAGTTCTTAAACACACATACTTACGCATGAAATGGTAAAAAGGAAACATACGTGCATATAAAACTCAGAAATGTTTGCATTTTGCGCACATATGTTGACCAAATGCTGACAGCAAACAGTGGTGAGTGCGAGTGTGATATCTTCAAAGGCCAATTCACACATAAACGCAAAAATTCCGGCAAAGTGAAGTGCTTCTGAGGGGCCCGAACACACATACGGGGCCACATATGTATGTACGTACGCGTATGAGTTCGCCTGCATGGCAGCGCAGACGTAGAGGTGTGAATTAATTTGGTGAATTTTTTCTACTCTGCTTCGTTTGTCATTAGCATGGGCGCATGCGCAGAAGGCAACATTGCTGAGCAAACCTAAAAAGGCAGTTTTTTCGCTTTCGTTCCTCATCATTAAAACTTCTGCACACATGCGCACAATATTTGATTTTACTGCCGTACACTAGGCGGCTTTGTGTCGTTGCGAGCGCCGCTCTCAACCGGTGTGGTCAGGTCTGGCGATCACCCATACGAACATACAAAAACGAATACTGTGTATGAGTGTGTATGTGTGTTTAGTGCATTGTTTACCGAGTCTGTCTGCCCAGCGATTATTGATCATTCACTTTTGTATGCCCACCAGCATTCCAATCTTATCGCCTAAACATACTCGTCCACAAGAGTATTTATAATGCAATTTGTATTGACTTCATTTGCTCATTGGCAATTTGGGTAAATTTTCGGTTGCTTGTTTACACTGCGCTTTGTTTCCCAAACACACACTCGTACCTTGCTTCGGTGTCTTATCTGTGGCAAATGCTCGTCAAATAGTCGGAGAACAATCGCAAAACGAGCAGCTGTGGACAGACGCTTTCTACAAACAAATGGCTTGTTAGCCCACGTGCTGGACACACTGGACAAATGTTGTTTGATTTCATTGATTTCGGAGGCGTTACTAACTTTTACAACCCTTGTAAAATTGAGGTCCACACATTCATGAATTTTTCCTTTCAGATGCAAATACGTTCTCTCAGTCTCTTCTTTGTTCGTTCCATAATTATTTTTGTAATCTGTTAGTAGCTTTTTAGTTATGGTTTCTTTGCAAGGTTCTTCTCCTATAAATAGGTGCTATTTATCTAGAAAATTATATTTACCACATTATGTAATATGTAACAAGAATTACTCGTGGAATAATACCATGTAACCATACGACAATATTTGACTATCTCCAAAACATATCGTATCTCAAACCATTCTTCTTTTTCCTTACTGGTTTAGACACCGGGTTGTACCCGAGTTTACAACAGGCCGCCAGTCGTTCTTCCTTTTCTTGCCAATTGGAGACTACAAGTATAGCCAGGTCCTTCTCCACCTGGTCTTACCAACGGAGTGGAGGTCTTCCTCTGGTAATGTATCGAATACTCTCAGAGCTGGAGTGTTTTCATCCATTCGGACGACATGATCTAACCAGCGTAGCCGCTATCTCTTAATTCGCTGTACTATGTGAATATTGTCGTATATCTCGTATAACCCATCGTTCCATCAAATGCGATATTTGCCGTTGCCTCTATACAAAGGACCATACATGTTCCGCAAAACTTTTCTCTCGAAAACTCATAACGCCAACTCATCAGATCGTTCAAGCCTCTCCACCAGCAGGACGGAAATGATGACTTCTAGAGATTGGTCTTTGTTTGTCGAAGTTATGACTATGACATTGGAGCCAAGTCGCGAGCGCGATTACTGTTTGCTTGATAACAGGAGATATTTTGTCTTGCTCACTACCAGACCTATTTCCTTCGGTTGCTGCAACCTGGAGAAAGCAAAAGCACGGTTATTGAAGCCAATGATATCAGTATCATCGGCGTATCCCATCAGCTGTACACTCCTATAGAAAATTCTCTATTCAGATCTGCAGCTCGAATTATTTTCTCCAGGAGTAGATTGAAGAAGTCGCACAATAAGGAGTTTCCTTGTCTGAAACCTCGTTTAGTATCGAGTGAGGTGAGTGTCGATCTTCTTTTCACGGCTCTTTTTCCAGATTTCGCGCATAGTGAATTTTTTGTCATTTGTTGATTTTCCAGCTCTGAAGCTTTACTAATAAGGTCCAATCAGCTTCTTGACGGTGGCCTTTAGTCTTCCACACAGTTCGCTCGGTAGAACCTTATTTGCGACGTTGAGGAGGCATTACCAGCATTAATTTCATACATGTGCATAAGTAATATAGGCCGAGTTGGCTACATAATGTACCAGTCTGTGGAAAACCAACCATTAAGGACTGGTATGCTAAGCTTAGACGTGGTGAAATGACGCGTGGATCCCCAAAAGAGGTTTTTATCGACGAGAAGAAAGAAGAGTGCTGTTTCACACAGACAATGCACCGTGTCCCAAGTCAGTGAAAATGATGGCAAAAATGTTTGCTTTCGAATTGCTTCCGCATCTATCGTACTCTCCGACCGTGCCCCAGCGACTATTTGCTATTCTTAGATCTCAAAAGAAGGCTCGTTAGGAAGAAATTCTCGTCAAATGAAGAATGAATGAAGGGGTGATCCCCGACTCTGAGGCCAATTTTGAAGCAAGGGACAGCTCGTACAACAAAAATAGTATCGGAAGATTTGAAGGATGAGTTACCCTTGAAGGGAACTAAAAAAAACTACTGGAATAAAAAAAAACGAATTTTGCCAAAGGAATGTGTTATATTGTGTTTGTTCATAAATACTATCTAGAAAAGTGGATCATGACAACATCTAATGAGATGACTCGTGGAGTTTTGGAAAGAGGGACAATAAGAGAGTTTTGTTGGATTTTTATAAGCAGAAATGATGGACTTCACGATGACGTCATAGTAGTTTTCATACTGAAAATCGTGGCCACGCTACCTAGGTCCTTGGGTGAACAATCCGCGTCGATCGGAATTGCAACTGCAATTAGACCTGGTGATGGCAGCGCAGAGAAGTTAATAGTTCGTGTTGAAAAGGTCTACTGAGGGCATGGCTGATGCTCCAAATTGACAGCGAGGAAAAATAAATAGTGACGAAGGTCAGTATTCAAAAAAGAAAAAAAATTAACTACGTAAGATAAGTGTACCGTTATATTTTTTATCTACATAAACATTTCATTAATAATTACAGATTCATCGCATCCTCAGTGGTTTGAGCAGTTGCACGTTACGAAGCCGCCATCAAATACAATAATGTAAATTTCTATAGCTACCCTGATTATTATCTAGTATTACGAACAACCGTTAGATTGCGTTCAAATGATAATATTGAATTACCAATCCGTCTGGCTGGCCAATAAAAAATTAATATTCAAATGCATGTATGTGAGCAGTCGTGTGAAGAATTTGGAATTGCTGGCAAGTGACTACACTCGTCTAAACATATGAATACATATGTACATACATAAAAACATAGATATCTACACACAAATACAAACACTCACACTAGATATGGCAGCAGAGCCAGAATAAACATAGAGCCTACTAATAATCAACGATAAGTGCAAAAACAAAAACAGCAACAAAAACAACACTCGCTATTACTCTATTACTGCACACATACGCGAAAAAACATAAAGGGAACTAGCAAAAACCATAAATTCTAACCGCTTCAAACTGAAAAACCCACTCACCAGCTATTTTTAGAAGTGATCGTCATCGGTGGATACGACCGTCATGTGTGTGCACATGTATGTGTGATCGCGCTAATGAACTGGAATTCCTGTTGTAATGATGCACCATCGAGTTGCCCTGCCTTTAACGGGATTAAAAGTGTCAAATACTGGGCTTAATTGAAGCGACGCCTCGCCAAAGGACAATGACTCCGACAGACTTCGACGTGCTCCGCGACTGAGCAAGCGCGAGTTACACAATTGACGCTGCTAAAAATAAGCTACAAGTGAATAACATGCAATTAAGGTTTTTGCAAATGTTTGCATTAACTGTGTAAACATACATATGAACATGTGGAGTGGAAGCATGCGCATGCGTCGTGCACTTGTCCGCCCCATTGCTAAAAATAGAGAGCAAATTTGAATGTGTGTGTTTGTAGGTAGAAGAATATGTATGTATAAATGTGTATGTACACCGAAGACTTGTAAGCGTTCAGCCAATGGCAGTGCGAATAATTACAAAAACAGCGCCAGAAACAACACAAAGCCCGGCTCAACGCGTCTCGTTACCGGGTGCGGAGCTGCGCTCAGCTAAGCAGGCATGAAATAGATGAAATATGCTTAACTACATACATATGTATGTATGTTTGAACTTTGGGCATAATATTGGCGCCAGTTTCTCCACAGGCCCAGAAGAACTCGTTTGTATTTCTCACGTGATGACGCAGTCAACTTAGAACAAATACTCCACCCGATCTCGGGGTTAAATGAAATCACTTTCAAATGAGAATTTATTAAAGTGCATGGGAAAGAATTTAAATATTTTAATACAGTTGGAAATACATTATATCGTTATTTTTTATATATGTTCATTCTTATGTATATTCTATCTTCTCATCTACCAGTTTGGGAGATGTTAGGCAGAACTTCTCCTTATACCCGACAAAGTATCTTCATCGTATCACCAACAAATCAATTGATTGCGATTAAATCAACACTTATTCCAAAATATTCTCCTTGTATTCTATATTGGATACATTTTCGAAAACAATTCCGATTGAGACGGCCATGAAATCCTAGAAATGTTTAATATCAATACAGTCAGCTGTTTTTCAACACCGACCGTTTGCTCCCCGAACAAATAACCCAGGTAAGTTGGTGAATCTCTCTTTCATATGGCAAAACTTACGGTCAAAAAGTAATCAATACAAGGGAGAAAAGCTGCAGATCTGGACAGAGAAGGTATTTAAAAGAGTACAGCTGCTGGCGTACACCGATGATATTGATGTCTTGGAAACAGTATTAACATCAACAAAAATGACAGCCTCGAAAACCAACGCAGAATAACTCTTGCCAACAGGTGCTATTTCGGACTGAGTAGGCAAATGAAAAGTGAAGTTCTCTCTCGACGATCAAAAACCAAACTCTACAAGTCACTCCGTCATCCCTGTTGTTGTGGTTGTTTTTGTTTTAACGGGTACCTGGTCTCCGTAGGGATGCTAACGATTAGCCAAGTTGTCGTCGACATCATCTAAAAAAAGGCCCAAGAAATGTGCTGTTTCGACGGGGTCGGACCAAAGAGAGAGGGGTGTCAGATGAGCGGGGTTGGTGGGGCATGCAAAGAGGGGGTCAGTATCATGAGGAGACTCATTGCACGCAGGACATATTTGGGATATTCTACATTATCCAGAACGAAGCTGCGCAAGGCCCACTATCGTTTCTTGTGGCAACTCGAGCTGTTCGTCTGCAGCTCAATTCCCACAATAGCCGGTGACCAGGATTTTATCCGGCCAAGGACTGTTATTTTGATGATCTAACCTCGTTTAGATGGGTAAGTATCATCATCCCCGTCCTACGGTGCAGAGGCATGGACGATAACATCGTCTGATGAGTCAACGCTACGAGTTTTCGAGAGAAAGGTTTTGCTAAAGTTTTGTTGTCTATGGCGTATTGGCAGCGCCGAATACTGCAGTCGATACCACGATGTAAAAGATATATGACAACATTGATATAGTTAAAAGATGTTGTTTTGGATCAAAACAGAAATTGGTCTTGTTGTCCAATTTGATCAAAACACTCCAACTATGAGAGTATTCGACGAAATACCCGCCGAGGAAAGCAGAGGAAGACATCCACTCCGTTGGAAAGACCAGGTGGAAAAGAACCCGGCGGTGCATACGCAAATAAAGAAGAAGACAAGGGAGAATACGGTATGAAATTAGTAAAAGTAGTATAACTTCCCCAATTCTAAAAATCTCAATTTATGAAAGTTGATTGTTCGATTCGCCATTTTCCGAATTGAGGGAAAGCCAAAGCAGCTAGCATTAGTAAACGTTTTAAAAAAAGTTTTTTTTAGTCTTGAATATCGGTCTTTTTCAGGTTTTAACAAAGTTACTTACCTTCGGTTTCGGTAATCAAGAAGCTTAAAAATCAAGAGGCTTAAAAATCAAGAGGCTGCATCGGAATCTAATTCTGGGGCTGCCGGTATTGCATCCACGCTGGCAGAAACATAGGAGTTTCCTCCTCGCTGGTGATAAGACAGAGCCTCGTTCGTTATGATCAGGAGGTGGCAGGAAGCGGGAAGGTGAAGTTTGACGTTAGACGGTGAGAAAGACCAAGTTTACGCATCACTAACACTATTTGCTCCTTATAGTTGTTAACTAATGTAATGTAATGCTATGTTCCATCCACGCACTGTGGGAAAATATATGTGTACCTCCCTTGTACTAGTTTTAACCCAACCTAAAGCAGTATTTCGCAAATATTTCTGACTATATGCTAAATAGGTAGAAAGAAATGCAGTCTCCCTTGTTTTGCATTATCTGTCAATGTGAAATTAATCCCTTTCATTTCATTTCACAAATACCACAAATTTTCTCACCATCTGCTGAGCCACTAATCTCCATATTTGAATGAAAATAGGTGAGGATAGAGTGCTCGAAGTGCAAAAAACTACTAAAGACTTGCACACAAATTGTAAAACCATTAACTAAAAGACTGACTCATCAAAAAACTCGAACGTCAACAGTGACACAACCACAGTCACATGCCATCCACCACCACTACCGACATGACATTAAGAGCCATCAGGCATCAACAGTTGAAAGCGATGTCTTCATCATTAGAGCCAAGCAAAGAATATTCACATAAATTGATGTGGATGTGTGAGTATCTCGTCGACGGCTCATCTTGCAACACGTCAGCGCATCACCACCAAATGCTTGCAACAAAACGCTTCTGCGAGGACAACAAAGCAAGATCCTTGCAGCCGCGGCAGCGATAGCGCTGCATACATGTAAATAAGTATGTGTATGAGCACCACCAGGGCCTTCAACACCATCGCCACCGCTGCGCACGGCATTTCAATCAATTAATCTAATTTAAATTTCTTTATCCCCATGCAGCGCATTTATCACCAACGTCTATTACATAATTTTTTTCGATTATGTAATTTTGTTGTAGCTTTTTTTCTGCGCTCATCATGACGCTTATTCTCGGTCACGAATGCAACAACTGTTCCGTTTTTTCTGCCGGCAAGCGCCGAGCGAAAAAATTCTGAAAAGCTTAAGCTCATCAGATTTACACCGGCGGCCAGTCGCCACCGCGTTCCTTTTTGTTGCACATTGCGCCGTGTGGCACAATGGCACAAGTGGCAACGATTATGCATAATCACTTTTTTCCAGGTTGATCAAGCGAGTTGTTGTGTGTCGACTGAGTGAGGCGAGCGGTAATAACCGAATCAGTGGCAAGGAAAGTTGCACGTGAAAGGGCTGCAACACACAATGGTGGAGTGAGTGTTGCTTTTGTATTCACGTTTTTCTTTATTTTCAGGTTTCTCCGCGCTTCGTGCAAAGTGTTAAGCCAAATCCGGTTTACTACTACGCTTACCTTTCGTCCTTGAAAAAAGTGTAGCCGTGTGTGCGGTGTGCCAGTTGCACGGTGATGTTGTAAGCAACCCCCGATGTTGCAAGCACAACTGTGCAACTTTTAGTTTCGTTTGCAGTGGCACTTGAAATCTGATTAAATTGAGTCATTCAGCAAGCGAGGCTGCTGCTGTTGCGCCGCCAGTATCTTGTTAAAGCCCATAAGGGCTGTTGCTGCTGCGATTGAACAGATGTGTGTTTCTTTGACTGGCTCTCACCTGATTTTTATTCATAAACATGCAGGCACTTGCTTTGCATTTGTTTTCTTTTTCAACTTGTTTCTTTTTGTCCACGAAACCCCATCCCACAAATCACTCAAACTGTAACTAAACTTCAGGCGATTTTTGAAAGTCGGACTTAAATGGCTCTTTGTGCAGCCAATGTGCATTGAGGCGGATGCCTGGGAGAAGAGCGAAATTTTTAGATAGATTCGAAAACCTCTTGTACCCAGCAGACTATGCTTGAAGCCATCACATTTAATAGAGCAGAACTGTAAAAGTTAGAGTATATTATTAGATCATCTTAACTTAAAAAATTTTTTGGTCGATAAGTTAGGTTAGGTTAATCGGTAGGCCAATAAGCCACACTTCGACCAGTTTGGTCCTTTGCGATACCAGATGGAGTTCAATTGCTATGTAAGTCCAAGAGAAGTAGTCATCCTTTGGAATGCCTGCGCTTGACACCAGTTTTAACAGACTCTATGGCCTCACTATCGATACCTCCTCCGGTGTTACCATGAGGACCCCACATGCTTAGAGCTTAGTCTTGCCAATGCGGGACAAGTGCACCAGAGATGCTCCATTTATTTCCTGGCGCCTTGCTCTAGACGTTTTCTGCATATCTCGTTCTGTCAGCCTCATCCTGTCGCCATACCAATTGTATTCTCATCATGTTCTTACGGTGTTTTCAACTAGTGTCAATAGGAATTTTGTATACTTCCGATCCGTACTCCGCTTTGCACATGACTTTTGCAGTTTTGCACCCAGGTAGCTTGTCCCATCGGGTTTTGATTTTCTTTATCATGCTTCTGTCGATATCGTCGTATAGATAATGCATGGGTTTCCTTGTTGATGACGTTTTCGGATGTTCTTGGCAATCTCGTCCACTATTTCATTGCTCTCGAGGCCTTTGTCGCCTGGCACCTAGTAGAAGTGAAATTCATTGCTTCTCGCAACTTGCTTCCCAAGACTCTTCTGACCGAAATGCAAAACCAGATTACTGCCTTGATTGCTGCTTGGCTGTCTATGTAGATGTTGATTCTGGATTACCTACAGGAGCATTAGAGGCCAGCTGCGTGGCTTTCGCAAAGATCAACTACGACTGTTAAATGGCCTGAAGATCCCACAAGTTATATTTCAAACTCGGACTGGGCCTCATCAACAAATACATACATATATGAGGGGCGATAAAAGCTAAATCCAAAAAAAATAACTTCCTCACGAGTGAACCCTCGGAAAATAGCATTACCAAAATTCTGTACCTGTTTTATCTACAATGCAACCACTTGCCAATCCAGAGCAGATGAGCCACCAAACGACGCAACAACAAAAAACGATTTACCTTCGCAATGAAATTCTATGCGCTGGAAGTGAACAATTTTCCGTAATATTCCTGTTGCCAACACTTTTTTCTACCGCGATGTGAACACATACATCGCCACAAACGCGGAAAGGCACTGATCAAACACAGTATTCAGTCAAAAAGCAGTTTTCCGGAAAATAAATGCCCACAAAATGCTTGTCGCAGCCAAAAGGTAGAGCAAAAAGTTAAATAAAAACTAGCTGTGCGTCCTTCTGCATGACAGAGATAACAAAAAACAAGTAAGAAACAGAAGCAAACACAACTTGATACCCCATATGCCACGCAACCCCATTCAAGGATCAGCGAAAGCGGCAGCATTGCACTCGCAAATAAAATAAATGCAACTTCCACATTCGACGTCGTGTGTGCAACGTGTGCCGCAGGAGCAGCCGTGTCAGTCACTGTGGCATTGTCAGTTTTTGTTGTTGTAGGAATACTCGAGCGCAGATTTTTTCAAGTTCAACCCGCGAGACAAGCCGCACCATGCTAAGCCGAGTCCAAACCATCTGTCCAATTCGAAATTGCAAACAGCCGAAAAATGGAAAAGGAAATGGAAATGTTAGAATTCGCCGATAAACTCGTTTTCTTTTGTGCTATTTTGTTGCTCGTATGAAGGGGTTGCGCGGGATCATCTCACCAACTGCTTGTCTGACTGACGTGTGCATTTGATAGCGAAAATATCAAAATACATATTTACATAAGCACATATGCACATACATATGTATATATGTACATAGGTACTTATATAAATACTTATGTACGTAGGTGTGAGGTTTTGCAGTCGTATCAGCTGACATTTGGTGTTAGCGTTTAGAATCGTTGTAGCAGTAAAACAGCTTTACTGTTTTGCCGAAAATCTTATAGTTCCTCGATTTTGATTTTCTTCCTCAGCCGTTTTTCTTTAGCCTATCAACGCAACAATCCGTGCAAGTCGGACTATCCCCCAAAATATTGTTCATTCAAAAGCCAGTTGGCGAGTTTTGAAAAGTCCAAGCGACAATACAGACTTCTACGAAATGTCAGGGTCTTCGCTAAGAGTAAATCGAACTACATATGTATGTACATAAGAATATGTATGTACCTACACACATATGTATGTCCATCTGATCAAATTTTACCCGGACTGAATGCAGTTTGATCGCTAATGTCGATTACTGTGTTCTTGGTAGCTGTTTGTTTCTTTCCCAAACCCAAACTTCTCACTTTAGCTCGCTTTCAAACGGATGTTTTTTGGCTAGCCAGAGGATACTTGGTCTACGACCGGAAGACGTGAACTGCTTGAGCGATATGTAAAAGAATCGTTTGTGGCAACTCCCATGTGAATGGCGCGCAGAGAACTATCTCCACTTTCGTGAACTTCTACACATGGCTCCATCCTCCTGTTAGTTAGTCTGAAGATTTTTCATCTTCTTCATTATTAGCGTAAACACCTCTTACGCGGTTATATCCGAGTTAACAACAGCGCGCCAGTCGTTCTTTCTTTTCGCTGTTTGTCGCCAATTGGAGTTTCCAAGTGTGGCCAGATCTTTCTCCTCCTGGTTTTTCCAACGAAGTGGAGGTCTTTCCCTTCCTCTGCTTCCCCTCGCGGGTACTACGTCAAATACTTTTAGAGCTGAGGTGTTTTCGTCCATTCGGACGACATGACCTAGCCACTGTCTTTTAATTCGCTGAACTATGTCAATGTCAGCTCGTACAGCTCATCGTTCCATCGAATGGGATATTCGCCGTGTCCAATGAGAAAAGGACCATAAATCTTCCGCAGAACCTTTCTCTCGGAAACTCGTAAGGTGGACTCTTCAGATGACAACATCAACATCCATGCCTCTGCACCACTTATCAGGACGGGAATCATGATTGGCTCATTTGGTTTTTGTTCGTCGAGAGAAGACTTTACTTCTCAATTGCATACTCAGTCCGAAGTAGCACATGCAGACAAGAGTTATTCTGTGTTGGATTTAGAGGCTGACGTTGATATTTCTGTTAATACCTACTGATTTCAAGATAGACGAAATTATGTACGACTTCGAAGTTATGACTGTCAGCGGTCTTGCCTTCGTTCACTACCAGACCAGGCGCGGTTGTTGAAGTCATACTTAATTGTGGGGATACTAAATTTCGACATAGCGGCCTAAAAGCAGCTCCTTTTCGAGCTCTTAAAAGCAACTTTGAAATCAACGAAAAGGTGGTGTGTGAATCCTTTTTTCCAAGATTTGTCTCGTGGTTAATATCAGGTCAGTAGGTCTTCCATACACATCTATTAATACGGTAAACTCGAAACAGTGCTTGAAAATCGTTGTTTTCATTACTAAGATCTTCTGCTATGATCTCAATATTTCTTATGGATCCACCCAACCCTTTTAGTTAATGTTTTAGGTATACAGCAGAAACGACGTCGAATACATTCGCGAAAGAGATGCTTGATAATGGAACTGAAGACCCTATTCACCGCAGACTCAAAAGGGAATACTAAAATTTTAAGCGTCTACGAAATTAATTTGTCGTAAACGAACGAATTTCTAGGCAAAAAGCAAGCTCGAAACGGGGGCCATCGTTGGGCCACTGTAAAACAGGTTGTACTATACATCAACTCTCTATCGATAAGAATCACGGCACTACCAAATTTTAAAATCTTGATCCTGCTGCATGTAGTACTAACCATTAGTTTTCAATACATAAAGGTGGCATCTCCCTATAACCTTATTGAGGCAGTATTAAATACAGATATTTGTAAATAAGATTCTAAAATCATTATAAAAAATAACAACAACATACGAATGCAAGAAAAAAGTATAGATACATATGAACACATGCATATTTCTACTATATAATTCGATACATGAGTAAAATACTACTCACCCCAACAACTCGGTGCCCACCTTAATGCGTTTTTACATACACTCACAGGCATATTGGTATTATAATGAATGAGTAAATGCGCTGTAAATCAAATCTAGGTACTTATGTATGTATATACCGTTATGCATTCGTACATATGCGCGGTGTGTAAAGATTTAGTGATTATTGCCGCAAAAACAAACACCAAAAATGCAGCAACCAGAAATCAAAAGCAGAATTCATGGCGCCATTAGGTACCGGTACGGCAAAGTGGTAGACAGACAAGCCGACGGCTGGTTGACGCTCGCAACGCAGTGACAGAAGTTGGCGTGTGCTGACGATCGCTTTCGTTTAGGGGAGGTTAGACAGCTTCCAGCTTCCCAACAGATGAAAGGTAAGTCGGGCCAGAGAGCAACCGCGCGGATAACACGAGCCAAACAGGAATTAAAGGTATTGTTCTCTTCTTGCTGAAATTCAAATGAGCATACAAATGTAGGTATATACGCACATAACGGTGTATTAAAGTTGCACGTGCAAAG
Organism: Bactrocera zonata; assembly: GCA_037783105.1. Classification (NCBI taxonomy): domain Eukaryota; kingdom Metazoa; phylum Arthropoda; class Insecta; order Diptera; family Tephritidae; genus Bactrocera; species Bactrocera zonata. The sequence goes on along the minus strand of JBAWJQ010001149.1, from coordinate 43,271 downwards.
GTAACAGCGCTTCGCTGCCGACGTTCAGACCAGGCCGCTGCTGCAGAATACGAACAACTGATGCTCGTTTGGACGTTACCGTCTCCTCGTATACATACATACATATGTACATATATATTTATGCATAATGCATGTACATATGTATGTATATAATTTGACTTTTTGACAAGTTTCCGTTATAATTGTGTGGTGTGGAGTGTCAGACTTACGATTAGGATTAACATATTTACATACATACTCTTTTCAAATCAGATCTGATCTTAGAATACGATCAATTTGTATTGTAAATTGGTCATAATGTTCCCTGAACTTTCTTTTCGACGTTAGTACTCGTATAATACATTGAGATTCCACATAACCGGACAATCACCGTTGCAGTGTTTCTTCCACTTATGGGAGCTGTTCATACTTACATACATATGTACATACATATGTATATAGGGCCGAGGCAAAAGCATGTGTTTATGATGTATTCTTAGAATATAAAGCTACAATTCAGAACTAATAAATGCGAGCCAAAAGGAGAGAAAGAATAACAACTATCCTGTTAGTTTCCCTAGAGTCACAAGGAACCAGCCGATTCCAGCGCAACTCAATTGCTTTGCCGTGATCATCTTGGGTATTGTTCTTAAAAAAACTATCACAAAACACCAAAAATGAATAAGAGATTTAAAAACCGGGAACTATAAATTGTACATATTGAAGCACACCTGAGTCATAGTTTCTCGTTATCCAAACCCAATATTCGGAAAACCAGATTGAGATCTTAGCAAACATTTACTGAAGTAAGACTATATTTTAAACGCTTGCTATGATCCAGGAAGACTTTTTATTAAGAATCAGTCGAGGTCATCCAATGCCACCCAGGCCCAGAAAACTTGCTGTTTCGACGGGGTCGGACTATAGGGAGAGAAGTGTCACATGTGTAGGGTTAGCAGGGTATGCAAAGAGGTGGGTAGTGTCATGCGGAACACTTTGCACGTTATAAATATAAATACATATTTGATAAGTCAGGGTCTCTTCTGGTTAGGTGGAAGTTTAACCTGCTTTAGTATCTACAAGTAGAACGAAGCTGCGCAAAGGTCCCTCTCGATTCTCGGGGCAGCTCGAACAGGCCGTCTGCAATGGGTGGACTACAAGAACGTCATTCACTGAGAGGGAGTTCCCTGAAGCTCCACTGTGAATGTCGGTTAGTGCATGTCTGAAATTTGTTGCATCCGAAGCCTGATCGGCGTAATGTTTTATATCGTCGACGTAGTTAAGGAAATACCTTGTGACCTGGGAGACATCAAGAGGCATCCCGTTGTATTTCGGAGTACAGTGTTCTGACATGTCTGTAGCTTCCTGCGTTTCACTGCATCCAGGAAATATGGATAGAAACTCAGAGATATATTAAGAGGTCTGCGGAATTAACATCGGAATATAAAAAATAGCAAGCATACCTATCGTATGTATCTTAAGACTAATGCGATGTATTAAAATGCAAAACAAAACTAGTCCTCTCGCAAGATTCCTGACAAATCTTTCACACTTCTAACCAATATACAGCATCTAAACTCACCTTTCAATCAACAGACAACAACAAAAACGCGTACACCGGTGGTTTCACTTTCCATTACGTCCCATGCCACACGAAGTAACTATGATTATGATTTCACTGATCCCCTCCGCCGGCGCGTCGTCCTACGAACTCTTCACACAATGGCAAAATAATTCAGTTTTAATTTCTGGAATCCCGCATCCAACGCAGTGACGTGAAACCAATATGTGACGGCAATGGCTTGCAACAGGGTTGCTGCCCTTGAGTGTAATATAAAATAGAGGCTGCTGTAAGACTGCACTTAGCATACATATGTACGTATGTATGTATGTATGTGCCGAGTGGTGATGCTAAGTACCAAATTGAGGTGAGCTCCGGCAAGCGGGCTGTCAAGGCTGATGGCTAAGCCACCGATGTTCCTGCAGATATACCGTTGCGGCTGTGGCAGTCGATGGCTATCGATGGATTCTTGCTGCCGTTACGCTGATGATTGTGATGCTGCCACTGCTTCTGCTGCTGCTGCTGCCACGGCTGTTGTTGATGATGATGAAGGTGATTACAGACTGCAAAAGTGCTCGAAAGGTGGTAGACAAAGGCTCGAAATAAATGAAACAATCAGACCCACCCCGTAAAAGCCTTCATTAAAGGGCTGTTAGTAGCGCATAGAAGGATGCACACAGCCTGAGGGTACAGGACAACGAACTACCGGCATGAATTTGCTTGTTTTTGCTCAGCAAGGTGAAATAAAAATCCAAAATTGCCACGGCACAACACCGGTAAGGTGTACGAAAATAGTGTGATTGAGTCCGATGCAGGGAGGCTGCTGCCATTGAAGCCACCCCTAACTAGATTTTAGCCAGCTACCTTTGCACACATGCGACGCGTATTAATATCATCGGCGAAAACATCATTCATCCAACAACCCACTGCCGCTTTGCTTTGTGGCGAAAAATCAACGCTTTCGCTGCCAGAAAGGTGTCGTTGTCCTCTTTGATTAAGTCTCCGTGTTTTGCTCAACGCACCCCTTTGTTCTTTTCGGGCGATTTGCCTTACAAATATTTTCATTTCACATTTTCGTAGTTTTTTGTTTGCTGATCGGTGACAATACTCTGGCTCTGTTCATCTCTCGCAGTCGAAAATCCCTTTTTCAGTTCCCACTACCTTCCTCGACTCTGCCGCATTGCTGGAAGCGGGCTTTTATTTGTCTAAATGCCGTTAGGCATGAGGTAGGTCGTGTGCCGTGAGTTTTTATAGTATTAAAATAAAAAATCAAAAACATCTTCAAAGCCCTATATGTAAATGCAACAATAACAGCAATAATAATGTTTACATATTCCTGCTTGCTCGGTTAGAAAATGGCATCAAAAAAGTGATCACTGTGCAACAAATAATTGTAATCAGAAATCATTGCTGTCTTTTTCATCCTCATAAATCATTCGTCGCGGAGCAAGCACGACCTACACGGCTACAGTGGCGGCTGATGTTATCCAAGTTTCCCTACTGAAAGCGTGTTATTAGTGTTTACCACTAGGATTTAGAAAGCATATTTTAAAACAAATAAAGGGTGACTCATTTCGAGTTTCCCTACATATAAAAAAATCACATAAACTTCAAATTTACTGTGGAATTTTTGTTTTCATGAGAAAGAACATTATTTGGCATTTAGTTTTTGAAGATTATCTGTTTCAAAAGTTGGCCGCGGCTACGTCTCAGATGTTTCATCCGTTGAGTTCAATTTTCGGTGACTCCTTCGAGCATTTCGACTGGTAACTGGAGAATAAGAGAGACGTTTGATGTTTTGCTCCAAGACCTGAATCGAAGCGGGATTGCCCGCATAGACTTTAAACATTACATATCCCCACCGAAAAAAGTCTAACAACGTGATATCACACGATCTTGCGTGGCCAATAACCGGCCCAAAACGTGAAATTATCTGCTCACCGAAGTCTTCTATCAATAAATCCATTGATTGATGCGATGTGTGGGAAATGGCGCCGTCTTGTTGAAACCAAATGTCGACGAAATCACGAGTTTCAATTTCAGGCATCAAATAGTTGGTTATCATGGTGCGATATCGGTCGTCATTGACGTTTACGTTACACCGGCCCACAAACCACACCAAACCGTTGTTTCTTCTGAATGAAATGCCACCTCTTGAATCTCTTCAAATTGTTCTTCGTCAAACATGCAGATATTTACTTGTTCACATACCAATTGAGCCAGAAGAAATGGGCCTCATTGCTGCAACAAAATTTGGCTCGAAAACGTCGGATTTTATTGGTACTTTTCAAGAGCTCTTTGAACGAATCGATGCCGATTTAAATGCCAAACGTTACCGCCTGACAAAAAGGTACTATTGATAAAGTACTTCTACTTGGACCACCCATTACAAGAATTTATGGAAGAACATGAATTTAAAATAAATTTGCAAAGGCCAAACAAAAATTCGAGTATTGTTCGAGTTGCGTTTTGACTCTTAAGGGGGTATTCTGGTCTAGAAGCATGAATTTCAGGTAATTTTTAAAATGTCGTAAAAAAGGCAATTAATATCCATTTTTTTATTAGTTATTTGTTAATTTTAGAAGAGTACAGAAAAAAATTAAAAACTAAAAAAAGTAAAAAATTTCAAAAATTATGAGTTGACGAAGTGGGGGGTCTCTAAAAATTTCCACGTGACCATACCCATGATTTCAGCCCTCTTAGTTATCTGAAACCAAAAAAAAAGATTATTAATCTAGAATAATGTCGCAATGGCCGAAACTACGGAAAAGTGGAAAACAATTATTTTCACAAAATGGCGACTGCCTGAAAAAAAAGTTTTTTTGGATCACTTTTTCTAACTATTTCGAATTTTTTAAAAATAATAAAAATAAAAATTTGTGGATGGGGCTAGTTTCAACCATAGACAAGCCTATAAAGAAGACTCCATAAAAATTTCAAGTAAATCGGTCTAGTAGAACCTGAGAAATTGTGGGTATCGTTCCGAAAAAGTCAGTTTGTCTTGCGGTATTTTTATTGAATCAATTCGTGTGGCACCCATACATCGAGTTTCTTAGTGACTCCAAGCTTCTTCAAATGGCTTATAACGGTTGGATGACGCGCAAGACTTTTATGACAACCTAATATAAAAAAAATTAGATTTTTTTTAATTTCTAGACCAGAATTAAATTGATTTACTTTGATCCGAGAACCATAAATCTGGCATTCGAGTTAAGATTATGTTTGTTGGGTAAATTGGATCACCATTACGAAACATTTTGTATGTATTTAATGAAAATAATATTTATAAAATCGAGCACAATAAGTCATAACTTATATCATAGCTAGAAAGTCCTAATGCAACCAAGGAGATGTTCGACATCATTTAGAATATGTTTTTCAAAGCTTTTTAACCTAAACCTGACAGAAGCAACTTATGAGATAATAAAACGAAAGTAGTTGTTGCAGTCTTAATTGATATTTATACAATTTTATTAAGGATACTATTGTAAATGGTCATCGAGTGATAAGAACTCAAAGTATAGAGCTACGGCAATATGTATGTACAGTCTGAGGACCTTGAGTTCTCTCCTCAAATCCTTATTTCAGCTTATTTGGAACATTTGGAATCGCAGAACTCTTGTGCATTACAGTTGAAAGAATCGTTTTCTTTGTGGATGCTTATGACGTTGGACCTAAAGTAGGTATTAAGAACTCCATTCCGGTCCCAAGGCAATAGCAAGGACCTAAAAGAGTTAATATTTGCTTTTCTTGGATGGCCATTCATTTGCATGAAGCTTTGATTTTTATAAAAGTTAAAAAAAAAAAACTAAAAAAAAAAATATTTTCCCAGTCTTTTAAGTCATGAGGTACGTTTTAGATGGCCAATAACAAAAAAGATTTTTCATTATTGCTTCGCTTTCTTCACATCCACTTTCATGAGCTGTGTTAATTTTTTCAAAATCTCTCTTCCTTTCTTTCTTTATTTACTTATTTGGTTTTTTCTACATAACAGTTAGCACACACCATTTTTTCCAACACTGAAACGGTTTGTCCTGTGAGTTGAGAGCGCGCAATAAATAATAACAGTATCAAGGTAAATTTGCCTTTGACAACCTCGGACGGAGTGTTTGACTGTCAGTTGCACCACTTCGTTGGAGTTGTTGTTGTTATAAGCGTGGTTAGTGATTTTTACGGTTTAATTTTTTTGTTTTGGCCGCCAGCAAGTTACATTTTACTATTCCGACCACCACAAATATACCGTTTTTTTACAGTTGTGCAATTGTATGTTGGTTGGTATGGAGTTGTTTACTTTAAAAACATTGCGTGGGTATACAGGAGGTCGTGTGCCATAAGAAAACAATCGTCAAATTGAGAGATAAGAGCAATATTTATTTACAAATCTGTGTTAGGCAGTTGGGAATGGGCCTTGGCAGATTTATTTCTAAAAAAATTGGAATTTTGAAACCATTTCCGAAGATACTTACAAATGTATGTTTATATGTACATATGTACATACAACTACTATTTTATCGAACTCAGAGAGACTGATTAAGGAATTATCGTAGCAGTTACAAATTGAGCAAAACTAGCACTACATGGAGTATGTTGCAATAAGCGCAGCCAACTTCGCTCAAAAACTTTCAGGCGGTAACCACTTAACTTATGGCTTTCATAACTCTTTATTCCTTAGTTATTATCTATGACGCAATGCTAACTTCTATGATAATTACCACCCCACAGATATCACATGACCATCTCTACTAGAATTACCGAGTTCTGCAAGCCGCTGTACTCAAAACCACGAAAGTTTATCAGCTGCCCACGAACGTGCCATACTTTTGCAGCAAAAAAATCGCTCGGTTAAATGTACCCAGCTGGATGGCCAAATAAATAAACATACATATGTACATATGTATACACATATACACAGATATAATTATGTTGCATGAAACGGTATCGCAGTTTACAACTTTTTCCACTATCTCCGCCATATTCACGATTTTTCAAGTGTTTCAACAATTTTCACCGCTAAATAAATGTTTACTTTCAGCTTTCCCCCTTCACATCGGGACTCACTTCAAAATAAGTATCCCATTACAAAACTATTTAGCAATAATGCAATCTAGCCGCGTGTATTATTTACCCAGACATATGTACATACATACATATGTATTCGTGTGTATGCATTTGGTGTTTTGAGCAGTGAAGTGGCTCGAGCCCGCCTCTGTCGACAAAATCTGATCAGTTTACATGCTTCGAAGGACGAGCCAGCGAGAACATCATCTGGAGAACGAGGCATTGTTGCGTCATAAGTAAATATCTATTAAAACGCAATTTGAGTGCAGAAAAAGGATATTATAACCAAAGGTGATTGGTCCGGTGTTGCCACGTATTAAGGCGCCTTATAATTGTCATTTGGGAGCCAAGTCGCGAGTGCGACGACTGTTTATTTCAAGACGGGAGATATTTCGTCGTGTCCTCGTTCACTAGCAGACCCATTTGCTTCGTTTCCTTATCCGGTATGGAGAAAGCAGAGCTAAAGGCGCCAATGGCCAATGATATCGATGCCTTCGACGTACGCCAGCAGTGGTACACTCTTGTAGAAGATTGTACCTTCTCTGTTCAGTTCTACAATTCGAATTATTTTCTCCAGCAGTAGATTGAAGAAGTCGCAGAAAGTTGAGTCCCTTGTGTATAACTTCTTTTGGTATCAAATCTACGAGCCGCAGAGATCCTTTCCGATTTTGAAAGAGCTTTTGGTATAGCTCAACATCAGTTTACACAGCCGCATTAGTTGTGCGGGGATAAAAAAGTTTTGCGAGGGACAAAGCGGCATAAAGGCAGCTCCTTTTGCTGTCAAAAGGAGCTTTGAAATCGATGAATCGGTCGTATGTGTCCTTCCTCTTTTCACGGGTATTCTTCAAGAGTTGGCGCCTGGTGAATATCTCGTCAGTTCTTCATTTTCCAGTCCTAAAGCCACACTGATAAGGTGCTATCAGTTTCTTGACGGTGGGCTTTGATCTTTCACACAATACGCTCGATAGGACCTTATGGGGGTCCCCCACTTTATGGATTGGGCGGAATACACTTAAATTCCAATCGATGGGTATGATTTCGTCGGACTATATTCAACAAAGAAGCTGATGCATGCTCGTTATTAATTCTTCGTCACCGTATTTGAATAGCTCGACCGACAATCCATCGGCTCCCGCTGCTTTATTGTTCTTCAGACGGGTAATTGCTTATCGAACTTCTTTATGGTCGGGCAATGCAACGCCTGCTCCATCGTCATCGATTGGGAAATCGGGTTCACCATGTCCAGGTGTTATGCTTTCACTGCTTTTCAGCAGGCTGGAGAGGTGTTCCCTCCATACTACTCTATTTTTCTTACTTGCAACTGGATTTAATACCTTAAAAGAGAGTACTTAATTATATATATGTATGTATATGTTTTTTTTAGGTTAGAACATGACGTGATTGGGGCAAAACCGACTTCGGATTCGTCTTCAGTAACTCCGAAAACGTATAATACACCAGGTTTGGTGAAAGGAACCCCTAAATTTTTTTTCGCGGACCTGCGTTATCGAATTTTTCTTCTATCTCCAACTTTTAAAGTATAAATACATAAGTATGTATGTATTCCCCAAAAACACGCCGAAAGGTATGCTTTAAGTTATAACGGTATCGTAATCCAACTGAAGTTCTTGAAAACTAAATTCGAAAGTCGACTTACATTGTCACAAGTCAAACATTGATATACTAGGTATTTAGATCGCATAGAAAATTTTTAAAGAAGTGTACATATGTTTTCTTTGATCGTATGGCAACGCTGTCATAAAATAGTAATAAATACACCCTTCCAAACTCGTGTGCTGTTCATTTCATTCAAAAATATCCTTTTCTGTGAATTGACTGCTCAAATGCTTGTCAGAAACATATGCACATTGGAATTGGCATGGTGTGTACAATGAATAAATGGCAACCCGCGTATAACGGACTACCTTGGCAAACATGTTTAGCGCACGCCAAAGTCACATGAAATCGAATAAATGCACATTTCCTTCCAATCTGAATATTTATGTCTAAAAATGAATATTCAAATGTATTTCATATGTATGTATATAAGTATGTATGTTTGTATGTAAGTAAGTGTGATTGTTTGCGTGTATATTTCCGCGTGCACGCGCCTCCTTGTAGTCTTACGTTTCAGGTAGATTTCAATATTTTTGCACTCAGCGTTTTATTGTTGCAGTTGCAGCTGATGCTGGCACATATTCTCTGCGGCAGCAGCCAAAACAACAACAACAATAGCTACATGTATGTTGAACGCATTTCCCCTGAGCCCGATTGAGGTTATGTCGTGCGCGTTCCGCCGTTGAATGAATCTTGTGAATATGCAGAAGGATAACGGTAAAGACATTGATTGCTGGATTTCGCCTGTGAAGCCACCGAGCTGTGTGGCCTCTATGCGTGTAGCGAGTTGATGAAGGGTACGGCACATCCAGGCGCTTGTTGTTTGTATGGGCAAATGTCGGTGGCATTGACAGATCAATTGACATTTGTGGCACTATTTGCGGAAGATGATGCCTTTTTATTGTCATACTTTTTGGCAAGGATACCGTTACGCACAAACACACACTTCAGTTTTTGAGTGGCAGAAAAAGGATTGCGGATTAGGTTTTTTGTTGTAGTCAAGGCCTGAGGGATTAACAAATGTGAATATGGAGTATTTAGTGTTCACTTAGAATGCAATAATGGAAAGAATGAAGCGAACGATGGGCGCGTGATGGAAAATTGTCACGAGCCAGATACTCATGTGCTATTTTCATTGAGACCATTCGGGTAAGCAGATGATTTCGTTGCTTTATATTTTTGTTTCGACATTTGGTCGATTGCTCCTTTTGGTCGGAGATGATGGATGAACTCATTATGACATTTAATTGTTTGTAAGCGCCTGCGCCAATATAATAGGATTACAGCCTTATTGAATGGCCTACAGCCCTATAAATTTTTAGTAGAAATTGGAAAGAGAAATTTAAGATTTTTTTCACAGGAAAAACTGCATATACATATGTACTTACATTTGAATATATTGGTATGTACACCAGAGGATATTTCATTGGATCTTAGTTCACCATTTTATTTTCATTGAAGGAGTTTTTTTTTTTCCTTGGCGGATCCCAAACCCAATACACAACCCTGGGGAGGGATGTTTCGCCTTCTCACTTTACCTGTACTTCAAACGGATGTTTGTTTGGCTACCCAGAGGATATTGGTCCATATGTAAAAGAATCGTTTGTGGCTACTCCCAAGTGGCAACGGTGAATACCGCTGTCATGTCGCCCGAATGGATGAAAACACTCCAGCTCTAAGAGAATTCGCCGCAGTACCCACCGGGAGAAGCAGAGGAAGACCTCCGTTGCCAAGACAGTTGGAGAAGGACCTGACTACACATGGAATCTCAAATTGGTGCCAAACAACGAAAAGGAAAAACGACCTACGCGCTGTTGTAAAGATATTTCAAAATGGGCTGGCGAAAATTTTGTTAAGTTAGACGGCTGATCCCCCAAGATGGCAAAGGAATCAAACTTAGACTTCTGAAAACTCATTTAGTTGTCAACTCTCGACTAAGCGCATTGAAGATATCACAAAACTACCTAGGCGCTTTATTTACATTTCCGATATGTCACCTAGATCCGTAATATTTTAAGGCGGTAACATAGTCTAGAAATAAAAAATAACGATTTTTTTTATAATTTCAAAGATTAACTACTCGCGAATATACAACTTTGCATTAATCCAGGGAAGAACGTTGCAACTGCACAGTTGCTAGCAGCTGACCAGCGCTTGTCCAACTCGCTTCAGGCCCAACCATTGAGCAGTGAACGCAAGGAGACTGTGGAGCGCTTGTCGAGGCTCGCTTCAGGCCCAACCATTGAGCAGTGAACGCAAGAAGACTGTGGAGCTCTTAACCGTTCCCATTCCCCATATAGTGAGGCTGAAGTACCTGACCTAACGAGCTCATCAGTCAGCAATTCCTGAAATTCGACGTAGTCAAGAGCTAACTCGTTGCCTGAAATACATAAGAAGTCTAACATTCCTTCGATAGTCTCCAAGTTCCGTGACCAGTCACCATACTGAAGGAGACTATGCCCCGAAGCAGTAGAGAGAGAGAATAAACTGAGAAAGCCGTTTCCACGAAAGTCATGCCTATGAAACCGGAACGGACAACGATTTTAATCCGGCCATTGACTGTCAACTCGGCACCATTTCTCGAAATTACTGCAGGAATGTTCTCTGCATCTACAATAACAACAGTAGATGCCAAATTAAGTACACCCCAAAGCGGTGTTCTAAATTGTGTACAGTAACATTTTCATATATCGTATGACCTCAGGAAAATTTAATATACATAAGTATGTCTAAATGTTTATTAACTGAGTTTCGCGTGAATTAATAACTCAGACAAGCATTTAAAGAATAATGCGAAAATGTAAAAACATTTAAAAATACTTCAATTGAACAATATTAAATACTATATAACGGCAAAGAGATTTAAGAATTCAAAACATGTAAGCTTAATCTGTATAACGTTCAAATTTCCAATGCGAAAAAATCATTAAATGAAAATAATTGAATACCAAAGCCGCCGCAAACTCATGCGACGAAAATCCGTTGTAATCTAATTCAAAAACTACAATAATTTATAAAAATAAAGAATATTGCACTCCGACAGTCACACGATACTTATCTGCTACACAAGGGTCCCTCATCAATTAAGGTTCAATGTTTAGGCATTTCAATATAATTGTAGACCAATACATACAAACATTTCGCACACAATGCAATGCTTATGTCATTTCCTCATTAACTTCATTTAATCCAATATTCAAAACTGATTTACTCACACTGCGTTTCTCACACTCCCACCGACATTTTTAATCAATACACACAGACACACACATACACTTACACATACACATGCACAACGGGTTCCTCTAAAACCGCCCCGTAAACTCAAAACACCAATGTAGAGCACTTAGAGCCACCACCAACAACAAAAACAACATGCCAATATTGACGCACACGCACACACACGCAGACGCACAGCGGTTGGTGATCATTCAATTGATCCTCGACGTGACGCGGCGATCGTGTGCTGACTCTCGAACTGCGGGTACCTCAAAATCAATACGCCGCCACATATCCTCTCATTAACGGTTTGTAACAAATCTGAAATGAGGAAACCTTTCAACACTTTAACTGTCTAGCGCAAACTTTGAAATTCACATTTGATTTTTTTTTTTGGTTTTTGAAAAACAATTTATTTCACTTGAGAATTCGATGAGTGTGTCGAATTCACCCCCAATAAAAGTGCTATGTGCCGTGCGTGTGTGTTTGTGCCTGATATCTAAGCGCACGGATCGCGCTCGGTCGCTGGCTCACACATGGGCGCCAGCAGAGGATCGAACGCGGTTTGTGAGGAACGTGAGAACGGCGCACACCCCTTTCCACTCATTTTCGCCACATTATTCGACTTTAAGTACGCGAGTAACGGCCACTTCACAATTAGCTACAACACGGCAACAAATATACAAACATCTTAATATTTCGGGGTTTTATGAAGCCCGAGTAATATCCAATTAAGCTGCAATGAAGAAGGGAAGCTGAAGTTCCCTTTGTGTTCAATTCAAACATTTTTTCTTACGTGTCTCTAAGGTTTCTCACAGTGTCAGAATGAAACCTAAATTATTCTTTTATTACTTTTAATTTTTTATCTGGAGAATTTCGCTATTTCGGTTTTTTGTTTTGTTTGAGAGATTTTGACTGCGGACATTTGTTGATTCAGTCCCCAACTAATTTTTTGACCTACGACCTACTTTATTTTCTTGTCCAAACCAGAAAAATAGCCAAATTTGTGTTGGAGTTGCAAAGGAATTACGAGTATTTCTTGAGTGTTCTTTTGCCGTTTGCTTACGTGAGAGCGGGGCTTTTGAGTTATTAATCGCGCATCTGTATTTCCTGTATTACTCCACATTGCGGTTAATTACTTTTCTGCAAGTTTTTTCGACTTGTTATGCGAAACTCACAAATTAAAAATTTCATAAATGTTTGATTCCCGAGCTCATACACTGACACTTAAGTAACATTTGTATGTACATATTTAGGACTAGCTTTATCTAAATTCACCCAACTTATGGTCAACATTATCGACCTACTGAACGTATTATTGGCAACACCATCACATATCTTGAGGCCCTGCATTCATTCATATTAGATAATATTCGACCCAATAGACCATGTCCAGCACGCAGCGAAGAAAATATAGCAGCCGTAGCTGAGAGTGCACACGACGAATACTGTCAAGGGCCGATACGACGCCGTTCGCAATAACTCAGATTGACGTATAGAATGACTTGGCGCATTTTACATCGAGATCTTAAATTGAAAGAGTACCAAATAAAGCTTGTGCAAGAACTAAAGCCACTCGACTCTACATCGCTTCGCTCTTGAAAAGTTCCAAGAATATCCGACATTTTCGAGCCAAATTTTGTTCAACGATAGGGCCCATATCTGGCTCAATGGGGATGTAAACAAGAAAAATTGAGCATTTGGAACGACGAGCAACCTGAAGAGATTCAAGAGCTGCCATTTCATGCAGAAAAAAAAAACGGTTTGGTGTATTTTGTGGGCTGTTGGAATCATCGGTCCATATTTCTTCAAAAAAGATTCCGGTAAGAACGTGGTCGTCAACGGCCACCGTTATCGTGCCATGATAACCGACTATTTGATACCTGAGAATGAAGTTCGAGATCCGGCGACATTTGGTTTCAACAACAACAACTTCACACACATCGCATCAATCAATAGATTTATTGAGAGAAGACTTCACCAAGATCATGTGATATCCCAACGTTAGACTTTTTCCTGTGGGGATATGTAAAGTCTAAAGTCTATGCGGAGAATTCCGTTCCGATTCAGGCCTTGGGGGAAAACATCAGGCGTGTCATTCGCCAGTTATCAGTCGAAATGCTCGAACTCAACGGATGGACTATCTGAGACATAGCCGAGGCCAACTTTTGAAAGAGATAAACTTCAAAAAATAAAAGCCAAAGAATGTTTTTTCGAATGATAATAAACCCATTTGAAGTTTCTGTATTTTTTTTTTTATGAAAAAGTAGGAAACTTTGAAATGGATCGCCTTTTATAAACAGGTAGTACCTGTTTTAGTATATTAGATATGAGAGAAAGATTACGTATTATCTCCAATATACTTATGTCCATATATAGATATGTATGTGTGTATGTACGTCCCGACAGCTATTTATGTTTATTTTCAGGACGACTGCCATAAAATCAGTACTCACACACATCTCACTCACATGTATTAGTCAGCGTTTCGATACTCGGTTATTTCAATAAATATACATACATACATACATATGAAAAATATAAAAAAAAATAATTCGAAACCGCCAAGCATGTTGTTGTGGCTATTTTTAGTCGAAAATATTTATCCTTTCCTTCTACATACATACCATTTGTTTCTATGTATAGTATGTATGAATATATGTGAGTGCGTATTTATGTAAAACCCTATTCACGCATAAATTTCAGCCGTTGAATGCGGTTTAAATGCGCTTGTTGCGGTTGCACCCGCACCAGTGCCGAGTCACTGCTTTGCCGGCTAATCGAAAGACGTGGTAACGAATTTACGACGCATTTTTCCGAATGTTATTTCCCAGATGCCAGTGCAGGGGAAAGCCGAGGTTCAACACTCACAACGCCCAATTAAAAGAAAATGAGGCGATTGGTGAACCCCGCATGTCCAGTTTCGGAATTTCAAGAGACACTTTTACATATACATATGTATGTACATACATTAATACATTTATACAGATGAAAGTTAAAGTGTAAGTACATAGGAAAACATAGAAGGAAAAGTATTAAATTGCGCATGTTTTGTTCAAATTTTTAATTAGCAGTAAACTTTTGTTGTCATTAGTCGCAGTTTCAGTGCATAACACTTACAACATAAAAGAAACACACACAAACACACTCTTGCATGCACCGAGGTCCACTTTGAAGTCGGATGGGGATGTCGCTTGCTGGTTTGATTGCTTCAAAGTGTTAAAAGGGGGCAATGCCCACATTGTACGCAACATGCACATACATACATACATACATATGTATATACACATATACATACATGTATATGGTATGCATGTTTATATATATGTACATAGATATAGCGGCGCATTGTAAGTGCGGTCGCATAAGTATATTGGAACTTCAAGTGTTTGTTGAAACATTGGCAAACCACAATTGAATTTCGAAATTCTCCCAACCACACAGATTTCACACTTTATGTGACAATATAATGTTCAGAGCATTTTTAATCACATACATACATACATATGTACATACATACATAAGTATATGTCGGTATGTATGCTTGTCACTTGAATGCATCCTAAGTGAATCCGAAACGAATTATTTTGCATGGG
Organism: Bactrocera zonata; assembly: GCA_037783105.1. NCBI lineage: Eukaryota > Metazoa > Arthropoda > Insecta > Diptera > Tephritidae > Bactrocera > Bactrocera zonata. Next base: position 28,241 of record JBAWJQ010001149.1, on the reverse strand, counting down.
AAAAAACAATATGGATGGGAATAAGTGGAGACACATTTGTTTGTATGTTTGTATCTTTCTTTGATTGACTTCGCGTTGATGAATAGTCTAAAAAATGATTGAAGTTTCAAAATTATTATAATTATGCTTCTTTCTCTTGCAACTTGCTGCTCCAGAGTATGATAGTTTCATTCACCTAACGGTTGTACATATCACCTAAAACTAAGCGAGATACTTAGATTTAAGATTTATAAATACATATGTACATACATATATAAATGATCAGGATGACGAAAAAAGTCGAGGTCCGGGTGACCGCCTGTCTGTTCGTCCCTCCGTACAAGCTGCAACTTGAGTAAAAATTGTGCATTTTGATGAAACTTGGTATACGGGTTCCTTCACGTCCATAAAACGCCATTCGACCTTCCCAAGGGACATCAATTCGTTCTGTAGGCTCTTGAAAAGCTCCCGGAAGATCCGCTATTTTCGAATCAAGTTTTATTCAGCGATTAAGTCCATTTTGCACGAGAGAGCAACCTGACGATGTTCAAGAGCTGCCATTTGATCCAGAAAAGAAAACAGTTTGTTGTAGTTTGTGGGCCGATGGAATCACCGATCCATATTTTTTTTCAAAAATGTTGCCGTTGAGAACGTAATCGTCAATGGCGACCGTTATCGCGCCATGATAACCGTCTATTAGATGCCAGAAATTGAAGTTCGTGATCTCGGCGACATTTAGTTTCAACAAGACGGCGTCATTTCCCACACATCGTATCAATCAATGGATTTATTGAGAGAACACTTCGGTGAGCAGATAATTTCACGTTTTGGGCTGGTCGATTGGCCACCAAGATCGTGTGATATCACACCGTTAGCCTTTTTCCTGCGGGATTTGTAAAGTCTAAAGTCTATGCGGTCAATCCCAGGAGCAAAACATCACGAGTCTCATTCGCCAGTTATCAGTCGAAATGCTCGAATTAGTCATCGAAAATTGGGCTCAACGGATGCACCATCTGACACGTAGCTTCGGCCAACTTTTGAAAGAGATAATCTTCAAAAAATAAGTGCCAAAGAAATGCAAGTTGCAAGAGTATGAAATGTTTGGTTATATCCGAATTTAGCGCTTCCCTACTTATTTTCCCTATTTTATTTATTCACATGTTTTTTGTAATCACTAAATAAAGGATTGCCTAAGAACTTTATTTACATTGAAAACTTGGAAAGTTCTTGCCATCCGTTATTTTCAGCAAAATGTGTCCTTTATCTAATTCCAAAAGAATTGGCTATGAAAAATATTCCCTGATACATACACAAAAACATATATGTACATATGTATGCATACTATGAAATTTCCAATTATCAAAATAAGTTTATCCATATTATTTTCAGTATTTTAGATACATACATACATATGTATGTACATACATACCTTCATACAAATACATATGTATATTAAACAAATCCCCTCAACCCCTTTCAACAACAATTCGACATAATTTTTTACAGTGCACCCGCGATCCACCTCAAATCAGGTGCGCATTAATTATTCCACTTTTTACACTTCGTACAAGCAATTACTGCATGTATGTACGTGTGTGTGTGCGCCTCATGGCTCCCCCTCCCATAATGTGAGTGCTCAATACCTCAAACAACAATAATATTTTCTCACACACACCACAAACGCGACGAGCGCGAGAATGAGCATCGATGAATCGTAAGCTCCACCCCTAGCCCCAATGTGGGCAAGATACACAAGCAAACACAATGCACACTTATGTACATACATATGTACATATCCATGGGCAACACACGAACTTTTGTGAGGCAGACGACTGAATAATGGAGTGTTACATTAGTGATTTCGAAATATTTTCTTTTTTATTGCGTGCGGAACATTCTTTGTGCTTGCGGCTGCTGTTATTTAGAGCAGTAGTAGTAGTGCAGTTGTTGTTGCTTTGTTATCTTAATTTTTACCCAATGTTTAATCAGTTATGGGTTGCTGTTTTCGTTTGTCGCCGGTGATATGACGCACATTTTATTTTTTTTTTTTTTGAAAAATATTGTGAAGTCTTTTGTTGTACATAAGCACATATTTACATATAGTAATTTTTGTTGTTGTTTTTTGTTGCTTTACAATAGCTACAAAGTTTCATTAGAGTTCCAAAAAACTTTTAAGCAATGCTTTGAGGTCTTATTTGTGTGTGTGGGCACATTTTCATTAGTTGTATGCATATAAGTATGTATTTACATAGATACATAGTACATATGTATGTACATCATACACAGAGGCTCAATTGACTCTGAATTTCTTAGTCAAGTAGGTGCATTGTTTTGTTGCGTTGTTGCATTTCGATTATTTCTATCTTTCTTTGTATATACTTATACATTTGCATGTATACATATATGTATGTACATACATATCTATATCTTTTTATATACATGCATACATACATACACGCACTGATGCTTAAGAAGTATAAAAAATGGACCTCGGAATTTTCACTGATAAGCAACACTGTCGCTTGGCAAGGAAAGGCCAAGTGGTTGAGGAAGAAATTATATTATTTTTAACGGGTGAAAAGAGTAGGTGTATGTACATATGTATAGGCTCTGTATAATAAATATAAGAATAATATAAATATAATTGTTTGTATATTTATAATCACTTTTATATGGTTTTTATGATTATTCACATATATACATAAGTATTATATACATATGTATGTACATACATATATACATACACACACAGTATGTTTGCCTGTGTGTATTATGTATACATAAATGTTCCACTACTTTAGGACGTGGCAGCGCGGTACAAAGGTTGCATTTTATCGAATTTAATGTAAGTTAATTTTTATTCAGAAATTACAGTGGCAATGTATTGGTAAACCCCAATGATTTCTTGGAAATTTTTCTGTAAAGAAAAATATTATTTATAAAGCGGTAGCGGTAAATACTCATGTACGTGTAATCAAAACTGTTTTCACACTTGCTTGATTGTCGATAAAGAATCTTCGATGCCAAAGTGGAATGAATATTTCTATTGTGGAATTTGATATACACATGTACATTTTTATGTACATACATACATATGTAATGCATACAATGGAAAATAGAAATTAACGCTAATTTGGCAATATGTACAAACATGTATGTATGTATGTACATATATATATTTTTTATCACAACCATTAACGAATATGCTAATAAACGTATAAAAAATTGTGGGGTTACATGTTTACTCAGGTAAAAAACATTTTTTCCAATGAAATATTTTAGTAGAATTTTTTATTGTTACAAACCTACACTATTAAAAAAGAAGTTTTGAAATTTTTGGGAACAAATATTTTAAACTCGGCCGTTGCCGGTGCACCCATATTGGCGAGATAACTTCTTAACTTCTTACAGGATCATTTAAAATGAAATAATACTTTTTTTTTGGTTAAAACCTAAACTTAACGAACGAAAAAAATTAAAATTGTGTTTTTGGCACACATTTTTCAAAAAAAAAAAAAATCGATATATTTTTTTAAAATAGTTGTAATTCTTAGTGTAAGTCTTTAAGACTTGTTTCTAAATACCTTACTAACCGACTTCGAAAAAACAGGCAGGTTGTATCTCAAATACCTTACCAACCGATTTCAAAAATACAGGTTCGAAAAAAACGCGTTTAACTTAGCGCCGTACTTAACCTAGCTAGTCTGGAGCGAACAGGCTTCAAGGTTGTATGTATCTCCGAAACTATTACTCAGATCAACTTGAAAATATAGGACAATATTTTAGAACTGTTGTAGAATTTAATAAAACAATATAAAAATTCAATTATTTAAAACCCGTAAGCCCATGTAACATCTTAAGAAATTTTATTAAATTAGATGATTCCATCGGTCCACAAACTACACAAAACCGTTGCTTTTTTTGGATGAAATTGCACCTCTTGAGTCTCTTCAGGTTACTCTTCGTCCCAAATGTGTCAATTTAGCATTCTCATTGAGCCAAAAATGGGCCGCATCGCTGAACAAAATTTGAAAAGTTGAGAATGTCGGATGTTCTTGGAACTTTTCAAGAGCCCATTGAGCCATGCGATGTCGCTTGGGAAGGTCGGGGAGCTTCAGTTCTTGCACAAGCTACTTATACACATATACATATTTCGTACGGTTTAAATATGACAGCTTGACACGCCTCAAGCGCGATCTCTACTTGGATCACCCGTTATTTTGAAATTATGCGTCCCTTTGTTAATTAAATTCTAACTATCGTAATATTGTTAAATAATTGAAAAACTACGAGGTGTGTTCAAAAAGTATCGCGAATTTTGTGTTTTTTCAAAAATTATTTATTGATTCATGAATATCTATTTTGTCCCCTTTAAAGTAATCCCCATGAGATATTATACACGTGTGCCAACGGTTTTTCCAATCTTCGAAGCACTTCAAAAAATCATTTTTTTTGTTTTATCTTCTTCAGCTCCTCCTTCGATGCCGTCTTTATCTCGTCAAGATAAGCGTAACGTCGTCCTTTCATGGGCCTCTTCAATTTAGGGAACAAGAAAAAGTCATAGGGGGCCAGAACTGGGGAATACGGTGGCTGCGGCATCATTAGTGTGTTGTTTTTGGCCAAAAAGTCGCGCACAAGCAACGATGTGTGTGATCAGGGGCGTTATCGTGGTGCAAAAGCCAATTTTTGTTCTTCCACAAATCCGGGCGTTTCTGGCGGATTGCTTCGCGCAAATTGCGCATAACTTGCAGGTAATATTCCTTATTGACCGTTCTTCCCTGTGGCAAGAACTCATGATGCACCACGCCCCTGCAATCGAAGAAAACTGTCAGTTACGATTCGCGATACTTTTTGAACACACCTCGTATTAAAATTCAACTTCAATTTTCTAGAAATCAATTTTTTCTAAAATTACATTAAAAGCATGGGAATGAGACATTGCGGCATTTTATATTTTTTGAAATAAAATTAAAACTTTCGCTATTTTATTCAAAGTCTACAAATTTTTATTCTTAGAAAAACTCATATGTACATAGTATGTACATTCTTTTAATTGAGAAATATAAATGTATACGCTTATATCCATATGGCGTGAGCAGAACCTTTCCTCGTGCATACACCTACAGGCAAATACATAAGTTGCTTACCTACATACATATGTACATATGTATTTATTAAAAGTAATTTATGTTAAGCAATGTATGCAAATTTACTATATTTGTATGTGTACATACATACATACATATGTATATACATTTGTCACTTTGGTTAGTAGTGGTTGTCAATGAAATTCCAAATATTGCACCATATGGTAAAATAGCAAAAATAAGCCAATAATTTTAGTTATCATTATGTGAAATAATGACGTAAAGTTAACATGACGGGCAATAACGTAATGATAGAGAATTTGTCATTAACATCCTCTGCTATGGTAACATTATGCTCCTAACAGACGCTAAGAGAGAAGTTTTAACAGAGCACCGAGGTGCTGTGCGCCAAGTTCGAATTTTACGATAACGTAATTGGAAATGTTTTCCTTTGTAATTGCATAGAAATAATCAAAATTCCGAAAATTTGTTTTGAAATGGGTTAGTGTTAGAAATAAAATTTCATTTTCAAATTAATTGAACCTTGCATTTTAGAATAAACATTAATTGGAAGTCAAAATGCTCTTTATGAACCCAACAGGTTCATGTACTTATAATTATCTCTTTATAAAAATATTGAGTATAATTGTGTAATTTCATATTCTAGAATAGACGGATAACTGGTCGTTCAGTTCTTATGAAGGGAGAGTCTTATTAACCCAAACCGGTAATGTACATATGTATTTATATTAGAATATTAATCAATAATTGAAAATTTTAGTCATCTACTTACATACATACATATGTACTATGTACATACATACATATGCTATTATTTACAACAGCGTGCCAGACTACTTTCTCGCTGTTTGGCACCAATTGTAGATTCCATGTGTAGCTACAAGGTCCTTCTCCACCAGGCCTTTCTAACGGATTGGATGTCTTCCTCTTCCTCTGCTTCCCCCGGCAGGCACTGCGCGTTGTCTGCACCAACAAAGAAGAATACATTGTTATTATTTACATATTTAGTATTAGCAATAGTAGCTTGCTAGAAACAAGTCTTTCATTTCCTCACAATACATTTTGGGTTGTATCCAACAATCTCGTCTATTTTACGTTTTGTGACGTCCAATACAACTGGAAAATACTAAGAAAATCCCATCGCTTTACAAAATTTTATCAACGGTTGGCCCCAGATCTTCTTTTATTTGTATTGAGCTAACTCTAGAAATTTATTTTATCATTGACACCATTTTTAAAAAACGAACACTTGTTGCTCGCTTACTTCTCCAAATTTCACTTAATTTATTTAATAATCATTTTAATTTAAGAGGTACAGACGTCTTACTTTCTGAGGATCTTACTGATTTAAAAAAAAAAAAAGTTTTTTTTTTAACATAAGCTTACTAAATAACATCAAAATTCTAAATAAAAAAAACGTGAAATACGCCCTGTAACGACTATGTTAATCCCAGCAGTTCGTGTCAGAACATGTTCTCCCTCACTGTAACATAGATGAGTGGCTAGAAATGAACGAATGTGAGATGTCGGAGAGCCGCACACCAAAAAAATTACGTTTTTAGTTTCTCTGTACAAGCAGAGAATCAGAGAAAAAGCAAAAAAGCAACACAAATTTATATGGCAAACGTACCGTTATCGCAAGCAGCAAAAACAACACCACAAACGCCAACACAACTACCACCACAACTAACCCCAACACCAGCACCTTTCCACCACCACACCAAACACAGAGAATATTACACACCTTGTGGCAGAAGAGCGCCGCCGCCCTCTCGCAAGGTCTGAAGTGAAAAAAACGCAAAGCATCATAAAATGAAGCCAGCAGCGCAGCCAACAGTGCAATCAACAAAAGCACACTGCCACGCTACGAATTGGATTTGTACGAAAGTGTTTGTGTATGTAAGTATTTATGTGTACACCATACATATATAACTGTGAATTACATACGCACTACGGTGACAGCAAAGGTAGCCGAAGATTTTATGTTCTGCAGAGTGTACGCCCGTGTTTTCTTCTGTTCATTGCTGAGCAAATAGAAAGAGCACAGGGTAAATTTGTTCTTATTTGCTGATCGGACACTCTGGCACACGGCAGCCGAAACTTAACAGAGCGGCGCATGATGCTGTTGTTTGGTGGTTGTTGTTGGATTGGTGGGTAGTTCTCATGTGCGCTATCGCTACTGTTAGAACCCATCCCTCCTGATTCCAATTTGGCACAGCTCTGAGACTCGCACATACTCACACACAAGCATGCCAAGCGGTGGTAGCGTCTTCGCCAACGCCGCTGCCAACTGGGACGAAGCCGTTGACGGCGCACACAAGCCGAGTGCCGACTGAGGCCGTCAGCAGCCACGCAGCATGATAGAACGGCAACATGCTTGCGGAACAGCCACACAAAAGTCATCACAAAATATTGTAGTAGCGACCAGAACGTCGCGCGGTCAACACACACGTTGTTCCCAAAAAATAATTTAATTCAAATTTAGTTGAAAGCAAATTGAAACCTTGGATTTCACTATTTGCCAGATAAAGTGTTGAAATAATAACAAAACCGAATCGGAAATTATTGTATACCCTACACATATGGCTATACGAAAGAAATGTTCAGTACGAATAAACAGTGAATACAACAGCAAATAAGTGCCCAAGGTGTATGTATATTGCTGAAAGTTCGCAAAAATACAAAAAACGTTGACAAAAGCAAACTGAAAACGCGTGTTTAAAGAAGTTAAAAAACGTATTTTCTTGCGTGAAAAAAGTTGAAATCTCGCCACCGTAGTTGCACTAAACAACCGGTTGCTTTGCCGCTGCTAAACAACGAAAACTGATGTGCGCCTGAAAAATTACTAACTAAAAGTGTTATAAATAAATTAATTAGCAAAAGCAAGTGCAAACATTAATTAGGTCTAAGTGTGAGCAACAAAATTAGTAGTTGATTTATCTGCTTAGCACGCCGCCATTTTCCAATGAAAATCGAGACATCAGCCAGCAGCAAACTTCCAACCATAAAATTTACAAAATCGAAATTCTCATTGGTAAATTAAAAAATTAACTAAATAAATATTACTAAGTGCAATAATGCTCTAACACGCTCAAAAGAAAAGTGTCATTGCCGCCGCTCTTGCTAATGCAACTTAGCAAGGAATAAGCACAAAAGTCCGCGTGCAAACAAAGAAATCTCATTCCAATGTTGTCTTGTCTGGTGCCGTCGTCATCACGTTTTGGCCAAGAGGATAATATAATAAACCAAAGTATGCCATCATCACCAGCGTTCGCCGTGCAATGTAAGTAAAGAGAATCGCTTACACAGCTACTTGCTAATTGTATTTTTAGGCAAAAACTTACCATTAGATTTTGGATTATTTGGAGTTTAATGAGTAAAAACTGTTAACAATTTATTCTTATTACAAATCGCGTATGAACGAAAGGCAGATTTTTGATATAGAAGGATGAGACATCAATTTCTCTATTTTTATGCAAATATTCTGGAATTTTTATGAAAAAAAAATGTTAGCCATTTATATTTTTGTTTGTTATTATTATTATTTTTTCAATTTCGTTTCCACTTGTGGCATCTAAATAACCCGAAAACCTCAATAACTCGCTTCTTCTCCATGTTCTTCAATTTTCGTACCGAAACTTTATTCATAAAAGACAAATACGCTAAATTCATTTGTAACTATTTCTTCTTTTCTGCGGTGAATTTTTCCTGTTCCCTTCCGGTTATTTTTACTGAGTAATAAATATTATTGTCAAGATTTTGCAAAATATGCACTTTTTCACATTATTTTCTTAACTTTTACTTATTTTTCTAAACCCTGTTATCAACAGACCTTTTAGAATTTATATTGAACTTTATATAACCCAAGCTGCAGCGCCACATTTGCTTCGACAATCAAATGGTCTATCACTTTTAGTAGTGATTTTTTCTTCGCTAATTTAGACGTAAACATTCATTAGCATTTGCCGACAGCCGATTCATTCATAATTCTCAAGAACCATTAAATCAATTTAATACATCCATACATACATGTGTATGTTTATTTATTTATTTATTTCTAATGCATTTTATTGCAAATATTTTATCAGCTATTACTTATATATTTTATATATTGGTTTTGTTGGCGTGTTTGTGTTGCTTATGAAAATTCCCCCTATTGCTTATCAGATTTACTTACTCGGCTTAAGTAAGGTACAAAGTGTGAGTACTTTTGCAGGATAACCCATTTCCTGTCAACAAAGCTAATCAAATTATTCACTGGTTAATTTCTTACGACACTAAAACGTTATATCAACACTTTCATTCAATAACTGAATAATAAGAATTTTGTAAAAGTAGGAGTTCAGTCTTCATTGAAAAAGTCAAGCTTTCAAGTTAGCCAGTTGCATTCAAAGGAAGAAAATGTTTGTTCGAAAATCTACCAAATTCTAATATTTTAAGAATTTCAGATTTACTGACTACTTTATTTTAAATCGTCTGTATTTTTTCTCTTATTTGTTATAGTCACCACTAGCAAACATAAAATAGAAAATACATTATGCAACTAATTTTATTTCTCAAGTGAATTAATCACTTCCTTAATCTTTTGTATAATTTTTTTTTTATTATTGTAAAAAAAACACCTAAGCATATTTATATAATTGCATATAAACAAATACATTTATTTTGTAAACTTATGAGCTCAGCGCCCAAATAACGCTGTAGGCATTAGTCATCAGTGATTCCTAATAATTCGGCCAATCGCTGACGGCTCAAATTAACAAAAATAAAAGCACGTCGCTTATGTTAATTATATAGATACTCATATGTATATTATAAACATACATATGTACGTACATATAATATGTACATTCGTATGTTTTTTCACGATCATCACTGCCCGATGTGTGGTCCTTAAAGCCAGCGCTGAGCCTCAAATATACAAAGACTCCAAGGGGCCGATCTGCATACTACCTTTAAAGCATACACAATCCTACATTACATACAATATAACCAAAATCGTACTCAGCGTACATACATACGTACATATGTATGTGTGGGCTTGATTGCTTATACGAAAAATTCACCTTAAACCGTAGGAGAAACGTAGCACAAACACACAAATTCACCGTCTGATCAGTAGGCATCAAATTACCGTTCGCAAAAAGACGCGCTGTTCCGTACGTTGAGGTAAACAACAACAAAAACCCAGGAACAACAATGGAAAGAGTTTGAGTTTGAGCCAAGCACGCTTTTGTCAACACCGCCTTCACATAAAAGCGAGTACTCTAAAGTGTTCCACACACACTCCCATGCGAAGAAGTTAGTATCTTTAGGTGGCATACAATGTTACCTCAATGCGATAACTCTCGAATAAAGTAGAAATAATAATAATAAACACCTTAAATGCTGCTTCAACAAAATTATCAGCCGAGTAAGGGCACATCTCACCATGAGCAGCCCCGAAAACAATAATTGGAAAACACTTTATTTGTAAACAAAAGATCATTGAATTTATAAACAATTATTTTTTGTTCCGCATGGTTGTTGTTGGCGGGTCTTTCAACTCGTTCTCGGTAATGTAAAATATACCCCTTGCAAGCAGATTTGTTTACACTGCAGCCAAGTATGATACGGATGTTTGTTTGTAGGCGAAACTGTCGTTTTCTTTATTGGAAAACACAAAGGTTTCTTATGTGAATTTGTATGATCGACACAAGGTGGTAGTCACAGCTGAATAGGGATATTGAGATGTGCTGAAAAGTGTTGAAAAAGGTGCTGTTCAATGAGAGTTTCTATTATAATTAATAAAGTGGCTGCAATTTCATACAATTTAATTTTATTTTTTCTCATATTAATATTTGTTTTTATTAAAAATTCTGTTTTTTTATATTTGTGCTCCTAGTTTTTGCGTTTGGTGTGTTTTTAAACAACTTTGAGGAAAATATTTCTAACATTTTCAAAGCAGAGTTTATATGTTACTAGGGTTTATTTAAAAAATCTCACTATAAATACAGAACTTTACTTTATAATTTGAAAATTATTAATTTAGCATTTGAATTTTGTTTATTTGAGTATTCAAAAATTAAAAATATATATATATATAATTTTTTATTTTAACCGAATATATTTTTATTTAGTCGCAAGTTAATAAAATATTTAATTATTGAAAAAATTATTGATAAATGTACTATATATTAGGTTTTATTAAAATATTTTTAAAGTTTGTTTATACCTTTTAGATCGAGTAACATATGTATAAATTTTCGAAGAATTTTAATAAAAAATGTTGAATATTTTTTTTTTTAATATTTTGTATTAAGTAATTTTTTTTTTTAATTTTCATGTTTTCGGAAAATATTAAAAAAAAAAAAATTCTACAATTTTTATATTTCTCCAATTATGACGGGTCAATTTTTAACATCTATAGTTTTGGTTCAAAAAAAAATAGTTATAGTTAACAAAATTCTATTATTTTAACAAATTTTTATTACATATTTTGAGCACTTAGGAGGTGACAATTTTTGACATCTATATATCTAAAACTAAATTTTAGAATAGTTATAGTTTCAAAATAATTATATAATTTTTTTATGTTTTCTATATTTTTTTTTTTTGTAAATTTTTATAACAATATTCTATAATTTTAATAATTCTCCTATTATGACAGGACAATTTTTATCGTGTGTCGTTGTTTTAGTCCGAAAACAATTAGAACATTTTTTTTTTAATTTTTGTGATATTTTTTAGAATTATATATTTTTATTATAAAATATATACATATGTACTACATTGCATATATTTTCGGCACTTAGAGAGGAAATTTTTTCCATTATTGTATATTTCAAAACTAAGTTTTAGAACAGTTATAGTTAAAAAATAATTATATACATTTTTTTAAATATTTAATTAGTATTTTATAAATTTTTTTTTTATTTTTTTATATTTTCTATTGTGATTTTTTTCAATTTTTTTAACAAAATTTTATAATTTTAGCAAACTGCTATTATATATTTTCTGCAATTATGACAAGTTGTTTTTTCATATCTAGCTAATTTTTTGAAAAGCGTATAAATCAAAAATTATAAAAATGCTTTTAATTTTTTTGGCCGAATTTCGTGTGAAACTGCTTGTAGTCTTTTAATGAAAAAATATATTCTCAAGTAAAACGCATTTGTATGTTTTTTTTTTTTTTGTTGTGAGCATTTGAACGCATACTCATAACGGCACAAATGAATGTTTGAATACTTTATAGCTCTTGCGCTTATATTCCTTCGTATTGTGTGTATGTGTGTGTGCTTTTGGGCTGCACCTCATAGAAACTGGCCAATTGAATGCCATTCATTCACACACATGCGCCAGCAGTGCGTTTGTGTGCGCCACTTTTGGCAGCCATGTGGCTAATTTCATTTAATGCCTTCTCACTTTTTTTACCCGCCACAAACGTTGACAAAGCGCGGCCAATGCAAAAACAACGCTTGTCGGCGCCGAAAAAAGCGAAGCAAATTGCCTGCAAATTGTTAATTTTAATTGTTATTGTCACAAAATATGCATTATTTTTTCAACACTGACAATTTGCGACATTAACGCACATACTTATGCGTTTATTGTATGTATGTATGTGTGAAGTAAAAAAAGCATTTTGTTATTTAAATTATCCGCACCTTAGCGGCGTTTAAGCATTTAAGCAGCCATTAGTGACACCATCATTCAAGGCGCCATTGCCGACATGCCACGACAACCTGTTAAACCGTATAATTTGTTACATTACCAAACATGTATGTATGCATGTGTGTAAATGGCCAAGTCACACACACACACAGTGTTGCCTTTGTATTGGCATTGGTAGCACCTCCTACCAATTACGAAGCCAAACGGTAGCCACACAAGTCAAACCACAAGCAAAGAGACACACACACACACATATATATACTCAAGTAGAACCAGACAGAGCGCACCTGCATCGGCAACCTTCCGCACCCACGGCAAGTAGACGGAGCGCCGCAACACTGGCTTGCAGACAGGTAGCCAGCCAACAGGTTTTAACCCTCATTGTGCTCAAACAACAACAACACATACATACATAAGTATGGCGCACAGACAATATATAGTCGCACCTTTGCGTGTATCATGGCTTGCGGAGGGTTTTGACATGCGCATGCGAACAGGTACAAACCGACAGGGTCTTGTGGCAAGAACACATGCTACCTTTGCATTGTGTCACGTGACAAGCGCCGCGCACACCTGTGTACGCAGAGTCAATAGCAGGACTGCCTGCAGAGTTTCCATTTGAAATGTGTGAATGAAGTTGTTGGCAGACGGTGGAAGACAACCGAAAAGGTAAATAGTCCGAAATGCGGGGAATCCTAAATTTATGACCAGACAGCGGTCAGACAGCAGGTCCGTTAAAAAGTCAGAGCAAACACAACAAGAAACATGGCTCATCCGGGTTTGGCAAACAAGTGTGTATGTCTGTGTTTTGTTGTTGCTTTTGGTGTTTGTGCTCCTGTTGTAATCTATGCTCGTTGCTAATGTCCGCTCATCCTCGCTTTGTGTTCCTGCAAACAGTTGAGTTGTTGTTTGCCTACTACCTTTACTTTCACCTCTGTTTGCTTTTGTTTTTGTGGTTGTTTTGGTAACACTTGTCATAATCTGTTTGTTGTGTCCACAGTGTGGTGATTACTCTTGTCGACGAAAAATAGGTGAGCGATTTATTGTTTTATCTCTCCAACGTTTTTCTTTCAAACTCGTTTGCATCCGCGTAACAATTGATTTATTGGGGTTTATCTATTCACTGTTAGTGACATTCGTGAGCCATTGATATTTTTACACATTGTTGGAGTTTTACGATAAATTGCTGGATTATGACTGATGATAAAAGTTAGTTAGTTTTCCACAAACTTCTTTGATAACATTTTTAGAAAGCGATTTTTTTTCTTATTAAATATAACATAAAAATGACCTCTCCAGTACCTATCAGAAAGGAAGCATTTTAGAAAATAAAAAAATCAATATCTAGTTCAAAATCCTAGAAATCGTAAATATACTAGATGATCCCCAAAAATGTTCTTTTCAGAAATTGAAAACAGTCAAGTTGCTATTTTGAAACTGTAGCCATGCTATAGTGATCCGATATCGCCGATTCCGACAAATAGCAGCCAAGTATTGCATATGAATGTTAATTTAATTAATTAATGATCCAATACTTCCTGAAATTTTAAGCTAAATACTAATTTTTTTTGAATTTTTTTTTATTAAATTAAATAAATAAATTGGCGCTTTAGAGTCGATCACTAATAGTCAGAGTCTTATTGGCATCGTTGGAATATCGGAAACCATTTTTAAATAATAGAAAAATGAAAGTACGCTTGATTCCAAAATCACTCAAAATTTTCGAAAAACAGCGTTTCTGTAAAACAATGATTTCCGATTACCAGGATGACATGAAACATGTTATTACTAGCGATGAGGCTTGGATCTTTGTTTACAACTCAGAAACACGCGACATCGGCAGAATATCGTGGCAAAGATGAGCCGAAGCCAAAAGAAAACACGTTAAAACTGGTCAAAAATCAAGGTTATGTTAACAGTTTCCTTCTATTTTCGAGATGTAGTGGACTCCAAATTCCTTCCGATCAACCAACTAACAACAAGGAATACTATTTGAGCGTGCATCAAATGCGTGAAGTTTTTCATAAAAATAGGTTGGATTATTTACCGACAACTCTTGGTTTTTGCGCTGTCGCATACTGCGTAGATTCTTCGTTAGTTTTTCACCAAATTTTCAAACCATATCGTGCCGCAACAACTGCCTTCGCCTGATTTAGCTCCGTGTAACTTCTGGCGATTCAGCAAACTCATACCAGCGCTCCGGGAAAACTGTTTTGAGTCAATTGAAGACATTAAACTAGAATCGCTAAGCGCTTTGAAGGCTATTCCGAAAATTGACTTCAAGAACTGTTTCGAAGATTGCAAAAAAGTTGGCACAAGTGAGGGACGATATAGATTTTGAAGAAGAAAACAAGAATTTTAAAATTGTGAACAAAGTCTTACTAATTTTTACTCTTAGTAGTACGTATGCTCATCACAATAAATTTATATTTCATAAATAAGATAATCCCCATTCACTACACCATGCTACACATAATCAAAGCGCTAACCTTCACAGCGTTATGAAAATCTTTGGAACAACAACTTAATATTTCTTAGCAATGAACTTAATAGAATTATTTTCCGTATTTCGCTTTTTGAAAAGCCGCACACGTGGCGCCAGATGATTGATATATTCCACTCAGTCCGCGCTGTCCGCCAATATGTTTTTTCTATAAAAACTAAAACTTAGACAAAATACATCAACGACAGCATAAATTCGCCGCCCATTTGTTTCGCCTTGCAAAAAAATAGTTATTTTGAATATTTTATTTTAAATAAATAAATAGCTTATGTAAGTGGAAGTGCTGGAGCACATGCAAAGCATAAAAATTAGATGTGAGAGCAGATAATGGTGATCAAAGCAATAAATTGAAAAATATTTGCTGCTCGAGAGGCAGCAAGTGGATGGTGGAAGCACGGCACGAAGCGGTGAAAAGCAAGCAATCAGAGCAAATAATGCTTAACAAGATGTATGAGTGCGTTTCGAGCGTATTTGTTTATAATATTTCTTTATGTATGTACTTAATGTGTACAAACAGATGTATGCATGTGTGTGTGTGGTTTTAATAGCAACGGTAAGTGCTCTCACGCAGCGCTCAGATGGTTTTGTAATTATTGAAAATTTAATACGATTTTCCATTAAGCCAAACAAGTGCTGCAAACACAACTAACACACACATACACGAATAAATAACAAATAAAACTTGTACACTTGTATATATGTACATACATACATACATATGTGTGCCTAGGTATTATTGGTGTTGTTATTGCTATGTGCGACTGACTAACTGACAAACGCAAGCACCGGCGGGGCGAGTGAAGGTGGCACACACTCGCAGGCGTTTAATTATATACATGTATGTAGGTGTGTGTGTGTGTGTGTGCTGATGGTTGTGTCGAAGTTGAGCGTAAACAAAACATAAACCTGTCAATGCGATAAACTCATTCCAACAAATTGAAGGTGCGAACTAAATGCGCTGCAACAATGCACAAACACACACACACACAACCATACTAAGCAGACATACATATAAATAATGAGAAATGCATTCAAACACATGAGCATAGGTGCGAAGGAGGTGCGCTGCTCGGGTGCTTTGTAACTCCAATTCGCTCGCCACGAATAAGCACGAATGGAAATTCACACAGTTAATTGAATTCGACGCTGCAGCGCCGCCAGCGCAATTATCGTTCGGAGGGAATTTATGATATGCATGCATAAAGGTGTAGCTGTAATGCTTATTGGTTGAGAGAATAATAGGCGCTGAAGTGCATAGAAATAAGAAACATAAAAAATAAATAAAAATAGATGAAATGTGGTGAGAAAATTTTAAGAGCATAAAAAAATAAAAAATAATGTATTTTTTATAAGTTTTTTGTTTTCAGTTCACTTTTAACATCAAATATTTTTTTATTTTTACTTCTTTTTTTATTTCATTTTTTATTTTATTTTTTTTATTTATTTATTTATTTTATTTATTTATTTTATTTATTTATTTTTTTTATTTATTTTTTTATTTATTTTTTTTTTTATTTTTTTTATTATTTATTTTTTTTCAAAGTTTTTTTTATATTCACCTTTTTTTAGTTACACAATTTTTTCCTACTATGCGCCACTTATTTTATGCTATTATTATTTTCTACAGGCTGAATTTAAAAAAATATGTAAAAACTTGCTACAAACACCTTAATCCAGCGCAATTAATTTTGCTCAAACGCCAGCAGATTAATTGCGCACGTCCACACGCTGCCTTCAGCAACACGCAACAGCAGAAGTCAACATCAGTGCGCTAACTCGGACGGACGCTTGTATCCTTCGCTAATTCTTTAGTTGTTGTGGCACTTTTTCAAATGCCTCTTGAGCTGGCAGCTGAGGACAGAAGACAAAAA
Source organism: Bactrocera zonata (assembly GCA_037783105.1). Taxonomy (NCBI): domain Eukaryota; kingdom Metazoa; phylum Arthropoda; class Insecta; order Diptera; family Tephritidae; genus Bactrocera; species Bactrocera zonata. The sequence continues at coordinate 11,130 of JBAWJQ010001149.1, read as the reverse complement.
TGGCTGCAGGTTGCCCACAACCAATACATACACCCATGCACATGTCTACATACATATATTTATATGTGTGTGTGCATGATCACCTCTCATACGTAAAAATATAATTTATTAGTAGTGTTGTTGCTTGGCATTGTGCTGGTTAGGCGATTTAGCAGGCGACGCACTGCCCGAAAGACGCGGACGCGAACGCACTTAGCCGCTGTTGACGTTGTAATCGATCAAATGTGTAACCGTAAAATCGACTAAATGCTGAGCCGTTTTCAATTTGTTAAACAGGTCAAAATCAGTGACGGGCCATATTTTTAGACGGATCGTTAAGAGCGGTGTGTGGGTGGCGGCGCACAGTGGAGCAAACTGTGCAAAAACCACGTTGATGAAATAAATGAAGTTACATAAATATATTTTTGTAGATAATATTATAAATTTTTTATTATTTCCAAGACATACCGCTCCGATATTTCCATTGCAATCGTGAAAAGCCCAAAACCCATACACATAGTAGTTCAAGTTAGCCAGCGCCCACTGTAGGCGCATGTTAATTTCGTTTCTGTGTTCATTTTAATTGTTGTTGACGCCAAGATATTTCGCGACTAAATATTTCATTATTAAGTGACAAGTTAACTTGCGTTGAGTTAATTTAATTTTGACGGCGTTAAACAGCTGAGAACGCGGGCGAACGCGACGCACCTTACGAAAACAAAATGAATTGATGGAACATTGAAATGTTGCATGTTTTCGTTTTCGCCGTTTATTTTGAAGCAAGATAATTAATTGCGCTTGTCGAACTGGTTACAAATTTATGAAAGTTTTCAGCGCATATTTCCACTTGTTTGTTTGTATGTACATATATTGTTGTTGTTTGATTTGAAAAATGATGCCCGCAAGCACACACGAAAACAGGTGATACACATCTGTATGTATGTAAATAAGCACTTACAAGAACACGTGCACATACACACACACACACACACACCTTTGTGTCGCAAAAAACTACGAGACAGCAACAATAAATCAGAATTTTGTGATTCAAGGGGGTTACCCAGTGGCGTCTGTGCAAGCTTATTTATATACGAGCGTGTTTATAGAAACATGTTCGCCAAAAGCCAGAGGTATTTGGTGGTTTACATTTGTGGCGTCCATAATGCGGAGGGGCTCTTAAGTAGGCACATGTTTTGAGCACACACAGACGCGCATGAAAGTGTGGGAGACACATGCACTCGCGTGTTCAAGTTTAACGTCGCCATATTTTAAGAATTGTTTGCTTATTAGTAAATAGTTTAGTAACCTAAGCCAAGTAACTAAAAGGAATTATTAATTTATTTAATACTTTTATGAATCAAACTATCATGAAAAAATCTAAAACCTCAAATATTAAAAAAAAATATTTTTTATTGTATAAAATATTTTTTATTGTATAAAATATTTTTTAAGTATATTTTTTGTATTTTCTAAAATCAAAAATATTTTTAAAATATATTTTTTGCATTCCCAAAAATTAAAAATGCTTCTCGTTTCAATTTTTTTTAATCTGGCCACACCCTCGCTCTGTTTTTTGTTTTTTTCAGGTGGTCACCATGTACCTTATTTCAATTCACCATAAATCAAGCTTAACACGTTAGCTTATTGGCATCACTTTTTCGCTTATAAACTAAAAAGCAACTAGCCGTGCTCTTTCATTTGTTTCGGTGTTTGTGCGCCATTTTCCGCTTCAGTATTTTTATCTCACATTTTGTTGACTTGTTAATACTTTTGTTAATGAAAATATTATTAAGCTGCAAGTTTTCATAACTTTTCAAAAATATATTTTTCATAGTTTTGACGCTGTTGGCATTGAGCACAAAGCACACATGTGAGCACGGCGATAAAAATGCCGAAGCTCTAGAAGCTGAGGAACAGCTGAATTAGCGACGGCTGTAAGAAGTTGCTGCTCAATCAAATGTACCTAAATATTAAAGAAATATGTGAATTTTGAATTAGCAAAGAAAAATTTATATTTTCTGAAATTCAAATACATACCTAACATTCAACTTTTTTAACTGACATTAAATAATTCTCTTTTTTGAGAGGAGCTCCCGAAGTTCAGCTGTAGTTCATTTCCAAATAAATATTTCTACTAATACTAACTCTTAAAATACTGTTAAAATATACCATAATATGTGTACGAATTTTTGGATATAAAAATTTAAAAAAAAATTAAAAAAAAAAAATAAATCTGGAAAAATCGATTTTTTCCGCCTTATAACTGTATATAAACCCTTAACTGACAAATTTCAATAACTGTGGTCTATTTTTATAGTCTCATCCATGAGATTATGCTTAAAACACCACAAACTCCTTCTACATACATTTGGTTTCCATTTTTCATGGAAATTTCAAAATCAGGCATCATTTTCTGCATATTCCAACTAATTTTGTTTCAATATTTTTTGAAGCTCGTTAAGAATACACCACCTTAAAGAGTCGTTACGCCTTAGACACAGCCTAATATATTTCAATTTCTGTAGATAGACACTTGTACACATTTTTTTTAGTGGCAGTCCTTAAAGCTGGCTCAGTGTCTTCGCTCCTGGCGGCTGCAAGTCGGTAATTAATCATTTGTAGTGTTTGTCGGCTAGTTGACGTTGACTGTCAGTTTAATAACCGTTGTTGTTGTAAGAGCAACATTATGCTCTTACTGTTGTTGTTGCTGCTGTCACTTCCCTCATGAGGCATGAGTCTTAAACAACAAAATGGTGCCGAATATTTACTCTTTGAGCAGCAAAGTACATCTCTAAGGCTTATACATGTATACATTATACATAAATACATATGTAAGTACATATGTATATATAAAACACAAAAACAACAATAATGTATATATGCACTATAGTTCCTACTTCACAAGTGGTTCCATCCATTTACATACTATAAGTCAAATATAGTTTAATCTTAAACTAATCTTTCTTGCTGCTAATTAATTTACCTACCCCAACCTCTCTCGCTTAGATTTTAGTTCGCCTTTAGCTTGTGGCTCGTTTTCTTTAAGGTAAACTGCTTTTCTTCAATTTTCCGTTCATTCATGTTTAAGTAGGCAAAGACAAACAACATGGAAATTATGCTAACAAGTTTGAACTTTTCATTGATAGTAAAAGGTTTTCAGTTCTTACGTTGTTGTTATTGTTGTCCTTCCGCAGCTGCAGCGTCCAGCGACTGCCAAGTGGAAGCTTGCTTGAAATCTTGCCAATTTCGTCTGCCGCCTGCTGGTTTGCTATTTTAGTTCTTCGTTTGTTGTTTTTGGTTTTTTTTTCTAAGGAAGCTTGCGCCGCGTTGTTTCTTGGCTATTCTCTTTGGGATAGCGAGCGACGCGCATTTTAATAGATGTGCATTTTCGATTTCACCGATTTGCGCCATCGATTTCAAGTACACATGCATACTATACATACTTACATACATATGTATGTATATTATACATATATTATATATTTTCTTAATATGAATGAAAAACGGAAAGTATTGCAAAATATAAGACGGATGTGCCTGTTAAATTTTACGAATTTTTAAAAGCCTTGCGTTTAATAGAAAATATGGAAATTCGCTACAAAACGAGATATATACTTTTGCCAGTATATACATATGTATGGTACATTTGAGCTGCTTAGAGTTCTCTCAATTTTACTGAAATTAAATGCGCATTTTATATCCATACATTTCTGAATATAAAATTGAGATACTCACATACAACATTTCTGGTGTCCATAACCCCTTCCGCATAACACCGAGTTTGGCAATTCGCTACAAAGGTAGTCCGGTTGATGTGGAAGCAGTCACATATGAGGATGGATTTCGACATACCCATGGTTTTTAGTACCGTCACACCCTTTAGGTGCGGTTTCCATTCCTGACTGACTAAAAGAAATCGTTGGTTCTCCCACTATTATTGGCGAGTTATACTCTCTTTTGACTTGGCTGGAGCAAGAACCGGTTATCAAAAACACATGCCAGTCATTCTTCCTTTTCGCTGTTTGGCTCCAACTGGAGATTCCAAGTGTAGTGAAGGTTTTCCTCTTCCTCTGCTTTCCCCGGCGAGTAGTGAATCGAATACTCTCAGGGCCGGAGTGTTCTCTTCCATTCGGACGACATGACCTAGCCAGTGTCGCCGCTTTATCTTAATTCGCTGAACTATGCCAATTCCTACAGCTCATTCGACGAGAGAGGACTTTACTTCTTAATTGCCTACTCAGTTCGAAGTAGCATCTGCTGGCAAGAGTTATCCTGCGTTGAATTTCGAGGCTGACGATGTTGTTGGTGTTAATCCTGGTTCCAAGATAAGGACTGTACCGAAAAGAAACTGCACACAATTTTTTATTTGTAACTTAACGGATTTTATTAATTTTTGCTTGTAACTTTTTTTAATAACAAATAGAAGAGTTTTTATCCACTTTTAATTAAAACTAGTAAAAAAAAATTATTCTCTTAATTTATACCGAATTTTTCTTTTAATTCCCTTCATTAAATTCTGCACACCTTCTTTTGTAACGTTTCGACTTGCTTTAAACCAGTTTTTTTTTAAATTCGTTGACGTTTTCGGCAACTCGATGATCCTTTTTCAAATTCCGTTTGACAATTGCCCAATACTTCTCTATCGGGCGAAATTCTGGAGCGTTTGGAGGGCTCTCCTCTTTTTTAACAAAATTGACATTGTTATCCTTTAACAAAGCCACAGTAGAATGAGCATAGTGCACTGTGGCTAAATCAGGCCAAAATATTGTTGACACGATGTGTTTTTTATAAAATGGAATTAGGCGACGGTTTAGACACTCCTTCTTATAAATGTCGGCCGATATAGTACCCTTTGTGAAAAATGGAGTGGTCTTAAGGCCACAAGAGCAAATAGCCTGCCAGATGAGTATTTTCTCGCCAAATTTTTCTATTTGAATTGTTGACACTGACTGGTCGACAGTACCATCTTTTGTTTTGTATAGAACTGGGGACCTGGTAATGTGCTTGAGTCCATTTTTACGTATGTTTCATCGTCCATTATAACACACTCAACAGAATCTTTTAGCAAACGTTCGTACAACTTCCGTAGTCTTGTTCTCCCTATTTTTATTTGTCGCTGACCTTTTTTGGGAATCTTTTGTTTTTTATAAGTTTTTAGGTTATTCCGTTGCTTCACTCTTTGAATCATAGTAGCACTGGTTTTAGCTTTTTTCGCCAAATCGCGCACAGACATTGATTTGTTTTGGTTTATTAAGGTCAACACCTTTGCTTCGAGATTTGGATCACTAGGGCCTTTTTTTCACCCACTTTTTGATAAATCCTTAAGAGAACAGGTTTCACTGAACTTTAATATAATATTTTTTACACCATTTACACTGACTTTAAACCGTTTTGCAAGCTTTCTGTATGAAATGCTTTTTTCAGTGCAGTAATTGTGCACAATTTGCTTACGCACGTGCTCTTTGATTCGACCCAATGCGAAAATGAAATAACAAATTACGGAGAAAGAAAAAACAATAGAAGCAGAACTGATCACGCTTTCTAACGGTACTTACCGCAATGCGACCAACCGGCTAGTTCGTGAGAAATATTGAATTGAAAGTGTGCAGTTTCTTTTCGGTACAGTCCTTAGACGATTAATAATCCGACAAAATACTGAGTGATCTTGTGATCGAGTAACCTTAGCAACGTTTTTAATCTTTCTCATTTTTCCTGCACGGCAACATGGCGTATCTGCTTGGACGCTTCCTGTAGCCTATCGCAAAGCTTTGGCCAACCGCCGAAAGAAAAGCGATTAATAAATCAATGTAACTCACAGAAAGACCAGCGCGTAGCCAAAACCTGTTTCCTTTTTTTTTATGAAAACTCTTTTTATTATTTAATTTTTATTTTCATTGCGAGCACAATCCGAAAATGAATTTGGTGTAAATTTTGTGCTGCCGTTTTACACACACAACTTCATCTACACATACATATAACCAAAGGTAGCTTTTGCTGCAGCGCAACCGCGCAGCAGGGCAACCGCAGCACCTACACGCATACACATGCACACAACTGCAGATATTTGCTGCCACCACCACCCCACCCTTTTTACTATCCGCCGCCCAGCTACAACGTGGCCGCGCACACTGGCCTGGCCTGCCGGCGTGTCAATTTCTTTGTGCAAATTATTTTTGTTTACTTTTCTTACTGTGGTTGCCGCCATCGGTTTGGTTCGCTGGCTCGTCGGTTGGCTGTTGCGTTTTCGCTGAAGGTAAATTGTTTGCCAATATTTCTTTTGTTGTAATTACTTTAATTTTATTTTATTTGGCTTCAGCCGTTATTTTGCGCCGGAGTTGTTAAATAAAATGCGTCCTTTGTACAATTGGCGCATATGCTCGCACACACAAACACACATATAGCTGTGTGGCGGTTGCATGGAATTATCTTTGAAACAATTGTGCAGTGGAAATTGCTTGAAATTTGTTATGTTGTTGTGTTTTATTAATTTCTTGTTTATTTTCGGCTATCGTAGGCACACAGCATATGCATGCAGGCAGTGGTAACGGTACAACAAAAAAAAGACACGCACACACATTTATATATAAATAGAGGTATGCAGTTGAATTTATTTAAAAAGCGCATTTTTTGGAAATTGCTCCGTTCGCTCAAAGGCAGAACAGAGCCATTTCATTTTACATACCAATTGCTTTTTTGGCATTGTTGTTCTTGTTTTCGCTTTTATTTGACGTGTTTTTCGGCACTCACTCAAAGCCGAAATCCTTTGTAGGTACATTGCTGTTGGCGGCTGCCGAAAAAATTCTACCCAAAGGGTATTTATAATTGCAGCCGAAACAGTTAAACACGCACACACATACACGTAAATGTGACTGCAGCTACACATACATACACTCACGTGCATATTTACACATGTGTTGCAGCTGGGCGACCCAAGTCCAAAATAGTGACTTTTTAACACTTAACAAATGTGGCGAAAATTGTTCGCTTGCGCCTTTCGTTTGTACACTTTTTGCTTTATTGCGATTTTTATTTATTTGTATTTGTTTGATTTGACTTATTTTGTTTGCTATTGAGCAAGTTTATTTTATTTGAATTCTTTCATTTCTGATTCTGCACATAATTTCCATTGTGCGCGGCGTTGCTTTTGCGCAAAGCCGAATTAACATGTAAACAATTTCCATTGCTCCCATACACACACGAACTCACTCGACCAATAAAAAGCAGCAGCCGTCGTGCCGTTGGCGAACTTTTTGCACACACTGTGTGTGGTTTGCTTGCCGGCGCGCTTCGTTTGGCGCGTTTCGGCTCAATTGCAATAAATTTCAAGCGATTGCACTGTAATTGTGACTGAAAATGCCAAAATAAATACTGCTTTGGTAACCGTTACTATTTGCAAATAGAGTTTTTACACATTTAACGGTATTGGAGCTTTTAACGAAGTTATTACGCACATACAAAAGCTTCTGGTTCTGCTTTCGAAATTTGTACACAGTTCTTAAAGGTATTTTCTACGGATATCTCATACATATTTATAAACTAGTCATTAAATTATTTATTATTAATTTTAAAAGTGTTAATGAAGTTCGAATTCTTCCTTCCTTCTTCGTAAATAAGTTTTTTTTTTTTTTAAAGAAAGGGTGACAGCGTTGCAAGTAATAGATTAAAAAGATAATTGAACAAATAATTAAATTTCGTTTTTTATTTTGTAATTTCGAATATCTTACATAAAAATAATTTTAAAATTTTTAATCAAAAATATCGGATTGAAAAACAAAAAGCTAAAAATAATTATTTTTTTAGTATTAATTATAATTAAGTTAGTATCAAGGTAAGCAAACTCAAAATAATTAAAAAAGAATTATAATTAAAAAAATAATAAAAAATTATAATTAAAAATGCAAAATCAAAAATTTTTTAAATTATTTTAAGTTTGCTTACTTATTAAAAATTTAATAAAAAAATTAACTATTATTAGAAATGCAAAAAAATCATGTTTTTTTTTAATACATACTTACATACTTATTAAAAAATTAATAAAAAAAAAGACAATTATCATAAAAAATTCAAAAGTACATTTTTTTAATTATTTTGAGTTTGTATATTTATTAAAAAATTAATAAAAAAAAATGAATTATAATTAAAAATTTAAAAATTAATGTTTAAAGTATTTTGAGTTTGCTTTCTTTGTGATCCAAATTTTATTTTGGTTATCTTCTGAAAAGGCAAGCTAATTTTAAATAAAATATCAACATAATTTAGCACTTTTTGTCTTATTTTCATTAAATTACTCTTAATTATAGTTTCTTTTAATCAGAAAATTGTAAAAATACAAATGGATTTGAGTTTTACTTCAATTTAAAAATAAAAATTTTTTCTATTAATTTTTGTACTGATTTTAAAATTAAAATTAAATTTTTGATTTCGGAATAAAGAATTATATTTCCGATTTTTTATTAAATAATAAATTTTTGGCATTATGAATTAAATTTTCAATATTTAATCCAGAAATCTTCAATTCAAAAATCTGCAACCTTTCTAGGTGCCTGTATGTATGCGCCTTAAAGCAACATTATGCATGCATGTATGTGAATTTGTTTGCACCTATATACTGTCATTAGCCACAGCAGTCAATTTGAAAAAATCCATTCACTTCGATAACCTTCTTACTGTCTCCAAAGATCGTGGTTCGTCATTACCTAGGTCCTAGGCGCACACATTAACCGATTATCTCATTTTACATTTGTGCAGCAACAATGCCACTTCAAACACAGAAATTACACTCCCACGAGCGTGCGAACACATGAGTCGCATATGTGCACACATACACTCACAAACATGCATATGATACATACATACATGCATCTGTGAGGCCACTAATGTGCGTAGGTACGATTTACCTAGTATTTGGACATTCCAATAGCACAATCATAGGTAGGAGGTAATTGAGGGTTTCCAAAGGCTCACATGTGAGTCCACACATACACACACACACACAGACGCATGTGTCTTAAGTGTTGCTGCTGTTTTTTTTGAAGGCGAATGCCAATAAAAATAAATACTCGTACATTGTGGCAAATCGCAGTCAAATCCGAGCATTAGTTGTGTATTTACTCATGCCTCGCTGCTGCCTACGCGCTATATTTAGAGACACAATAGCACCGCTTGAGATTACATACGCACACGAACTCACCTACAAATGTGCCTTTAAGTACATATGTACATATGTATGCGGCCCAACTGCTTGCCGTACATGGCGGCACTCAAGTGGCACCGCAATCCACCTTTACAATGGGCAACGGAAAGGTGACTTAGGTAAGCGATCGTTGTGCGCCGCTTGAGAAATCTTAAAGGCATCACTGAAAAGTCAATTATCGTCGGCGCACATGTGTGGCATATACATACACTTATATACATACATACATATGTATTATTATGTACATAATTTCAAGCACATATGTGCAGACGTATGCATATACATACATACATATGTATTCCCAACATTGTATGCATATACATACATACATACAGCCATGGACACATAAATAGCACACTTGGTCATCAAATAAGGAAACATTTATTTATTCCTTAGGTTTATCACTTACGGATTTAAAGAGGAATGCTTTTTATTTTAAAAATTATTCACTTTAATATAACTATAACACTGAAACAATAAATATTTTATTATCGCCAAAAAAAGACGAAAACATCAATATCCTATATGACAGCTTGGACACATAAATAGCACAATCTGAAAAGGGGTTAAACAAAAAGGTACAAAAATTTATAAAAGTTATTAAAAAATTGCAAAAGATTGTTTATTTTGTTAGTATTTTGTACTATATCCATCATTTTTAAGCATCCGCTCACATCTTTTCTGCATTCTGTCCACCAGTTCTTGATATCGTTCCTTTGGGATTGAATACCAAGGCTCCTCAATTCCAGCCCATAAATTATCAAAATTTTAGAATTTTTTGCTTGCTATTTTGAACTTTATATCAATTCATAAATTTTCTATTGGTTTCAGGTTTGGGTTTTGCGCAGGCTACTCATAAATTTTAAATTTTTTATTGCCGAGACCATACTTTACTACCTTTGCGGTGTGTTTCGGATCATTGTCTAGCATAAATGTCCAGTTTATGGGCATGGATTGAAATAAATTTTATTTTTCAGTATATCCAAATACTAAAACTGGTCCATTTTACCATTTATTCGAACAATTGGCACTATGCCATGCCATGAAAACACGCTCCAGACCATGATACTTCCACCGCCGTGCTTAATGGTTTTTTTGGTATACCTAGGTTTAAGGGATTGACCTTGTGGACGACGTAAAAATGATTTTTCAACTGGAACCTTCCTATTTATCTTGGTTTTGTCGTTCAAAAACACGTTCTTCCAAAATTGTGCTGGTTTGTCTCCGTAGGCCTTTCCAAGTGCCAGTCGAATTTTGATGTGGCGTTTTGACAGGAGTGGTTTCTTGCTGGTAATTTGTCCAAAAAGTTGAGATAAGTTGAGTCGTCTTCCTACAAGCTTTCTGGACACGTCCACACCATATTCGTCATTAATTTCGATCATAATTTCTCTGGTTGACTTAAAAGGATCCGCTTTGCTCTTCCGTACTATGTATTTGTCAACACTAATATCGGTTTTACGTGGTCCTGGTTTTCTTGGTATCTTTCTATTGACACAAGGTGGGTCTGTTTTGTTGCATAAAGAGCATTTTATAACATTTTTGGAGAGCAATATATTATTTTATCAATTTTGACAGGATCTTTTCCTTTTTTGCTCATATTGGATATAAGGACTCCCTTTTCCGGCGTGGAATGTTTTTTTCCTTCTCATTTTAATGAAATATCGATGAAACAATTATATATTCGCAGAATTAAATTAAAAGTATGCGAGAACCTCACACAAAATTAAAAAAAAAGTACGAACTTAAAAATGTGCTATTTATGTGTCCACCTCAAATCAACACTATACGCAATAAAATTATCGCGTACAAAATTTAATAGAAAATAAACAGTATTTTTATGCAGGGAAATGAGCCTCATAACAGTGACAAGTAGATACATACCAAATTTTTATTGTTCAGCTACTTTAGGATTAAAAAAAATTAGAATTAATATGGGATTCAGATGTGTGCTATTTATG